>JACEFZ010017970.1:0-135000 GCA_014155875.1 Cepaea nemoralis | reverse complement strand
TAATACCCACATACAATCGGGGAAGCTTTGATCAAACCTTGTTGTCTCAAGATGTTCGAACTTGTGCTGGGAAATGGATCAGAGAAACAACTTGCAGCGGTTTCACTATCAAACGACTAATGTTCAAAAGAGGATCAGGCGATATGGCCATTGACATCAAGGATCAAGTAGTGCAAGAGATCAATGTCTGCAGCATTTGGGCTTCTATTCAATTCACATTGATGAATCGACTGATGTGGCATCGTGTTCTCAGTTGATAGTGTTTGCAAAGTATGTGCATTCAGAATCATTTAAAGAAGAGCTTCTTTTTTCTCCTCTTGAACAACTACCAAGTCCTCTGATATTTTGGAAAAGGTTTCATCTTTCCTTGAAACAGACAATCTGTTATGGGATAATATGTGTGGGTTCTGTACAGATGGAGCACCAGCTATGTTGGGGACCAAATCAGGATTTCAAGTTAGTGGGAAGAAACGTGCCCCAAAACTGAAACGCATAATCCATCGTCAGGCACTGGCGTCCAAAACACTTCCAGCGCCATTGGGGAAGGTTTTGGATCAAACCGTTAAGATAGTGAATTTTGTCAAAGAAGGAGCTCTCACCTCACGGCTTTTCAAGCAGTAATGCCTTGACATGGATGCAGGTCACCATTTGCTTCTTTTCCACAAAAGTGTTCAATGGCTGTCAAGAGGAAATGTAACTGCGCGAGTATATGAGCTGAGAGACGAGCTCAATTAATTGTTTGAAGTTCAGGTTAAGATGGAATTGTTTTCCATCATTTTTTTGGGGGGTGGGGGGGGGGGGGGTGGGAATAATAAAGAATGGATCGTGTGTCTTACCTATTTAGTTGATGTGTTTGAACAGTTGAATAAACTCAATCTTCCAGATACACGGAAGGAATGCAAATATATAATGTGTGGATGCCTTGAGCGCTTTTATGAGCTAGCTGGAAAATTGGAAAAGAAAGGTCAATATGAACAATGTAGCAATGTTTGAGAATCTGTCATCTGTTCTTGTTGTTGATGGTAAATACCAAGTACTTCCCCAATGTGGAAAAAAAAATGCAAATTTGCAGTATTTGACAGCACTAGACATTGGATTTGAGCAATATTTTCCTGAACTTAGTGATGAGTTGGATTTGGTGCAAAACCCATACAAATTATCAGTTTAAAAAGTTTCTGATGATTGTCAAGATGAATATTTGGAGCTGAAAACTGATTTGGGAGCAAGAGATGTGTTCGATAAGGAACCATGAATTAAGTTAATTACAAATCTACAATATCCTGGTTTTTCTATTGAGCGTTGTGTTTGATGAAGTACAATTTTCTGACATTCTGGTGTGTCGTGATAAATTACAATTCTTTGACGTATTAACTGTTGTTTTTTAAATTTTAATATGATTAATTTGGCGTGTTAATAAAATATTGTGAATATAAAAGTGCTTTTATTTAAGTTTTAATATTCATCAGCATTGGCCAAAAGATCTTCATTCCAATACCAAAAAAGGGTAACCCAAAATTATGCACCAACTATAGAACTGTTGCCCTGATCAGTCATGCAAGTAAAATTCTATTAAATGTCGTAAAGGGAAGACTTCGTAAGAAAATGGAAGAAGAGATTAAATGGTTCAAGCTGGATTTAGACAAGGAAGAGGAACAAGAGATCACATACTCAATATGCGTTTAATAATAGAGAAGTGCAGAGAATCTAATGTAAACCTATTCTCGTGTTTGTGGATTATTCAAAGGCATTTGGCTGTGTTCAACATAAGACACTTTGGGAAATCATGAGGAATATGGGCTTTCCATCACATATAGTACAACTCATAAAAATTCTCTATCTAGACCAACAGGTTAGAATAGATGGCGAGATATCAGATTGGTGTGACATCAAGCAAGGAGTTCATCAGGGCTGTGTGCTGTCACCCTAGTTGTTTAACCTGTACGCCGAAAATATGAGAAATGTAAGAGATGATATAAACAGGGAGCTATATGATGCCCTAAATATCGGTGGTCATGACATACCAGAGATTCAATATGCCGATGATACAGTATTACTATCCACAACACAGAATGGTATAGGAAACCTAATAACCTCAACCCAACTGAATAGTGAAAACCATAACTTATATCTTAACATAGCAAAAACAAAGATGATGCATACAGATAAAACTACTATGGAGAAAGAAATATATGTTAATGAGGAAAAATTGGAAGTGGTGACATAATGAAAGAAACTAAAAGATGAATGTCTATTGCTCTTCAACGACTAAAACAACTGAATAAATTATGGAGTGGGACAGACAGAACTACAAAAGTTAGATTTTTAAGAGCATGCATCTTTCCCATTGCAACATACGCCTGTGAGACCCGGACACTTACTAAACAAGCTGAACAGCGCATAAATGCCTCTGAATATAAATGTTATAGACGAGTCCTAAGAATATCTTGGGTAAAGAAAATAACAAATGCATCCATACTTCAAGAGCTGAATATTGAAGAAGGTTGGCTATTAATGTTGATAAAACACAGAAAATTGATTTATTTTGGTCACTTGAAATGTCATGAAAGTTTGGAGAGAACAATAATGGAGGGTATATGCCTGGGAAGAGAGAAAGAGGAAGGCCAAAGAGAAGATGGGTGCAGGATGTGGCGGATAATCTCCAGATGGGTGTATCAGACGCGGGACATCTTGCTTACGATCGAGAGGTTTTCCGGAAGGTTTTATGGGAGCGAGGTTCTGCAAAGGACATGCTACTGAATGAATGAATGAATGAATGAATGAATGAATGAATGAATATTCATTTGCCATTGTCTACCATCCATCAATCCAACCATCCATCCATCTATAAATCTACCCATCTACCGATCCATAAACCCATCCACCACCAACCCATCCACACACACATTCCCACCCACCCACCCATCCATCTACCCATCCATCCATCTACCCATCCATCCATCCATTCATCCACCCATCCATCCATCAGGCTCAGGACCCCTCTGCCATACACCGCGAGGTACTATATAGGCAGTAAATGGCAGTGACAGTGTAGAAGAACAGATAAATCATCGCTGCTTGGAGAAAATGGTGCTGCGGGTAGTGACCATGGGATTTGACCGACACTCAGAACTCCTAGAAAGGCCAGACGGACACATCATCAGACTGCTACTGGTATCATTAGTATTGGGACGCTGCGCTGGATGTTTAGGTTCTAAAGCTTCTTGCTCTTCTTAAAATTTTAATTTTAATAAAAATAAAAGTTGTTTTAAACCGTTATGTAAATGATATCACATATATTACAGTCTTTATGTACTCCTTTATTTATTTTACTTAACTGATGAAGTGAAATGGGATGATTAATCGTATTAAGCGACTTCCTGTATCTGCCATGGGCTTACATGTAGTAGTTTTCCTTGTGCAAACCCTTTTAATTTTATATATAATACCACATGTCTGCTACCATTTTAACAACTTTTAAGTCATAACCGTGACATACCTCTACTTCCCACTTTCCGCCATCCATTTTTGTTTAGCCTAAACCTACTGTTTGTTTGCAACTGAATCTGTGAATTGTTTTCTCTTTGAACACTTCCTTCTTGTTTGAAAACTGGGTACTGCCTGAAAACCAAGGGTGGCAAACTCATGAAAGCCAAGGGTCCGATTTTAATTGGTAAATTGGTACATTTTTATGTCCCCTGGATGGATCATGATGTCAGTGAGTCCGAGTAGGGGTTTCATACAGGGTCAACAAAGCGCGGGAAACAAGGACAGAACAATGGGGTACAGAAGACACGAGAACTGCATGGCGTTCGAGAGAATTCTGTAGAGATTAAGTCAAAGCGATTAGATGACACGGAATCATTTGGGGATGAGACCTTGATGACATTTCACAATGATGAATTCCCATTAAATTGGGCAAATGGCACCAATACTAAATAACAAACATGTATCAATAATTATTAAGAAAGCACTTTACAACACAATCTTCCTGCCAACTCCATGTTACCAATGCCAAACCTGGACAATGACAGAAAAAGAGAAAAGTAAAAATCACAACAGAAATGAGATTCCTGAGAAGAATACTCAATGTATGAAGAAGAGATAAGATCAGAAATGAAGAAATCGGGACTACAGTGGGAGTTATAGCAGCGCTAGATTTTATCAGAAGGCAGTAAGTCAAATGGTTTGGCCAACAAACAGCATACCACAACAAGCAATGATGTACAGACGAAATGAAAGAAGAGGGAGAGGTTGACCACGTAAACGATGGACGCAGATAATAACAGTCCATGGGAATATCGATACATGAAGCCCATAAGCGGGCACTCTCCCGCTGTTTATACTTCACCTCGACACCGCAAGGTACAAGAGGAACATGATGAGATGAGATGAGATGAAGCCCTATCAGAGAAAATCATTGCAGTTCCCTTGCAGTTCCTCAAGTGCTGATTTGATTCGATTTCACCATTACCCCTACCCCGTTCAACCTCAAAGAGAAGTTATATTAGGATCCATCACCGGCTCAGAATGATAGTCCTGTGACAGCCGCAAAAACAGTTGCCCATGGTTTTACGCCCAGTCCTATTAATCCGAAGGTGACTGTTGTCCATGTGGGATAATGGACTACTTATATAACGAGTGCTGATGTTTTAGTCTAGTATTTATATATTAGTTAGTTAGTTGCAAATCCTTTACGGAAGTAGCAGTCAAGCTCATCATAGTTTGGCTGTTCGTGATTCCTGGCTGGTCAAGGGGTTAGCGATTTTCTCTGTAATCCCGTATACTCTCGTGAGTAACGTGACATGCGCGAGAATCGGTGGTGGTTCTCGTCGCGTCGGTAACTTACAGGTTATGTGAGCCAGTCGCTCAGAAAGCAATCTACTGAGCGTAATCTTGCCAAGAAATCAACAATCAGCTGAAAGATGCTGATGTTGACAGCGATGTCCTATGTTTCGAACGAGGGTATGCGGGATTATGATCTACGTCCGTAACGCCTTCGCCACGGAATTAGATAATGCAAACATTTTCTGTGAGACATATACAGTGCAAACCGCTTAAGACGATCTCGGATATGAAGAACAGTTTGTTTATCCCCAGCAATTCTTCTTATTCGTCTCGTCTCTTATAAGAGGAATTTGTGATTTTTAAAAACAAATATTTCTTGGATCACAGGTGAGTTCGTTCTTCTGCATTGTTCACGCGCTCCCAAAGGGTCTTCACCACATCTGTCTTATGATGTTTCACACGGACTCGGATTGATGCGAACACATACTAACACATTCGACATTGAACAAACAAGCGGTTTATGTATAATATTTATTATTACAACTGTATAGAACAGACTCAGGGGCACAAGGGAAATAATCAAGTGGTTTATGTCATCCTTACTCAAGCCACACAAACACAAGCTCTATCTAATGACACGCCATCTGTGTATCTCAAAATCTCCAAGGAAAACCCACGCACTGAACACTCAGACACACATATGAAATACATAACTCAGATACAAATATGATGTATTCAACTCAAACACACATATGATAAACATAACTCAGACACACACAAGATATACAACACAAGCTTGCACCCCTTGATTGATGTAACTTGTCCTAGGTCCTCCAGTATTTTCAGTAATAACCCATAATGTCTCAATTTGTTACTAAGCCAAGGCAACCTTCTTCTTTGTATGATGTTCAACAAATGTCTTGTTTGCTCCACTGAATGATGTTCACTTGATCTCTCTTTTGCAGAGTTTATTCTGTGCATCCTGCAATAACACCCCATCTCAAGAGCCTCCAAGTTCTGTTCATCTTCATGGACAAAGTGGGATAATGTAACAAGTGGACGTAAGAAAGGTGTTCTAGGAGCTTCAGTTCTATGTCATCTTGGAAACAAAGTGTTGGGAACAATTCCGGCCATTTTATTGTACCCAACTCAGGTTGGGTTTTACCCCCACAGCTATATGGACACGCAAACACTCCTAGCTGGAGTGGGTTTGCACCCACCAATACTAGGCTGGAAGGTGAGTACACAAGTGACTATCACCTCTGGGTCAGAAAGAGTTCACAAGACTGTGTGACTCAACACTTATTGGGGGAGATTGCATTCTAAGAGCAGCTGCGACACACAGAAACTGCTTACTTGCGTATAAACTATTGCCAAGTTGTCACTGAAATATTTCCTAACTAGTGCCTCTCTCTCCTTCTCTCCATTAATGTGTGTATCTCAGAGTGAGAGAGAGAGAGAGAGACAGACAGACAGACAGAGAGAGAGATGGAGAGTGAGAGTGGGAGGGAGATGGAGAGTGAGAGAGATGGAGAGTGAGAGAGAGAGAGAGATGGAGAGTGAGAGAGAAAGAGAGAGAGAGAGAGAGATAGGGCAAGAGGTATAAAGGGTAACTTAAACTCACATGTCAACATTGCAATATTCAATGTTCAACTTATCCTGCACAAACTAGATCAACATATAAGTTGAATACTTGTATTTTCTAAACTCATCCTATGTCAAGAAATCATCAAACACTCTACCCAATCTACAAACATGGAATTTCTCCACTCAAAGTCAACACCTCGTCAAACAATGAACCCAATCTGTAAACTCTGCATTTCTCGACCCATTCTAAAACCCAGCACATTATCACACAATGTTTACAACTTGACACTGGGATTTCTCAGCTCACTCTATTTCAAGAAAACACAATGAAACCCCATACAGAAACACTACGTCTCCAATCATTCTATGTCAAGGCCTCCCAGAACCACTTAAGACAGTCTAGGGTAAAAAGGTTAGTTGCATATCCTTTACAGTATGTCGCAGTCAACACCAGCATTATTTTTTGCTGTTGTGACCTCTTGGCATGTTTACATTCAGTAGTTTGCTATTGCTTTCTGAACGACCAGCACCCATACCATTTTGTTTTAAAAAAACAACGCAAGGCAGTTTGCTGCCAAATCGCCCGCAGCTGTGTTTCGAACACGGGTATGTGGGATTACAAACTGCGTCCGTATCCTTGTCGCCCTGGAGCCGGCTTTAACACCCACAAACACTAAATTTCTCAACTCATTCTATACCAAGAAAATGATCATAAATTAAACAATGTCTTCTCAGTTCACTCTATATAAAGAACATGCAATGAACTGCGTACAGAAACACTACATTTCTTGATTCTTCTACAAACACTCTCCTGCCAACCCTGTGGTTATGAGTTCAATCCACAGCAGGGCAGATAAGTTAAAAACTTACCCTGGCTCCCATCTCGACATAGCTGAAAATGGGTACCAAACATCTCCTGGGAAGTAAAGACAGTCGGCATGGTATGAACCATATCACCCACCCAGTGCCATCTGATCTATGCAAATATGGTTCTAGCACCATGTAAGCAATGGGACTTACAGTGTGTAAAGTGTCTATTACTTGCTTGACTTAAACAATGTCTGCAACCCTTCACTGCATTTGTTCCACTCATTCTATGTCAGGGACCCATCATACACAGTCTGACATCAGATACTGAGGCTTCTCAACTCAAATGATAACCAAACATAAATCATACGCTGGACCCTGTCTACAATCACTACAGTTCTCAATTTATTCTATACCAAGAACCATGATACACTCACTCTTGTCTACAAACATTACATTTCTCAACCCATTCTATACCAAGAACCATGATACACTCAAACATTACATTTCTCAATTCATTATGTACCAAGAAACATGATACATTCAACCCTGTCTTCAAACACTGCATTTCTCAACCCATTCTATACAAAGAAATACTAATAATTGAACTCTGTCTCTCTACAAACACATTTCTCAACTTATTATATACTAAGAACCATCATACACTCAACTCTGACTTCAAAAACTACATTTCTCAACTCATTCTATACCAAGAATTATGATATACTCAATCCTATCTTCAAACACTACATTTCTCAACCCATTCTATACCAAGAACCATGATACACTCAAATACTACATTTCTCAACCCATCATATACCAAGACCTATGATACATTCAAACACTACATTGCTCAACTCTGTCTCTCTACAACCACATTTCTCAACTTATTATATACCAAGAACCATCATACACTCAACCCTGTCAACAAACACTACATTTCTCAACACATTCTATACCAAGAACTCATACTTTAAACACTAAATGTCATTTTACAGAATGTTGCAATCAACCCCAGCATTTATTGGCTTTTTTATGATTTACTAAGTAATATTTACATTCAGTAGTTTGCCGGTGCTTTCTCTACGGCTAACCCTCATACCATCAAAAACAAAAAGTGATCTTCTCCAGAATCATCGATGACTGATCTTGAACCCTCGACCTGGTACATCGAGCTTTGAGAACTGTTCACTAACCCCAAGGTCACCGACACAAGCAGATTGTTAACATTCAAATCTGATATTCCACACATGGACAAAACACTTTCATATATCTTCAGAAAAGTGGTGTCCAGTTGAGTACTGACCACAATGTTAAACTCATATATCTTCAGAAAAGTGGTGTCCAGTTGAGTACTGACCTCACTGCCAGACACTTTCATGTCTTCAGAAAAGAGTTGTCATTTTGAGTACTGTCAGACACTTGCCACTCGTGTGAGAAAATATGGTTCTGACAACACATCTTCAGTATGTCTGATGGTACATAATCTGGATTCACCATAAGGCCGACACTGGCGAAGGGATTACAAATGCAATTCGCAATCCGGCAATCGAAACACAGCTGCAGACGATTTAGAAATAGATTGCATTGTGCTGATTTTCATACAATGGCATACGTGCCGGTCATTCAGAAAGCAATGATGAACTACTGAAAGTAAACTTGCCAAGAAATCACAAACTGCCAAAAAATACTGGGGCTGACTGCGACATCCTGTAAAGGATATGTAACTAACTATTTTTTACAGCCATAAAACATGTTTGTAAGGTCATAAACTAAATAATCAGTCAACATGGTGGCAAAGAAACTAAAGCACTTGCCTGCCCACGCAGTAGTCCCAGTATTGGCAGAACACTCGGCTTCTGACCAGTATGACTTTGGGAGTGACCAGCCTCATAACATGACCACCACATAGTAGTCTGGGAAGGAAAGGCTATCCCACCCCAGTATGCAGTAGTCTTGAATATGTGAAAGCATAACACTTCATAACTCAATAGTAGTATCCAACATGATAAATGTACGTGCACGAGTGTGTATTTATGTGAATAAATCTATATGAAACGATTATTGTTCTGAATTATTCTTATTCTCCATTTCTTTAGCTGCAAATACATAATCATCATCATCATGTGCAATGCAAACAGATGCCAGCAATCCTCTCACACAATCATCAGTGTGTTCCTGTCCCCATTATGTCATCTGACCAAGCCATCCAGGGTCACATAAACAAAAGGGTGGTCCATAAAAGGTCTCAGTCTCTCACAGGTTTCGGCAATAGAACATTTCAAGCTGCTGGGCTTGCACCAAATGATAAAGGAACTGCCAGTTTTGATGGCTTTTCATTTCAATTGCCAGCTGGCGTCAGAAATTAAAATGTCCCTCAAATAGAATTGAATGCTGGGTCGATTGAGACTATAATGAAGATGTGCGTCATGCAACACAAGTGCAAACATTTGGGACTGTAATGCAAGTGGTTGTATGCAGACAACGTAACTTCCTTGTGGTGTGAGGTGTATATTGTAAAATGTTCAACAACCCCAGCTATCTGCATTTAACCTGCTCATATTCTTTTGTAATGCATTCTCTATATGTACGTGTGTGTATACGTACGTGTGTGTGTGTCCATGCATGCATGTTTTCTTATTTCCTAGGAAAAGACATCAATATAAACTGAACATGTACTACTATACAGATGAGATAATGTGAGAGCATAGTATACTTTACTAAGTCAGCGTACAATTCGTGGACACAAGACGTATGTTAATATTTCATACTGAATTTGACATTGTCATATTTATACTGGTGATGATTTGAATTGATTTATACATGGCTCACAAGCTGAGACAGGGCAACTTTCAACTGTTACAAACTGCAGGAGATTGTCAACTCTTAAACTGTTACAGGCTTTAATTCATGTTCACCTGTCAACTCTTCACAGACTGTAAGAGATAGTCTACCTCTCACTCAAATAAAAGCTCTAAGAAAGTGGTTATCAACCTTTATTTTGCCCATGCACCCCTTCACCATATGTTCAGAATGTAATTTCCCCCCTTTCGTATTTCCTCCCTATTAAACCACCACCACCCCCCCCCCCCCCCCCCAAGTATACGTAAAAATGGAAGCTAAATTTAACAATACATATTAAAACAAGTCTAGACGGCTACATAAAACTACTTACGTTATAACACAAATTTCAGAAGGGAGAGAAGTAGAGAACCGTAAAGTATGGAGGGAAAAACAATATCAAGTAATCAGTTCTTGTATTAACGTGATCTTGAAATAATCTTAATTCTCCACTGAAAACCCTAAAATCCCTCCCCCTCTCCATATCAGTTAAGAACCACTGCTCTAAGAGGTGTTACTATCAACGCTTTACTGATGGAGATGTTAGACTCTCACCCCTTTACTGTAAGCACAGGATCTTCTTCCAGACTTGGTTACACGTTGCCAGACCTATATTTTCACAGATCAACTGGAACTCAATGGGTGATGTGGTCAATATCTCAGTGTCCCCCTTTACTTGCCACATCATTTCCTGGGACCTGTTTTAAGCTGCATCGACCTGGCAGCCCGAGTCCATTTTAAAACAGAGGAAAAAAAAATAGAGGCACACCTAAAACACAAGGAGAAGAGAATTAGAGACATGAATAATGCAGGGAGGGCATGGATGAGCTGCAGGAGGTCATAAAGAATAAGGTCTGGCACAAGTTGGTTGTAGACCTTGGCTCCACTGGGATATATAGGGTGTATTTTCAATGACTGTGCAGTGTTTGAAAATAGTGCCGGTCCAAGTTTTGTATTTATCCTATTATGTTGCATGAACTTTACAGAGGGTGAATACAAAACTTGGACCAGCAATATTTTCAAACACTGCGCAGTCATTAAAATTACACCCTATACAAGGCAAAGGGAGAAGAAGATAGATATTTTCAACTCTTAAAAGCTCATGGAAACAGGTAACTCGAATGGCAGACATGTTACAGCAGTTGGAAGTACAGTTTGAGAATGCAATTTTCAGGGTTTGACGTGGCTGAACCTTTCAGTTTACACAAGGAGATCAAAGATAAGCACTTGTTTACAGTTTCACATTTACTGGTTACATGTATCAAATTACTTTCTTGGTCACCACTGTCTGGCTGCACATGTCATCTGCAGGTTACAGCTGTACAGCGACCCATGTCATCCATAGGTTACAGCTATCTGGCTACACGTCATCTTATCTGTAGGTTACAGCTATCTGGCTACACATGTCATCTCATCCATAGGTTACAGCTATCTGGCTACACATGGCATCTCATCAGTAGGTTACAGCTATCTGGCTACACATGTCATCTTATCTGTAGATTATAGCTATCTGGCTACACGCCATCTCATCCGTAGGTTACAGCTATCTGGCTACACATCATCTTATCTGTAGGTTTCAGCTATCTGGCTACACATGTCATCTAATCTATAGGTTACAGCTATCTGGCTACACATGTAATCTAATCTGTAGGTTACAGCTATCTGGCTACACATGTCATCTTATCTGTAGGTTACAGCTATCTGGCTACACATGTCATCTCATCTGTAGGTTACAGCTATCTGGCTACACATGACATCTTATCTGTAGGTTACAGCTATCTGGCTACACATGTCATCTCATCTGTAGGTTACAGCTATCTGGCTACACATGTCATCTTATCTGTAGGTTACAGCTGCCTGGCTACACATGTCATCTTATCTGTAGGTTACAGCTATCTGGCTACACATGTCATCTCATCAGTAGGTTACAGCTATCTGGCTACACATGTCATCTCATCAGTAGGTTACAGCTATCTGGCTACACATGTCATCTTATCTGTAGGTTACAGCTGTCTGGCTACACATGTCATCTCATCTGTAGGTTACAGCTATCTGGCTACACATGTCATCATATCTGTAGGTTACAGCTATCTGGCTACACATGTCATCTCATCAGTAGGTTACAGCTATCTGGCTACACATGTCATCTGCAAGTTACAGCTGTATGGATATCCATGTCATGTCTACTAGTTACAGCTGTATGGATATCCATGTCATGTCTACTAGTTACAGCTGTATAGCTACCTATGTCAAGTTTACTGGTTACAGCTGTATGGTTACATGTCATCTACAGATCCCAGCTATATGGCTACCCATGTCAGTTCTACGGTTACAGTTGTATGGTTACATGTCATCTGCAGTTCACTTCTATAAGGCTACTCATGTCATCTGCAAGCCATAGCTGTATGGCTACCAATGCCATCTGCAGGTCACAGCTGTATGGCTACTCATGTCATCTGCAGGTCACAGTTGTATGGCTACATGTCATCTGTAGGTCACAGCTGTATGGCTACATGTCATCTGTAGGTCACAGTTGTATGGCTACCCATGTCATCTGCAGGTCACAGCTGTGTGGCTACATGTCATCTGTAGGTCACAGCTGTATGGCTACCCGTTATCTGTAGGTCACAGCTGTATGGCTACATGTCATCTGTAGGTCACAGCTGTATGGCTACATGTCATCTGTAGGTCACAGTTGTATGGCTACCCATGTCATCTGCAGGTCACAGCTGTATGGCTACATGTCATCTGTAGGTCACAGTTGTATGGCTACCCATGTCATCTGCAGGTCACAGCTGTATGGCTACATGTCATCTGTAGGTCACAGTTGTATGGCTACACATGTTATCTGTAGGTCACAGCTGTATGGCTGCCCATGTCATCTGCAGGTCACAGCTGTATAGCTACACATGTTTAGTGTACTGGTTACAACTGCCTTGACACACATGTCCATGTTTTATTTCAATTTGTTTTTCAATTTTGTGTAGGACACTGAAGATCATATCATTTTCTTCCTACAATCACAATTGTAAACAATTATAACAAAGAACCATGGAAACTATTTCATCCAATCATGCAAAGACATTACTTGATGCTTTATTCCATCCAATCACAACTGCCAACAAAGACGAGCAGAAATTAAATGACACTTTTATTTCATCCAATCACAACAACCAAAATGATAGATAGCATTCTATTTCACCCAATCACAACTAGGTGTGATTAAATAACAGACTAATTCATCCAATCACCATACTCATACTAAAGTAGAGATGACATGTTAAGTCTTTTTTACCCAATCACAGGAAGATTTTACAAGGGGTTGCAAAATGTGGTTTCCATGTGACAAAACCCTACTCCCTTTACGTTTAGATCCCCAATAACGTGTTCTCTATGCAACCAGAGGGCGCCACAGAGGTGCAGTGGCTAGAATGCTTGTCTGTCAGCCCAGAGGTCACAGGATTAAATCTATATAAAGGTTGATATTTTTTTAATGATCTGGGGTACGTGACAGACCCAGTCTAAAACGTTTGCCAGGAAATTTTCACTTGGGAAGCAAAGTGGCCGGCGTGATATTGCCCACATCTTATTCCACACGACTCAAGGCATGTAGAAAGGGCCCAAAATAGTGAACGCGTGTCTGCCTGTAAAGATTTGTTCGGCTTCGATTCCCGGCAGTGGGAGGATTAATTCTTCCAAGCAGTATAGCTATGGGGTCAACTCAGCCTCATGAAACTGAATAGAATTTGTCCATGAATTGTCTGGGAAGAAAAAGGATTTGGCCACCCCACCTCACTAAGCCATGTAGGTAACAAGAAAGGGAAACGGGTCACCCCACCTCACTAAGGCATGACCTAGAATATATAACAGTCTCACACTTCACACTCCAGTAGCATTATCTGTCATGGAACTACATAAGCAGTTTTCAACTTCTTATACTCCATCCATCATGTGCCATGCCGGTAAGCTTGGGCGGTCATGATTCGCCATTTCACTCGATCACCAGTTGTGGATCAGCTCAGTGTTCTCAACTCAACCATGCCATGTGGTCAAGCCATCCAGGTATTTACTTCCTGCGTGCCCAATTCTTAACCCTTTGAAAAATAAAGATTGTTCGTTCGTTCGTCCCGTCTTCCCCTTGTTCTCTTCCCCTCGATCTTGCCAGTTGTCACCAAGTTCTCCGATTTATTTCTTCTCATAACATGTCCAAAAAACTATGACTGTCTACGTCTAATTTCTCTAATCAGTTTACGATTTTTGTTTCTTGTAGTACTTGGTCATTGGTTTTTCTATCTTTCTATGGTATTCTTTGCATTCTCCCCAGAAACCACATTTCCACCGCCATCGGATGTTTTTCAGCTTGACTGCTCATTGTCCATGCTTCACAACCATACAAAAGTGCAGGCTTTATGTAGCACCTCAATACTCTTTTTCTCGTAGCAATTGACATCTTTTTATTGGTCAGTATGCAGGTCCACATGGCCGAATGGATAAGAATGCGTGTTCTTAAACATCCGGTGTGCTGATGCCGAGGTATGGGGTTCAACCCCTACACCAGACAGCTAGACTAAAATGTTGACCTGTCATCCTTGACTTGGGGATGTTAATTACAAGTACCTCTGAAGTAAAAGTGGGTTCACCTTGATGGCGAGGGACACTGTTAATAGATAAAGCTAACCCACACGCAAAATTCAGTCCATCACTACTATAAATAGTGTGTATGGACTACACTTGAGTTCAAAGCTAGTGAGCGTAAAAAAGAAAAAAAAACACTGGTCAGTATATTTTCCATCTTGCTAAAGGCTACCTTCGCCATGGCAATTCTTGTTCTAACCTCTTCAAGGCATCTCCCATCAGATGTTATGACTGTTCTGAGATAATTGTACCGATTCACTTGTTTAAGAATATTCCCATTTACTTGTATATTACATTGCGGTATTTTCTTCTTCCTTATGATGACCATAATCTGTGTCTTCTTACAATTTAATTCTAACACAAGTTGTTCGATGTGTGTAACAATCGCATCTACTAAATGTTGCAGATCATGCTCATTGACTGCAATCAATACGTATCATCTGCATATCTAATGTTATTGATGTTTCTTCCTCCAATTTCTTCCTCCAATGTAGATTCCTTTCATTTCTGATATAGTTTTTTATAAGTCTAATTAATGTCTTTCCCATCAATTTGAAGATCTGCAAGCATCTCTAGCATGTTGACATGTCTTACTTTATTGAAAGCCTTTGTGTAGTCAATAAAGCAAAGATGCAGATCTTTGTTTACTTTTATAGAACGTTCAATTACTGTTCTCAGCATATACACAGCATATACTAATGATCCATATAGAGGAAACACATGATCTAACAGCCACTCATTCACCAAAGACAACAGCAAATGCTTAACACACTTGAGTGAGTCAATGTCTCCATACTAGTGAAAGATGGTTGGCATGGGAACATCTCACACAAAAACTATTAGCGATTTCAAGGCCCTGAAACCACAAATGTTTAGGGCTAAGAAAAATATAAATATATAATCTATCCTGCATTCAAGAACATCAATAGAAATTCTACAGTGACTTAAGCTTCCCTCTCTCAGACTGTTCACACCTCTCTCCCTCTGTATGTGTGCATGCATGTATGTATGCATATCTTAAAATCATCATTACTCACCAACACCTCGTGGTGAGTTTTATATATCCACATATACATGCATACATATGCACAAACACACGCGTTTGCATGCAGACAACCTGTAGCACGTACATACAAGCAGTCACACATTTACAAAAGACAAGGAATAATAAATGATACATCAAGTACAATGGGGAAAACAACAACACATAAACCCACACTCACACACCAGTGTACAACATGCATCACTCACCATCGACCCATGGTGAGTTTTATATACACACATATACATGCGCGCACATGCATTCATTCAGTCAGAAGATACAAATTTATAAAGGGCAGACCATAATAAATGATACATCAAGTACACACGAGAAAGCAAAAACACATGAAACCCACACACACCCATATCTAGCATGCAGTACTCACCATCAGCCCTTGGTAAGTGTTATTATATATACACATACATACATGTGTTCAAGCAAATAGAAGCATGTACATACACATTTACAAAGAACAAAGAATAATACATGATACATCAAGTACACATGAGAAAGCAACAACACACACACACACAGTGTCCAACACGCAAATACAGAAGCCTCTCAACTCATGGCAGAAACAGGGTGCAAACCCTACCAAGCCACCACTAGCATGCTTGTAATATTAAAATGTTGTACAGTACTGTACAGTCAAATGATCAAATGGAATATTAAATAACAGCATTAAGATGGGCTGAACAAGAGTACAAGAACATCAGAAGGTAACTTCTGATTCAAACACATACAACCCAGCTATGTCTTGCTACAGGTATACAAATACTCCCTGACTGCACTGCTGACTCTTCCACATCTACTAAAGTATAATAAGCATTTAAGGATCCGCCCAGAGTGTAAGGACATGAATGCAACAAACAGAATCATTAACTGCACACTTTTAATATCAGAAACTACAGAATATAAATAATCATGAGTAGAAATAATGAGTGAATTGGCAGAAATGGAAAATGGAATAGGTCAGCTTCACAAGAAGTCACAGAATGCATGTTACAGCTGGAAAGCCTTCATCAGCACATAAATAACATAGAAACTAAACCATAACACTGTTATAACCACACTGAAATAATATGAACACTCTACTGAGATCCTAGAGACTTATATTTCCAAGGGCACAAAATGGACCAAACTGAACCCTAGAGAGGATCAAGTCCTTGACTTCACATAAGTGGCTTCCTGCATCCATGTTTATAGTCGTTATATCAGGGTAATTTTGTAGTTATCAGGGTAATTTTGTAGTTATGTTGTTTGTTGAAGAAGGTGTTCTAGCTAAGATATTTTGTCATTTTAACTGTATTCTTGAAAAACTGACCTATTGCACTTTTCATTTTTGCAGATTCACTCATTGTTTTACAGTTCTACTGCAGTTAAACTTATTTCATGTCTCTATGCAGGATTGAGAGGTTTGCGTGGCTGCAGTATTTCTATTGCACTGACGGGGTACTAGTTCACCCCTTACATTAGTCAATTGGATTTTAACGCTGACTTCTCATACAGAAAGCAATGGCAAAATTGTATAGAAAATCAATCTGGTTTTGATTGCAATGTCCTACAAAGAACAAGCAACATGCAGGAATAAGGGCAGAAGAAATAGATTGCAGATCAAAGTGCAAGTTTGCCCACATATAATTAATTCTGCCACTTATTTCATTCAATTGAAACTTGTCAATATCTGCAATCTGTATGAATTTAATTGTCTTTTTCAGATCACTCAATGGTCCATAGAGTTTAAATTCCACGGTTGTTTCTCTAGGCCAGAAGGTTTGCCTGGATAGGTTGTATGTTGGGCAGTCTTGGAGTATGTGATCTGCTGTCTGCGGGACAATCAACATGTGCACAGGGCTGATTCACCAATCTTGAATGTTGTATACATGTTTTAAAAAGTAAGTTGCATATCCTTTACAGGACGTCGCAGTCAACTACAGCATTTTTGGCTGCTTGTGATCTCATGGCAAGTTTATGTTCAGTAATTTGCCATTTCTTTCTGAATGACTGGCCCCCCACACTATTTTATTAAAATAAAAAACAATACAAGGTGGTCTGCTGCCAAATCACCGCAGCGGTGTTTGTATACATGTGGTTGTGTAATTTATTGTGCCCTGTTCTGAGGCTCAGAATGATTTGTGCTGGTCTGTCCATAAAGTCTGCACCGGTTAGAAAAAGCAGGAACTAGACTACACAAAAACTATCACTTTAACATTTATTAAACATCGCAGATGTCCTCTGGGAGAACTTTAGGGTCGGGTTGTAAAGACTGTTTGCCCTGGCAGAAATGTTACAGTTCTATTTGTTTCCCAAACTGTGCATCCACTGACACAAACTTTATTGTGTCCCTGTCAAATATTTAGACGTTTGAACTCTAGCCAACCAGCCTGCAAAACCTCATATCCCCGGGCTCTTGAACCAAAAATACATTACATGGACATAAGAGGACAATTAATTAATAAGGAACAACTAATTCCTCAGTTTGAATTACTTATCCCAAATTTATCACCTTCAGTATTCAAAACAACGTAGTGAATTAAAGCACATATCAGTAGGAACAGTAGGTGGCATAATTTATTGCCAGCTATATTTTGGTGCATCTCATCAGGTGCACACTGTAGAGCTAGATATATGAAGTGAATAGATGAGAGTTACATGGTTGTCAGAATACATTTGAACAATATCAGCATACTATGTGATGTAAGTATTTCAGCCAAACATGATTCATCTATTCACAGCATATATCTAGCTGATGTAGGCACTGATGTGTTGCAGCGAAATATGCCAGGCAGCACAAATTGTAACCCACTGTGTACGGCTTCTTTTGATATAGGGTGTTTGTAAAGTCTCACCACACTTTGTATGTTGAACTGATGTTTGTTGGAGAGTATGTTTTCCATCTTGCAAATGAAAAACATACTCTCCAACAAATTGCTGTCCTACATACAAAATGTGGTGAGACTTTACAAACACCCTATAAATTTCCATTATTCCTGCTTATTATACATGTTCCAACAACATGTCAAGCCTTCATCAAGGCACACAAAAAATTAGTTGTATGTCCTTTACAGGGTGTTGTCATTAACCCCAGCATTTAATAGTCATTTGTGACTTCCCAGGCAATTTTACGTTCTGTAGTTTGCCACTGTCGGCTTCCTGGCCTAGAGGTTAGCGACTTCTCTGTAATCTCGTATACTCTCATAAGTAACGTGACGACGGTGAGAATCAGCAGTGGTTCTGTAGATTACGGGGTATGTGAGCCAGCCGCTCAGAAAGCAATGGCAAACTACTGAGCATAATCTTGCCAAGAAATCAACAATCAGCTGAAAGATGCTGTTGACAGCGATGTCCTGTAAAAGGATATGCAAACATTTTTTTTTTAGTTTGCCACTGCTTTCTAAACAGCCAACAATCATACAACTATGAAAATCAACTCAGTGATCTGCTCCCAAATCACCTGTCTGAATTCAAACCCGGGATGTTGGAATTGTAAAACCTGACTACCCCTAAGCCACACACGTAACCAACACAATATTTACACAACATGTTACTCTTCACTTTTATGGAGGGTCAGTCTATGTTCACTTTTATGAATGGTCGGTCTATGTAAGCAATGTTTGGGAAATCACTGACATGTTTGCTAAATCTATATATATACACACAACACAAATATCATTTCCTGTGGCTTGTGGTGAAGAGCTTGGAGGCAAAGAAAATGTGGACTGTTGCAAATACCTTGAACTGCCAGAGTATCACAACAATTGCCTGAAGGAGGTTGATCCAGAACATTATATACAACCACACGAAAGAGAGAGACTGCAATCTTTAGTCACATAATGATACAATTGCCTGGAGGAGGTTGATCAAACATTATATACAACAACATGAAAGAGACAGACTGCAATCTTTAGTCACATAATGATACTATTGCCTGGAGGAGGTTGATCAAACATTATATACAATATGAAAGAGACAGACTGCAATCTTTAGTCCCATGAGACAACTGATTGCCTGAAAGAGGTTGATCAAACATTATATACAACAACATGAAAGAGACAGACTGCAATCTTTAGTCACATAATGAGAATAGCGACATTGGAGAACATTGTCACAGAGCCGTGGCAGAAGGGGTCGAGATGCTAGATAGGCTGAGATGGTGGCATGGAGGAGTATCATCAGCAGAGTTGGTCTAGGACAAGAAGAACCAAGATCAATGGAGATGCATGAATGTCTACACCAGTTGGATAACATTAAATGATGGACTGAAAATAGAATAATAGAACATTCTGGAAATCCACTGCAGTTAATCTCTGATGTGAAGATAGTAAGTAACTGGATCTGATCACCCTCTACTGTATTCATCATCAATGAGCTCACCACCATCTCCTCCTTGCATGCACACTACACTTTCAGTTGTCTTGAGAAAAGTGTGTAGTGTATGTGGCAAATAGTATGACGAGTCAAATAAATAAAGTGTTTGCTTGTTGTTCAATGTATGAGTTGCTTGGTATAAAATTATTTAAGAAAACCGTGTTTGGTTAGTTCAATGTACAATCATTTACTGGATATAAAATGAACTAAGAAAACAAAGTGTTTGCTTGTTGTTCAATGTTTGAGTTACTTGGTGTATAATGATTTCAAAAAACAGTGTTTGGTTTTTTAATGTTGCTTGGTGTATAATGATTTAAGAAAACAAAGTGTTTGTTTGTTCATTTGTATGAGTTGCTTGGTGTAAAATAATTTAAGAAATCAAAGTGTTTGGCTGTTCAGTGTGTCTGTTGCTTGGTATAAAATTATTTAAGAAAACTGTTTGGTTGTTGTCAATGTATAATGATTTGCTAGGTTGTGAAAACAGAGTATTTTGTTGCTGTTCAATATGCTTGTTGCCTGATTAAGTCCAGAAAATACTATATCTAGAAAGGGGGTAGACTGCTGCCGAGCTACCCAATTAAGACACAAAACATGGCCGAGGAGTTCAACAGATGGAACAACACACACACAGATGTAGGAGAAGGTTGCAACCAGTCTTTGTGAATGGAATAAACAAAAAAAACAAAGACAGCACAATGGAATACGTATGTGGACAGCAAATATTTTTTATCCAAAGAAAGAGAAAACAAAGTGTTTGGTTGTTGTACAATGTATAATAAGTTTCTTGGTATATAATGAGTTAAGAAAACTGAAAGCAATTAGCTGTAGTTATTGTTTCACCCATCTATCACCTGCTGTGTCTACAATGAATGTTGACTGCCGAGTATATCATGTACTTTCTGTCCCAGACTGCATTATACCCTACACTGTCTGTTCCCCACCACGGTGTATCCTACACTTTCTGTCTCTGACTGCATTATATCCTACACTGTCTGTCCCCCACCACGGAGGATCCTACACTTTTTGTCACTCACTACTCTGGCATGCTCTAAACAGATAGCTGTTCATCAATTTTTGAATGTAATCTTCCAACTTGTACAGCTGCCTACACTTTGCTCAGTCATGTTGGCCAACAGTGCATCTGCCTGCCAAGACAGTGGTTTGGGTTCAACCCCCAGCCAACGATGGATGATTTTTCCCAGACAGTTACAGCAGCTCTGGCATCAATCCAGCTTCAGTGACCACGGGTATCCCAACAATTATCACAACTAGTCTAGTTGTCTGGGAAGGAAAAGCGACGAGGAAGGGAACAGATCACCCCACCTCATATGTCTCCATCTAGAATATGTGAAGGCCTAAGACTTCACAACCCAATGGCAGAAATTAATATGGGACTACTTTGACGCTTTTCACACTTTGCTCACTTCAACTGTTCCCCCGTGCTGGTTCTTACAAGAGTTGAGATTTTGTGCCTGGGGATTCAGAGTTTTTCTGATGACTTCCACTGACCTCAGCTCAGTGAACTATTTTGTAATTTTTGTTCAGTGTTGTATGTATCAGTGTTGTTTTATTTGTTATTTGTGTGTGCTGACGAAGGCTTTCCAGCTGCAACTTCCATTCTGTCCCTTGTGTTAGTGTTCTTGTAAAATTCCACTGTCCAGTTGTTGTTGATTTACCCATAGGTTTTTATAAAAGCATCGTTGTTTTTAAAAGTAGTCAAAATAACTTCTGCCCTTTCCGTCTCGTGCCCATCTTTCTATCTCAGCTCCTCTAAGATCACCATGTTTCTTTGCTGTTTCCATTAAATGCTGCCCTTTCTTCTGTATGTCCACATGTCCAGGACTTCACTTCTTGGGGGTAATCATTTCACTTAATAAAAAGTCCTGTCGTACAGAATGAAATATGGAGCTCCGATTCTATACCATGAATATAGTGATATCAATCAGACAGTTGGGCTGATTACAAAGTTGTGCCAGGCCTGTTCTAGATATCCTAGAAAGTCATACAACAAGATGACCGAGTACGAGTGCAAGAATCAGCATCTCTATACTCTATACATTTCCACACATGCTCCGTCTCATTCTTCAGTAGCCAATAAAGAGAATCCCATACTTAAGAACCAGTGGCAATTTGTTGTCATTTGTCCCTAAGCACCAAGTTATCTTTCAGATCCTCTGCTCACTACATTATTTATCCCAGGTTAAACAAAGTTAACCGGTCTCCCTGGCGAAGGAATTAATGACTTTCTCCGTAATCCTGTATATCCACGTGAGGAACACAGCTACGTGAGATTCGGCAGTGGATCGCATCACGTTGGTTACTTACGGGGTATGTGAGCCGGATGCTCAGAAAGCAATGGCAAACTACTGAGCATAATCTTGCCTAGTACATCAATAGCAACTGAAAAATGCTGGTGTTGACTGCAACGTCCTGTAAGAGATATGCAACTTTTTAAAAAAAAGTTAGCCGCAGATCTTTTTTACAGGATGCTGCAATCAACCCCAGCATTTATTGGCTGTGATTTACTAGATAATTTGGCATTCAGTAGTTTGCCATTGCCTTCTGAATGGCCGTTGCTCAAACCATCACGGCGATCTACTCCCACATTACCTGCCGCAGGGAACATTATAAAAGCTGTACATGAAATGTGCGAGGCAGGGAAACTGGTGAATGAGAATCTCTTCATTGCTACATGGTGATGATAAAGATGATGATGTTGAGAAGGTCACAATCTCCCACAGGACGTTACCATTACCAAGAAGAGACTACTCTGTCTTCTGAGCTTGTCCACAGACAATCAACAACCATCAGATGATGTCAACAGCATCTCTCGACTGCCCCTGTAGTATGTGTACTGTGTACTCAAGTCCAGAGGGTTGACTTTACTGCAGCTGGTGTTACCCCACTTGGCTGGGTCTCTTTCTGCAGAATGGCCAGCAGCTTTCTGAGAGCATCGCACAAAGCATGAACTCCGTAGCTCTAGCGATGACTCCCAGGAGTCTCCGGGAGAACTGCAATCGTGCTATGAACGACAGTCCGGGGAACAAAGCCATGACCTTCAGAACGCAAGGCAGATGGCTAACCAACTGCACCATGGAACGTACACCGTGAGTTTCTTCTGCCCATTAGTACTCTAATCAACACAACACGTATTAAGCAACCAATAGAAATAATTTATAAATATGGCAACATGGTCATCTTTTTGCCACAGAAGGATACACATTTAGAACTATGGTCATGGCAATAAAAGCATGTCACAAATGTTGAATTCGCTAATTAAAATTAAAGTGATCCCTGTGACGCAACTTTTGCTGATGAAGCAGTACCTCCTTTACAATAAACTATCGCTATCAAGAAAACAAAATGTTGCATTTTACAAAATCAACACACACACACACACACATTAACAATATAAAACTCCTAGTTGTATAAAATGACAAAGCAAACTTTACTGATAAAAATATTATAATGTAACCACCGACACACACAAGTACTTGTTTTATAACTTAGTCACAGCCAGTATTAATATTATGTAAAACACAACAGCCAAACAGGCAACCAGAACTCACCCTGCGTAGGTATCAATATATTCATACACAATACACACACACCGTAATAACAAAGCAGACACTGAATATACACTGGAGACTTTTGTGTCACAGGTCTCTTCCCAAGTTATCAGTCTCACAACTGACAATTAAAAAGAAATGTAAAATTACACACGCCCATCTCTGCAGAGCTCAGTGTGGTAGGATTGTTTTCAAATAACATGAATGGTATTACACTGATGTCCACCTGAAGCGGGAGGATAACAAATATACATATATTCACTGGAGAGCACTGCCGAGCCCGCCTCCGCCGTTAATGCGGTGTCGCCGCTAGTGGATGCCCCTGAGACACCACTGTTACTGTCGAGGTTGTTGTTGCTGGCCGCAGGCAGGCTGGAGTTGTTGGCCGCCATGTTGGAGCTGACCGCAACGTCTGCACTGGAGGATCTAGCATGTTGGGGGGATCAGAGTGCCATTGAGGGCTGGGGCTATTGTCAGTTCTGTGGACAGACCAGAGAATGTATTTATATAAGACAAACTATCATACTGACAGTTACAATATTGTCAGCTCTGTGGACAGACCAAAGAATGTATTTATTTATGCTAAATATTATAAGACAACCATATACTGACAGCTCTGTGGACAGACCAGAGAATTTATTTATTTATGCTAAATATATAAGACAAACCATCATACTGACAGTTCCGCTATTGTCAGCTCTGTGGACAGACCAGACAATGTATTTATTTATGCTAAATATTATAAGACAAACCATCCTACTGACAGCTTCGCTATTGATAGTTCTGTGGACAGACAAGAGATCCATGTATTTATTTACATTAAATATTATAAGAGAAACCATCCTACTGACAGCTCTGTGGACAGACAAGAGAAACCATGTATTTATTTACATTAAATAATATAAGAGAAACCCTCCTACTGACAGCTCTGTGGACAGACAAGAGATACCATGTATTTATTTACATTAAATAATATAAGAGACACCATCCTACTGACAGCTCTGTGGACAGACAAGAGAAACCATGTATTTATTTACATTAAATAATATAAGAGAAACCATTCTACTGACAGCTCTGTGGACAGACAAGAGAAATCTTTTTTTTTATTTACATTAAATATTATAAGAGAAAACCACCCTAATGACTGCTGTGTGGACAGACAAGAGAAACCATGCTATTGACAGACAAGAGAAATCATCCTACTAACAACTCTGTGGACAGACAAGAGAAATCATTATCTTAACTGGCACCTTTCACAACTGAACAACTTCTGCGTCACCTTCCTAACAACTAAAGATTTGTGTTTAAAGGTTACTACATTTTCTAATTTCATGTTTTTCTTTACATCTATGTGCTGTTATGTTCCTGATGATTATTACAATCAAAACGTTGTTCGTTGTGTTGTCAATCAATCAATCAATCATGTGCCATGCCGGAAAGCGTGGGCGGTCATGACTCGCCATTTCACTCGATCACCAGTGTCGTGGATCAGCTCATTGTTCCTGTCTCATCCATGCCATGTGGCCAAGCCATCCAGGTATTTTCCTCTTGGTCTTCCTCTTGGTCTGTTCCCCTCGATCTTGCCAGTTGTCACTAAGTTCTCCAATCCATTTCTTCTCATAACATGTGCAAAAAATTTTGACTGTCTACGTCTAATTTCTCTAATCAGTTTACGATGTTCATTTGTCTCCTGTAGTACTTGGTCATTGGTTTTTCTGTCTGTCCATGGTATTCTTTGCATTTTCCTCAGAAACCACATTTCTGCAGCCATCAGATGCTTTTCAGCTTGACTGCTCATTGTCCAAGTTTCACATCCATACAAAAGAACAGGCTCTATGTATCCCCTCAACACTCTTTTTCTCGTTTCAATTGACATCTTCTTATTGGTCAGAATGTTTTTCATCTTGCTAAAGGCTACTTTCGCCATGGCGATTCTTGTTCTAATCTCTTCAAGGCATCTCCCATCAGATGTTATAACTGTTCCAAGATAATTGTACCGATTCACTTGTTGAAGAATATTTCCATTTACTTGTATATTACATTGTGGCACTTCTTCCTTCCTACTGACGACCATAACTTGAGTCTTTTTACAATTTAATTCTAACCCCAGTTGCTCACTGTGTACAACAACCGCATCTACTAATTGTTGCAGGTCCTGCTCATTGTCTGCAATTAATACTGTATCATCTGCATATCTAATGTTATTGATGTTTCGTCCTCCAATGCTGATTCCAATTATATCCTCTACATTTCTGAAAATATTTTCACTGTACAGGGAAAAAAGATCTGGAGACATCACACATCTCTGCCTAACACCTTTCTTAATTGGCTGATACTGTCCCACTTCATTATCAATCCTTATTGCAGCTTGTTGTTTCCAATATATGTTTTTTATAAGTCTAATGTCTTTCCCATCAATTTGTAGATCTGCAAGCATATCCACCATGCTGACATGTCTAACGCTATCAAAAACCTTTGTATAGTCAATAAAGCAAAGCTAAACTTATTTTTATTTTATTATTTTTTTAAATTGTCCACCCGTTATTTATATTCAACATTGTGGAGTTCGTGTTTAGTATCTCTCACTTTTTTGCAGCAGTTACACATGCCTGTTTTTATTTCCAAGAGAAACCACCCTACTGACAGCTCTGTAGACAGACTAAAGTAAGAATTCATTTCTTAACATCAGCTATTCAAAGCTTTGTCAAAAGATAAAAGAATCCCTGCATTTTATTACATTAGCTATTCTCAAACGATTCAGTCCCGGAAGTGAAAATGAAACAAATACACAGAACCAAACAATGAGAAACGGGTCTTGATAAGCAAACACAAATAAAACAGGACTGACTCAGTTTTTTTTTGTTTTTGTAATAATTACATTATTTTTAAATATTTTGAGGATGATAAAAACTGGTTGAAGTGTCGCTTTTATCTGTATTTGTTTTCATTGATTTTCTTATTATATTTTTTTCTTCATTCAGATTCCAGAACCAGCTCGGCAATAGTCTACCTCATTTTATTGACAACTGAATACATGTTTGTTAGAATATTTTGCATGTCGTCAAATGAAATTCTGTCCATTTTAATTCTCTTCTTGACTATTGTTTCACATCTCCCATTGCTGTAATTATTTGACAACTTTTGACTACCATATTGGGTCTTCCTGTGCCTTGCCAATTATCATAAATGAATGATCAGGAAATATTTTAAAAATACCATACCTGTAGGGGTAAAGTTGAAAAGTAGAGGTAGTTCCCTACCACTCGGTAGTCTAGTGCTCGGATCTCTCAGCTCGTCAAAAAATGCATGTGCACAGGCTTCGAGAGGAGTCATGCGGCCTGATGGAGTATATTCCAACAGTCGACTCACCAGGACGACTGCCTCTTGTGGCGTGCGAGGACGGAACACCTGCGAAAGGCAAGGTTATGACTTTCTGATACTAAATGGAAAGAAACGGGTCATCTGCACAATAAACTCTTTTAACTTTAAACTCTGAAAGGACTACAGTCAATTTTTAGGTCGATATTTCTATAAAGTGAAAATACTTTTACACAATTAGAAAATATGAGAGCAATCACCATTTATCATCATCATGTGCCATGCTGGTGTGGGTGGTCATGTCTCACCCTCTCATACGATCAGCAGAGTCGTGGATCAGCTCAGTGTTCTTGTCTCGACCATGCCACGTGGTCAAGTCATCCGGGTGTTTACTTATCTGCCTTCCTCTTGTTCTTTTCCAATCAGTCTTGCCAGGTGTCACCAAGTTCTCCAATTTATTTCTTCTCATGTGACCAAAAAATTGTGACTGTCTACATCTAATTTCTCTGGTGAGATGTGTGTGTGGGTGGGGATGTGTGTGTATACGGGTAGGGGTGTGTGGTTAAGGGATGTGTGGCTGGGGATGGGTGGGTGGGTAGAGTATGGGTGGGTGGGTGATTGTATATGGGTACAGGTGTGTGGTTTAAGGGATGTTTGATTGCGGGATGGGTGGGTAGAGGATGTGTGGATGGGTAGAGGATATGTGGGTGGGTGAGTGTGTGTAGGTTAGGAGATGGTGGGGGATGTTTGTATGGGTGGGCTCAGGATCTGTGAGTGGGCTGGGGGAGATGGGAGATTATGTGGGTGGGTGCGGCATTTTGTGTGGGTAGGTGCGGGATATGTGAGATGGTGGGGAGATGTGTGTGTGCGTGGGGGATGTGTGGTTGAGGGATTGTGTGTTTGGCTGGGTGGTTGGAGGTGTGTGGGTGGAGGAGGATATGTGGGTGGGTGATTGTTGGTGGGTAATGGGACGGGTGGAGGATATGTGAGTGGGTGGGGGATGGGTGGGTTGGGGAATGTATGTGTGCTTGGGGTGTGGGTGGATAGGATGCGTAATTGGTGGGAGTGTGAGTGGGTGGGGAGATGTGTAGGTGTAGGGATGTGCTGGATGGGTGGGGGAATGTATGTGTGCCTGGAGTGTGTGTGTGTGTGGTTGGGTGGGGGATGTGTGGGTGAATGGGGGATGTGTGGGTGGGTGGTGGATGTGACTCATAACATGATACGGGTCATCTGCACAATAAACTCTTTTAACTTTAAACTCTGAAAGGACTACAGTCAATTTTTAGGTCGATATTTCTATAAAGTGAAAATACTTTTAGAAAATTAGAAAATATGAGAGGAATCACCTGTGTGTTTACTGTGGGCAGAGGTGTGTCAAAGAGTAAGCACAGACAAGTCACTGAAATTGTTCTGGCGATTACATAAAAGCGTGAGTGGTGTAGTCAAGAATAAGAGCATTTCTGACTTCCAAGGTGCTGACCTCATCTGGCAGAGGACTGACGAGGACAAGGGCAAAGCCCTCTTTGAACGCTACCTTGAGCAGAGCAACCAGACAGACATGGGAGGCCGAAATCTGGCCAAGGAGGTCACCTCAGACAGATGCAAGGCCCAGAACACTTTGGATGAAGACACAGTGACAGTGAACGAAATCAAGGCTGTGCTTCGACGATCAAAAAACAGTGCTCCAGGTCCTGATGGCATAAGATACGACGACATAAATAGGTGTACCGACAATGAGCTAGAGAAACTAGCAGACATGTACAACAACAGTATAGGGAGTGCTATCATCAAGGAGGAGTGGTTACACAGCTATCTGATTCCCTTGCCGAAGCCTGACAAAGACCACAAAAAAATTCAGGGATATCGAATTATAACCATGCAGAATACAATAGGCAAGCTGCTGGAGAAGGTAATTGCCAGGAAAATATCAAGCCAACTAGAGAGGCAAGGTGTTTTCCCACCCACCCTGGGTGGGTACCGTCCAAAAAGAGAAACCTGGACCAATGCAGCAGTCTTTGCCCAGGATGTCTATGAAGGTTTCCACTCAGGCACTGAAACCGTTGCTGCAGCGATTGATCTTGAGGACGCATACAACAGAGTACCACTGGATTTTTTAATGTTTCAGCTTCTCGAACTAAACGTAAGTCCATTCCTCCTTAGTTGGATCGCTGCAGCCCTCTTCCAACGGAAAGTAGTTTTTAGATGTGGCAGTTGGACTTCGGAACCAACAACAATATATCCTGGCCTACCACAGGGATCACCATTATCTCCGGTACTGTTCAACGCCTACACAGTGAGAATCACCAGTGAGCAGATCACTGGACCTGGCAGGACATTGTCATATGCCGATGATGTTTTAGTGTATCGTCAGGGTAAGGATAGAGAGGAGGTTGCTGTGGAACTACAAACCGAACTCAATCGCATAAGTACTTGGTGTGATGAAGCTGGGGCAATGGTCAACCCAACAAAGGCAACAGTGACTTGGTTCTCGTTGAATAATCATATTGTCAACACTCCAACACCAACTGTAATGCTGTGTTCAGAGACGGTGGAAAGAACGCAGGCAATGAATTACCTGGGGATACGATTTGATCGAAGCCTTGCTTATAATGTGCACATAGACCAGGTGATAACAAAGGCCAAGCGGGGTTTGGCAGCGATGCGGGTGATGGCGGCAGCAAACTGTGAGCAGCGCCATCTATGTCTTCTGTACGAGGGGCTGGTCATGTCTGTTTTGGAGTATGCAATGGCAATCCTGACTCTCAGCCATAAGCAGATAGAAAGGATGGAAAGGATACAGAATGAAGCTATGCGCATTATTCTTGGATGTACAAGAGATACAGCATGCAGGGCGATGCGCTACCTTCTTGATTTTCCAACCATTGAAGAGAGAATACAAGGTTGCAGGGCACGCGCCTACCTCAGAATTAACGCAAACACACAACATCCACTGCATAGTGAAATTAGGAAGGTGAAGGGCAGCAGGTTAAAAAGAGGACGGTCGTGGATGGGTCAAGCCGAAGACATTCTTCAACAGGTGTGTTCACTTGAGGACTTAGAACCTGGCGAGGAGTGGGTGCAAGTGCCAACAGACTTCTGCACATCCTTTTCAGTTTGCATCCAACTAGATAGAAAATGCAGACAAGAAAATCCGGCTGCTGTTGAGGCTGAAGTACAAGCGTTGATTTTCGAGAATTCGCTAGACGGTGACGCGGTCATCTACACAGATGGGTCAGTCGTCCGACATGTGAGAAGCTCATGGGCCTTTACAGCTCGGGCCGGAGGGAGAAGTGTGAAGGAGGACTCTGGTGCTTTCACTGAAACCACAAGTAGCCTGACCATGGAAGTCATGGCAGTAAGTAAAGCAATAACATGGCTCGAGACACAGACATTCACTAGGGCTTGTTTCCTTAGCGACTCAATGAACATGATCAAGAGGATAGAGGAGGGGTCGATCCGAAGAGAATGGTTGCTGCCTCTGGAGCGGTCTCGGCTGGCAAAGATTAGTTTCATCTTCGTGCCAGGGCATGCGGGAGTACAAGGAAATGAGCGGGCTGACAAGCTCGCAGGTGAGGCTACGGTGGAGGGCGGACGCGCCATGGACCAGGCCGACATTCTGAATGCTCTACGAGAAGTAAGACTTTTGCGAGAACCAAGTGATGACTGTGAATCTACAACAATGGCCAGACTGCGAGAGCAGCAAATTAAAAGAGGGGTGGCCAAACAAGAACACTACGCAGGAAGCCAAAGAAGATTGATAAACCAACACAGAACTGGCGTCGTTAGCCGCTACACGTTGCGGGATTTGCTGAGGAGGGGATCCGAGCACTTATGGACTGAATGGTTCGATGTGCAATGAGGATGATCTGTCGACTAACTAACTAACTAACTAACATGATAATATGCATTGTTTATGTTTACAAAATTCATTTGACAATATTTTTCCTATGCACTATTGATGAACGAAAGATGAGTGATTGGAAGGGCCGAATGTAAGACGGGCCTGCATTGCCCAATTGTTACCCTTTGAAAATAAATAATAAAGTCCGTTCGTTCTCCAATCAGTTTACGATTTTCATTTGTCACTGGTTTGTCTGTCTGTCCATGGTTTTCTTTGCATTTTCCTCAGAAACCACATTTCCACAGTCATCAGATGTTTTTCAGCTTGACTGCCATTGTCCACGCTTCACATCCATACATAAGCACAGGTTCTATGTAGCACCTCAACACTCTTTTTCTCGTTGCAAATTGACATCTTTTATTGGTATGTTTTCTATCTTACAAAAGGCTACCTCCGCCATGGCGATTCTTGTTCTAATCTTCAAGACATTTCCCATCAGATGTTATAACTGTTCCAAGATAATTGTACCGATTCACTTGCTTAAGAACATTCCCATTTACTTGTATATTACATTGTGGTATTTTGTTCTTTCTAGTGATGACCATAATCTGTGTTTTCTTACAAATTTAATTCTAACCCTAGTTGTTTACTGTGTGCAATAACCGCACCTACTAATTCCCATTGGGGGACATAACATCAATAACATTAGATATGCAGATGATACAGTATTGATAGCAGACAATGAATAAGATATGCAACATTTTGTAGATGTGGTTATTGTACACTGAACAACTAGGGTTAGTATTAAAATGTAAGAAGTCACAGATTATGGTTGTCACTAAGAAGAAAGATGTATCGTATCGCCAATGTAATATAAGGGTAAATGGGAAATTTTCTTAAATTAGTGAATCAGTACAACTATCTTAGAGCAGTCATAACATCTGATGTGAGGTGCCTCAAAGAGATTAGAACAAGAATCGCTATGGCAAGGTAGCCTTTTGCAAGATGGAAAACATACTGACCAATAAAAAGATGTCAGCTGTAACAAGGAAACTTTTGTAGGGATGTGAAATGTGGACAATGAGCAGACACACTAAAAACATCTAATGGCAGTGGGATATGTGGTTTCTGAGGAAAATGCAAAGAATACCATGGGCAGACAGAAAATAAAACAATGAGCAAGTCCTACAAGAGGTAAATTAAAACCTCAAACTGATTAGAGAAATTAGCACGTAGACAGTTAACACTATTTGGGCACGTTATGAGACGAAATAAACTACAGAACTTGGTGACAACTGGCAAGACTGTTGGGAAAAGAACAAAGGAAAGGCAGAGAAGTAAATATCTGGATGGCCTGGCCACATGACATGGTCAAGACAAAAACAGAACTGATCCACAACTCTTGTGATCGTGTGAGATGGCGAAACATTTTATTCGGCATGGCACATGATTTCTAAACATTGCCAGCGCTTATTTTTTCCAAATGTTACAAGCTGTCTACCAGTTCTGTTCCATTTTGTTTTGTGCAATTCCAAGATGCTAATATAATACTATTTCATTTCTTTTACCACATGTGCTCTCTTCTCCAATGCATACACAGTTCTAGCATAACAGGCGCTAATTCTGGAGATTTCCTAGGTGAAAGCCGGCACATCTGCAATCTAGATTCCTTGTGACTTTCTCCACATTGCATCATCCTTCTTTCAGAAGAGCCACTGTGATCTTTTTGAGCTGAGTTATTCTTCTTGCCATATCTTTCCCATGGAGTTTGAAGCTAAGGTCTTCTACAGAATAAGGTCACCAGTCCACCCTAACCCACTTTATACAACATGCAAGGTAGGTTACAGTGTTAGTATTCTTTGCTTCCCTTAAGGACCCCAGTAATGGTCTGCACCCTAGAATGATGTAAAGTAAATGTAACAAGAGTGGGTGTGTTATAGTGCGTTTCACAAATGTTTGCCCTCATTTACGCTCAATTTTTTTTTAAAGTATCTGTTGCATACTTATGACATTTTTCCTGGCACCTTATATTTACACCTAAGGAATATGTCTTTGCCTGGACAGAGTCACAGAGGCATTATGCCTAGCAAGTATGGGACCGGTTAACCTAATTGCTGCTGCACGGCGGATTTAGGAACAGTTCAGTATCAAGGAAGCTACATGGATGTGTGTCACATGAAAATCCAGCTGAGTTATATCTGTCTAATCAACAGTTAACATTCCGCTGCATTCACTGTAATAGAAATGTCCTGGCTCAGGTTGATCTAATCAGCCCCCTCATAACCCACTCTAGGGTTATCAGGTGACAACTCTTCAACAATAAAAGGAAAACAACAGGACCGACTATAGGACAGATGACAACTGGGTTGTCTTTAATAGCAATGAACAAGCAGAACTAATTCTATAACTGATAGATGACAATTGGGTCCTCTTCAGCAACAAAAGGCAACTAACAGGACCCACCCTAGGACAGATAGATAACTGGGGCCTCTTCGCTCTGCATCACCAAAGTGACATGACTGCATGTAAAGGAACTGTTTACCATTATTTTAAAACTAAAACACACATAAACACTTAAACTCTCTGATTTCAATGAATCAAAAGGTCAGGGGAAAGCACTGCCACTAGACAGGAATAATACTCAGAAAATCTTAAAGTAGTAAACAAGAGAAACATCCTCCAAGGGGAACACACAGGGAAAACAAAAAAGAGGGAGATTAAAAGAATACATGGAGAATAGAATAGAATAGAATATAATAGAATAGAATAGAATAGAATAGAATAGAATAGAATAGAATAGAACAGAGGGACAGATAAATAACATGGGGAGGAAACAGAGAAAGTTGCGAGAAATAGCAAAAGACAGGACAGCTTTACTGGGTTAGTTGAGGCCATATGCTCCAACAAAAGATAAAGGGAAGAAGACGAAGAAGAAGAAGAAGAAGAAGAAGAAGAAGAAGAAGAAGAAGAAGAAGAAGAAGAAGAAGACACAAATTCACATCAAAACTGAGCTTCACCTTTGACCAGGGGTGGGCTTTTATCTGTGGAAACTTGAATTCGGAATAGTTTGGATTCATCTCTCGAATCTGTTCACGTGTGGGTGTCCCCAGGACTTTGATGATCTCCACCAGCTGGTCAACCCCGCTGTCTCCTGGGAAAATGGGCTGGCCTAGCAACAATTCTGCTAGAACGCAGCCGGCTGACCATACATCTGGCAAACAAAAGACATGTTAATAGTTAACCTTTTGAACACTATCTCGGTACAGAATACATGCCCCCCCCCCCCCCCCATAAGAAAAAAACCAATAATAATAATAATCTCAAATGACAACTAGTGTAATAAACATTCCCCTAATTGTGGTACATTACATCTGCCTAAGGTAATTATAATTGCCATGTCAAGAATTAGTTTTAGCGAGTCACGTATTATTGATTATTGCACATTTTTCATGCGTTTTAATGCATACTGTTTCTGTTGCTGTCATCATCGTCATCTAGGATTGGCTTTATAAGTGATGTATGAATGAGAAAATGTATGAGAGGTTTTAGGGCCTCGACTGCCCTGTCATGACATTTAGTCTTTAGTATGCATTTCCTCACACTAGGATAAGGCTTTAAGAGAATTATACAAATTGCTCTGCAAAAATTAAATTAAAACCTGTATGGACTGGAGCAGACAACAGCAGACATCAGGGTACTAAGTGCATGTATATATTCTGTGGCAATACCTGGGTGTGAAACTCAGATTTAACATGGCAGTGTGCAGCATACTAACGCCTTTGAATATAAGTATTACAGTAGAGTACCAAATACTTAACGGACAGAAAACAACAAATTTATCAAACAAACAAACTTCATGTTTAAAGGGTTTATGCATTATAAAGACATGGGAAATGTGCAAAAGGCATGGGAAATGTGAAAAATCATTGCTACAATACTCACTCATATTATTGTTACAAATGTTATTAGCTATAGGAGACATACTGCACTGTCAATAAAAGATTGACTGTTATATTGAGGTCATTTAATTATTATATTATTATTATTATTATTATTATTATTATTATTATTATTACAGGGGGAAATATTCTGTACTAAGATAGTGTTTGATTAGTTTGTGATTTTATGTATAGGGCTGGGGGAATTGGTGATATCTTTGATTTCTTGTGGAATATTGTTCCACAGCTGAGCTGTGGAGGTTGCTAAGTTGGTTTTGTGTAAGTCTACCCTAGGCTTCAGCACATGTAATATATTTAATCATTTGCTCTGTCTAGCATTACATTTAAACAATGACCAAAGGTTACCTGGACCACTCCGATATAGGATTTTGAGAATGAGTTTGGCCTTAATGAAAAGTGCCGGCTGCATGGCAAAGGTATTACGGGTGCCGTTCATAATCCCACATACCCACGTTCGAAACATAGCTGCAGGCAATTTGGCAGCAGACCGCCTTGCGTTGGTGTTTTACGAAATGGTATGGGTGCTGATCGTTCAGAAAGCAATGACAAATGAATGTAAAACTTGCCAAGAGAATACAACAGCAAAAATTGCTGGTGTTGACTGTGACGTCCTGTAAAGGATATGCAACAAACATTTTTTTTATTGAAAGGTGAGCATTTGCAGACTGGTATAACTGAAGATGTTTATGTAGGCTAGGACTGTCAGTTACATGTCTGCTATAAATTAAACCCACAGCTGTTTTTGGCTGTTCTATTCAACAAGAACTCAACATTGAAGATGATTAAGACCATTTTTAATTGAAGAAAATTAGGTATTCAAGTCATGTAAAGAGACATAAATGTCTGGAGAGAGGCGAACTGGGAATCAGAGAAGAAAAAGATCATAGATATATTCATTATGTGATAATTTACACATGACAAAACCAATGGCAGGACTTCTAGCTTACGACAGAGAGGAATTTCAAAAGACTTATGGAGGAAAAGTTTTGCACATGACAAGCCACTGGGGGTGGGTGGGTGGGTGGGTGGGTGGGTGGGTGGGTGGGTGGGTGGTGGTGGTGGTGGTGGTGGTGATGATGATGATGATGATGTAACTGAGAGCTCATTCACGCCCCCATAGCTTCGTGTGGATGTGTGCCTCCATGGGCCAATGTTCAATTCATACTGAACATGAATGCTCCATTTATAAGAGACATGAAGAGACAACATTCATCATCATCAAGTGCCGTGCCGGCTGGCGTAGGCGTTCATGGCTCTCCATAGATCTCGGTCTTTGGTTTTCTGGATCAACTCTGCTGCTGATATTCCTCCATGCCACCGTCTCAATCCATCCAGCATCACTTCTCTTGGTCTACCTCTGTCTCTCTTCCCCTCGATCTTTCCAGTTGTTACGATGTTCTCCAATGCCTCTCTTCTCATCACATGACCGAGGAAAGCTGTTTGTCTCTGTCTTATTGTTGTATATAATGTTCTAGTTTCATTAGCCTGTTTCAGGCAATCGTCGTTAGTTACTCTGGCAGTCCAAGGAATTCGCAACATTCGTCTCAGGAACCACATCTCTGTTGCTTCTAATTTCTTCTTAATTTGTTCATTTACATTCCAAGATTCACTGCCATACAGCAAAACTGGTTCTACATAGCATTTCAGCACTCTCTTTCTTACATTCAGTGACAGTGACTTATTGCATAAGATACTCTTCATTTTATGAAATGCGGCTTTTGCCTGCCCTATTCTGCTCCTAATCTCTGTTGTACATCTTCCATCTGATGTTATAAATGCCCCTAGGTATCTAAAATTATCAACTTGGTTAAGGATTTTCCCTTCTATTTCTATGTCACATTTTGGTGTCACCATTTTCTTTGATATTACCATTGTTACTGTTTTCTTGATATTCAAGTTGAGTCCTTTCCTTGCACTCTCTGTTACTACTACGTCTAATAATTGTTGTAGGTCTGTTGAATTATCCGCCACCAATACTGTGTCATCTGCATAGCGTATATTATTTATATTATAACCTCCAACTAGTATTCCTGGCATCTCTTTGATCTCTCTCATTATTACTTCGCTATACAGGGAGAAAAGATCTGGTGACAAGACACACCCTTGTCGTACTCCTAGCTTTATCTGTTCGTAACTACCCTCTTTATTTCCCATTTTAATTGCTGCTACTTGGTTCCAGTAAATATTCTTTATTATTCTTAAATCTTTTCCATCAGTGTTGATATCTTCCAACATTTTAATCAGTTCATCATGTTTTACTTTATCAAATGCCTTAGTATAATCTATGAAGCACAAATATATGTCCCTCTGTTTCTCTATTGACCTTTCTATTAGTGTCCGCAATGTATAAATTGCATTGTTTGTGCCCTTTCCTTCCACAAATCCATACTGTTCTTCACTAATTTCCATTTTTATTTTCTTTTTGGTTCTTCTCATTATGATTCTGAGTAGAAGCTTAGTGATATGGTTTATAAGGTTAATTGTACGAAAATCTTCACAATCAATTGCTCCTGGTCTTTTTGGTATAGCTATAAATACAGATTTCAGCATATCACTGGGTAAATATCCACTGCTGTAAATATCATTCAACATTTTGGTTAATATATCTACTCCAAATTCTCCCAATACTTCTAATTCTTCTATTGTGATTTCATCTGGCCCAGCTGTTTTTCCTTTCTTCATACGTTTCATAGCGTCAGCGACTTCTTCTTTCAGAATAGGTGGACCTTCTAAGTTACTATCTTCTGTTAATTCTGCCCTTTCTCCTTCATATAATTCTCTTATATACTCATTCCACCTCTTCATTATAGCATCTTCCTCTAATATTATCTTTCCTGTTTTTGATTTCAAACACCCTGTATTTATTCTTAATTTTTTTTCCTGTAAGCTCACTGATTTGTCTGTGCATATTTTTTGTATCTTTAATGGAATTTAATTCAATTTTTTTGCATTGCTCGTTTAACCAACTTTCTTTAGCCTTCCCACATTTATCTTTTATTTCTTTATTTATCTTAGCGTATTCTTGTTTGTCATTTTTATACTGTTTTCTTTTGTCCATAAGGTTTAAGATATCTTCATTCATCCATTTTTTCTTAGCTATTTTGCCTCTCTCTGGTAATACTTCTTTGCTAGTTTGATGAATGGAGTCCCTTAACATTTCCCATTGTTCCTCTATACTCTGTATTTTAGTTATTGCATTGTACCTATTTTTCACAGTCACTCTGTATTGTTCTTGCATTTCTTTATCTATTTTTAGAACCTCTTTATTAAGTCTCATGTTCTTAAAAACCATTTTTTCCCTCTTTTTAATCTTACTTTTATTTGTCCACATAGTGGTACATGATCACTATTACAGTCAGCACCAGGCATTGTCTTTACATTAATTAAAGCATTTCTAAACCTTTTATTAATTAGTATGTAGTCAATTTGGTTGCGTATTTTCTTATCAGGGCTTATCCATGTGTACAGTCGTCTTTTATGGTGTTTAAACATTACAAATATAAAAAGTTATTTTAGCAGGTAAAATTGTGTATGTGGATGTGGAAGGCAAAGGGGAAGCCACTACATTATTTTCCCAAGAATATGTCAAAGGAGTAACAAACATGAATTTATGGTGGAATAACATTAAAAAACACAGCTGCATTTGAACCACATAACCTGACATGGTATATAGCAATATGTCTGACATTCCTCGTCACATTTTCACATTGTTTGGTCATATCTCTGTGCTTATTGCTGATTCCCATATGTAATGATCCCAGAGTAGCTTCAAGATAGCCATTTTGTGTGTCCTTTATTTCCTAGTGTCTGTGCCCTAGCTGGCACACTCATTAGTGCTTTGTATGTCTGGGTTGTCTCCTAAAGCCTTGCCATCTCCCAATAGTTCCTGCAAGGCTGCAGCAGTATCATTTGTTTGTTGAGGTATCCTTTCTTGGCGGTTCGTGTTCATATGATGCTCGATATGTGTCACCAGTTACCTCATCCAGTCAGAACAAGCATCACCATTTGGTTGAGGACTTTCTGTCCAGGGGAATCTGGCTTACGTCAGTTAATCTATAAAAGTTAGTTCCATGTTGGAGTCAGGTCTTAGTTGGATATGATAGATCTACTGTATAACAGTAGGCCTGCTTTCTGTTAGCACATCCACTAGGCCCCAACACCCTACATGGTGCCAACTTGGAGGGTACAGGCCTTATCCTGGTATGAGGAAATGCAACCTAAACACTAAATGTCATGGCAGGGCAGAACCTTAACATCGGTCAGCAACTAGTCTAGGATTGAAGCTCCGACAGGCGGACAGTAAGAGCATTGCTTTGCTGATCCAGCAGCTTCTGCAGTTTGTCTTTTCCAGATGTATTGGTGTATCTTTCCTCTGAAGTAAACTAGGCAGGCCGAGAGAAGGATCATGCTGCATATGCAACACATGGTCTCTACAATTCAGCCTAGGCTTTATGCTATAGAGGTCACATTCGCTACCGCCATGGGTTATGGTTATTGTGCCTTTTTTTTTTCCTTTAAACAAACTATTGCCTGTCAAGATGGCAAGGTGTCAGCAGCAGCATTTGCATGTTCTTTACAGGAGTCACACTCAACCCCAGCATTTTGTTGGCTGCTTGGATTTACTAGGCAATATTTACGTTCAGTAGTTTGCCATTGCTTTCTGAACGACCGAAGCCTGAAACCATCAACACAAGAAGGCCTGCTTTCAAGTTGCCCACAGCTCTCAACCACTTCACGCCAAGCTCTTCACCAATTCATGATTGATTGAATCTTGCAGCTAAAGTTTTCTATGTGATGAGGAAGTCAGTCTCAGGTCAACCCTCCTTGGGTGCCTCTTACAACATGCTTGTAGCTTACAGTGCTGTTATTCTTGGCTTCCCTGTAACAGACATGCACGCTCTTTCACTACAGCTAAACCATACGCAACATACTCTAAACTGATCTGAGAACAACAGGATAAAACTGACAACGTATTTAAAATAAAATAATTCAACACATGGTTGGTGTAAAGCCAAGGATTCGCATAAACTAGGTCACAACTTAAATGAAGCAAGTGACCAATTCCCTTCATCCCGGAGCAAAGACAAGTACATATGTTATGACCAAGTGTATTGAAGCACCTTATTCTAGAAGAGACCTCCATTCATGCAGGTCACGGACTGCTGGTCCTATTGCGGATCCAGACACAAAGAAAAATTGTTACATTACGCTGGTCCTACTGCGGATCGATAATCATATGGAGAAAAATGGCCACATTATACAGGCCCTACTGCAGACTCCCAGACACAGTGATAAAAATTGCTACTTACCTATCTGACAAGTGTAATCTGTGGCTCCAAATATCAACTCCGGGGCTCGATAGTAGCGAGAGCAGATGTAGGACACGTTTGGCTCACCTCTGACTAATACTTTTGCACTGTGGAGATAAAACCAGATGTATAACAACTGTTTCATCAGGTCAGTCAGATGGATAGGATGGCAAGGGACTGCTTTCAGTACACATACATACCCAAACTCCCCACAAGTGCTTCATTCATCTCTCAAAGATCACCCATGTGTACCCCACATATTCACAAGTGCTCTATTCATCTCCCAGAGATCACACATGCATACCCCGACTGCCAGGAGTGTTCCATTCATCTCCCAGAGATCACCCATGTCCACAAGTGTTCCATTCATCTCCCAGAGATCACACATATATACCCCAACTCCCCACAAGTGCTCCATTCATCTCCCAAAAATCATACATGCATACCTCAACTCCCCACAAGTGCTCCATTCATCTCCCAAAAATCACACATGCAAACCCCAACTTCCCATAAGTGCTCTATTCATCTCCCAAAGATCACACACAGATAATTTTAACACGGTGCACAAACTCTGCAGCACAGGCAAGGCTTAAAATGTGTTTTCCGGAACCACACATACAATAAATATTCCCTTCTGTGGCTAGGTTTTCCACTTGTCAAATTTAGACTGAACTGTGGCCTACTTAGCCTTCCTCTTCTGCCTTCCATTTTCCAATGAGGTATCGGCCCACAACGAACTCATACAGAGCCTTTTGTTTACTGGTCATGATTGGCTGAAATATGCAGCCAAAGTTTTCTTCTACAAGAGATAGACATTCTCACAACAAACCTCCTTAGTTGCCTCTCACGACAAGCATGCTGGGTTACAGTACTACTACTCTTTGTTTCTTCTAAGGATACCCCCCCCCCCCCCCCAATTAGCCTGCTCTGGTTTATTTCTACCTGCCTGGTACTCCTAGTTTGTCACTCTAATCCATGATGGCAGATCTGCTAAGCCAGGAGGAAGTATAACATCCACTGGTTGATTAGTTTTGTAAATATCCACAGCTGACTTCGCAGTGGTTTCCTCAATCTAGAGGTGCATGTGTCCACACTCAAATTATCAACACATTCAATACTAATGTCATAAGAATAAAGCTGGAGCTGAGGCTTTGAGGCAGCTAATGTGTTTCACAATTCCCCGACATACTGACTCGAGGGTTCCAAGTCAGCTGTGGGAAATTTGGACGCAAGTCGTCTTGTGTTGATGGTACGAGGTGTTGGTCGTTCAGAAAGCAATGGCAAACTACTGAACGTAAAAGTTGCTTAGTAATTTACAAACAATAAAAATAAATGCTGGGGTTGAGCGTGACATCCTGTAAAGGTATTGGAACTAACTTTTAAGTTTAACTGTGACATAAGCCAGATTCTCCTGGACAAAAAGTTGTCCACCAAAACACTGGGGTTAAGCGTGACATCCTGTAAAGGTATTGGAACTAACTTTTAAGTTTAACTGACATAAGCCAGATTCTCCTGGACAAAAAGTTGTCCACCAAAACACTGGGTTAAGCGTGACATCCTGTAAAGGTATTGGAACTAACTTTTAAGTTTAACTGTGACATAAGCCAGATTCTCCTGGACAAAAAGTTGCCCACCAAATGCTGGGGTTGAGTGTGACATCGTGTAAAGAACATGCAACTAACTTTTATAGATTAACTTTGATGTAAGCCAGATTCTCCTGGACAAAAAGTTGTCCACCAAAATGCTGGGATTGACTGTGACATCCTGTAAAGAACATGCAACTAACTTTTAAAGATTAACTGTGATGTAAGCCAGATTCTCCTGGACAAAAAGTCGTCCACCAAAATGCTGGGGTTGAGTGTGACATCCTGTAAAGGACATGCAACTAACTTTTATAGCTTAATTGTGATGCCAGCCAGATTCTCCCGGACATCAGTTCCGTTATCAGTTATCAGTTGGGGTATCTTCATTGCACTCCGGACATGTCCATAGGTGCTCAGATCCTCCCCCCAGCATATGCATCAGCGTCCGGTGGCTAATAGTGCCAGTTCTGTGTTGGTTGACGAGGCGCCTTGTTTTCCCGATGTACCTCTCGCGTCTGGCTGTGCCGATTCTTACTCCCAAGTCTTTCATCCTGGACAGCGATGTGGAATCACTGACGTCAAAGTCCTCTGTTCTCGCCATATCTTTGAGGACGTTAATAACATCGGCACGATCCATGGGCTGGCCATCTACAGGGGGTGCAGAGCCAGCCAGTTTATCAGCTCGTTCATTTCCCTCGACTCCCGCATGTCCCGGGACGAAGATGAAGGTGACTTTACGGACAACAGACTTCCGCAGCGACTCAGTCCACTGTCTACGTACAGATCCAGCTTCGACCTTCTGAATCATGCTCATTGAATCACTTAGTACACACACGTTGGTATAATGCTGTGATTCCAGCCATATGAAAGCCTGTGTAACTGCCATCACCTCCATCGTCATGCTGCTCGTGGTCATAGAGTGGGCACCACTGGATTCTTGAACGGTTCGGCCCGCTGAACGGGCTGTAAATGCCCACGCACTTCTCTGCTGCTTTACAACAGATCCATCTGTATAGATGAGCACTTCGGGGCTATCTGAGTGTTCATAGATGAGCGCGTTAACCTCTGCATTGACAGCGGCAGGGTTCTGCTCTCTGCACCGTCTGTCGAGTGTGATAATGCAGGAGAAAGTGCACTTAAAAGCTGGAGGCACCGGCACCCATTCCTTGCCGGGGTTGATACTGGTAAGACTGCAGACCTGTCTGACATCTTCCGCCCGACCCATCCATGACTTGCCCCTCTTTAGCCTGTCACCCTTTTCTCTGAATATAGCGTCATGCAGAGGGTGCTGCTCATCTGCACTTATTTTTAAGTATGCACAGAGCTCTCCAGATCTTGATCCTGTGTTCCATTGTCGGGAAGTCAAGGAGGTATCTCATTGCTACACAGCTGGTGTCTCTCGTACAGCCCAAAATGATGCGCATGGCTTCGTTTTGTACCTTTTCAAGTCTTCCAATCTGTGTAGGGCTGACAGTGAGGATGGCCAGGGCATACTTGATGCGTGAAAGCACAAGTCCTTGGAACAGAAGTATTAGCAGTCTTTGCTCGATATTGGCAGTCGCCATGACTCTCATTGCTGACAAACCTTTTCCTGGACAGAAAGTCCTCAACAATATGATGGTACTTCTTTCAACTGAATAGGGTGGGATAGCTGTGAGTTATCACCACTGAAACACCCTATATTTAATATGGCTGAGCATCATACAAATATGAACCACCGGGAAAGGATACTTCTACAAACAAACAATACTGCTGCTGCCTTGTGGGTATTACTGGGAGATGGCAAGGTTATGGGAGACAACCCATACATACAAAGCACTATAGAGTGCCAGCTAAGGTGCAGACACCAGGAGTCAGAGGACACACAAGTAATGGTCACCTAGAAGCTACACAGACACTCCTGTTCTCCTTTTGCTTCCTCTTCAGGTGCCTGACCTGGAGGAGACACTGGGGATCATAGCTCTCCAATCCTCCGTCACTTGATATGTTGATGAAGTTGGTGTTTAATTATGTTTTGTTGCCCAGCTGTTTAAGCTTCTCACACATAATGTTCTGTCTGCCTCTGCCTCTCTTTGACTAATATTTTTGCATGTAAGGCTAATTTCCCCATTCCACTGCATGTTGATATGCCACATAAATGTCATTTCTCTTCCCTACCCATTCCACTGCATCTGTTGATATGCCACATAAATGTCATTTCTCTTCCCTACCCATTCCACTGCATGTTGATATGCCACATAAATGTCATTTCTCTTCCCTGCCCATTCCACTGCATGTTGATATGCCACATAAATGTCATTTCTCTTCCCTGCCCATTCCACTGCATGTTGATATGCCACATAAATGTCATTTCTCTTCCCTGTGGATGAGGTGAGTTGAGTCAAGTACCAAAATCACAGCACTCGATACATTCCCATACGTGCTTCGTCCTTATCTGCAACAGCCAGTGAAGAGTCCCAATACTAATGTAGCAGTCTGATTATGTATCCCTCTGGCCTCTCATCTGAGTTTTGAGTGTCAGCCAGATCCTCTGGTCACTCCCTGCAGCACCATCGTCTCCTTGCCGTGATGATCTATCTGTTCTACACTATACAAACACGATTCCAAAAGGCCTTGATGACATCTGTCTTATGCACCAATACCCCACCAGTTAGCGCAAACCCAGCCAATCTGTCTACCTGCTCATTTCCCACCACATGAACATGTCATGGGGAAAACATTCAACAGATGCTCTCTATTTGTGATTGTTTAATGGAAGGCTGCCACTCTGCCCCAAGGATGCCTGTCTGCATCTTTCTCATCATACTTTTGAGTTACAATCACAACATGCATGTGCTATTATTCCTCCAGCCAGCAGAACGCTGCCATGTCTGCCTACACCTCCATTCTCAGACTAGATGTTGTGGTATCATATGCCAGGCTCTCCTACAACACCATCCACCAACCTTCACCACAAACCCCCAAGCACTTTTACCTCTTAGCACAGAGCCATCTGTGTAGATTATTTTCCTCATGGAGGTGATGAGTAACCTTGTAACTACTGCAACTCTCAATACCACAACGTTTGTTTTCTTCTCTGTCCCAGAAATTGTTCCTCTCAAAAACCACATCACCACTGCCTCCACACGTCATTACTCATTGTCCAGCATTCACGTCCCCACAGAAGGACCAGCCTCACATATTTTCAGTAAACGGAATTATATACTTGTGCTATTTCTGTTTTCCTTGACATTGTTCGTTCTTGTCAAACAATCATCAGGTATGGCAATTCTTGTCTATAACTACAGGCACCAACCTTCCAAAATCACAGAGTTTGAGCACTCCAGTTTCAGGATCCAGCAGCAGATTCTGAGGTTTGATGTCTCGATGGCAAACCCCCTGCGAGTGGATGTAGGCTAGACTGCGAAATAGCTGGTACATGTACAACTGGCAGAAGGAAATAAAAACAGGTTTCTGATCAGCGTTATTCTCACACGATTTAAGTTAATAATCAGTAACTGGTAATTTTAAGAACAATGTTTTAACACCCATAAATATTTTAAAGGTTGGACTTTGCAACTAAAGTTGAGGGCTGCCAGTTCCAGGCCAACCCTCCTTGGTCACCTCTTATGACATGCAAGGTAGGTTTCTGTATTGCTATTCTTTGCTTCCCTGGCCCAAGTAACACATGGAAGCTTATTCCTGAATAATTCAGCTGCCAATTCCAAACAACAATGAACAAGTCTGAAGATAAGGAAACAAGACAGTGCTGTTCATAGGCCTTACATATAGTGAACTGCAAGTGATAGCCAAGATAGGATGGTATGGTATGAGCTGGGTGAGGACCAATGATCCAATGGGAGATTCTACTTCTGTGTTCATCCAGTGAGTTTTTCAGACGTGATTGCGTTGTGCCTGTTTACAGCAGAGCTGTGTTCTTGCACCGTTAGGCCGACACATCCGACTTCTGTGGGCATTTGTTGACCGGATTAACAATCGGAGATAAAGGGCAGAAGAAGAAGAAGAAGAAGAAGAAGAAGAAAAAGAAGAAGAAGAAGAAGAAGAAGAAGAAGAAGAAGAAGAAGAAGAAGAAGAAGAAGAAGAAGAAGAAGAAGAAGAAGAAGAAGAAGAATGCCATATAGCTATCACAGCAACACAGGATTGGAGGAGCGGCTGGCCAAGAGGCTAGAACGCCGGGTTCGATCCCTCGGTAAGGTGTCGGATTTTTTTCTGCCGGGGGCAAAAAGAAAATCCTAACCTGCACAGTTCGCGGCTACTGCACTAGTCAGGCAGCCTTTATTCCTCAGGCTCAAAGACCCCTCTGCCATACACCGCAAGGTACTATATTGGCAGTAAATGACAGGATGCAGAGAGAGGATAAAGGGATTTTTCCTAAGTATGCACTAAAATGGATAGTGCACAAAGAAACTAAGGGAGACGAGATACGTCACACGACAACAAAGAAACATACGCTGTGGTGCCATCTTCAAGACTGGATGTGTTTTTCGATTGTGGAAAACCAAATTCGTGTGGCAATTGGATAGTTGGATGCAAGTGTACTTAATCTTCAAGTGGATAACAAGAGGAGGCATTTGTTGAGAAGAAACTACGGATCTAAGAACAGTGGACCGAAAACTAGATGAATCTATCATGAACGTAACGGCAGGGATCGAAAGAGCGGTGGAATGGAAATAGACTGGGCGTTGAGGTGAAGGATAAAGGCATTAACCATATTAACTGTGGATACTTAAATAGATATTCTCCCGGTGGACGGGAGCGCTACAGTGACACTGAAATTGTATGTTCTTATGCTGCGACACCAAATAAAAAGGTGTTAAATCTTCACTGGAGCCATGTCGTTATTTCATTATCAAATTCATTGCGTGAGACTTTGTTGGTGTTACGGTTAACGAGCCAAACTAAATACCTCGTGTAGATTCGCAATAGGTTATATTATGACACAGCCGAAGTGGATCTACATGGAGGCAAAGAAGACGATGACGACGACGAAGAAGAAGAAGAAGAAGAAGAAGAAGAAGAAGAAGAAGAAGAAGAAGAAGAAGAAGAAGAAGAAGAAGAGAAGTTTTAATTACAATTCTGAGATGTTAATATTCTATCAAATTACACACTTTAATACCCTGCTCAAAACACAGCTGCGGGCGATTTGAAAGCAGAAGCCATGTGTTGGTTTTCATATACTGGTATGAGTGCCGGTCATTCAGAAGGCAATGGCAAACTACTGAGCGTAACTTGGCAAGAAATCACAATCAGCTAAAGAATGCTGGGCTTGACTGTGATGTCCTGCAAAGGATATGCAACTAATTGAACTGCATGATGATGGTGGACTAAGGTCTTATGGGCGAACTGAAACTTAGAATTCTGAGATACCTTATGGGTGTGCTGTTATCTGCACACCTGGATATCTGCAACATAAAATTATCAAATTACACAATGGACTATTTTTTGTGTGAGCGTTTGCTCGCTTTGAACTCAAGCATAGTCCATACACACTATTTATAGTAGTGATGGACTGAATTTTGCATGTGGATTAGCTTTCCCTATTAAGTGTCCCTTGCCATCAGGTGAACCCACTCCGACTTCAGAGGTACTTGTAATTAACATTCCCCAAGTCAATGACGACAGGTCAACATTTTAGTCCAGCTGTCCGGTGTAGGGGTTGGATCCCTTACCTCGGCATCAGCACACCGGATGTTTAAGAAAATGCGTTCGTTCCCATTCAGCCAAGTGGACCTGCCACAATGGACTATCATCACTAAATGTCGGACAATTCTGCAGGGGATCAGATCTCAGAATTAGCAGCATCAAGCTGAGCCAAGAAGTGTCAAGAACATACATCACAGACCTTGGGACATTCCCCTACATGCTCCATCCTCATCTTCAACATCAATTAGCAGCATAAATATCCCAGCCAAGTCAGCCTGAACCTCCCAAGAAATAAACAAACCTACCTTTAAATATATATTTTTTTTTTGCGCTCGCTCGCTTTGAACTCAAGCGCTGTCCATACACACTGCTTCTAGTAGCACTGGACTGCATTTTGCATGTGGATTAGCTTTCCCTATTACCAGTGTCCCTTGCCATGAGGCGAACCCACTGACTTCAGAGGTACTTGTAATTTACATCCCCAAGTCAAGGACGATAGGTCAACATTGTAGTCCAACCCCTTACCTCGGCATCAGCACACCGGATGTTTAAGAACATGCATTCTTATCCATTCAGCCATGCTGGCCTACCATTTAAATATATGAGAACTGCAGCATCACAGTGGCTAGCACGCTTGCCTGGCGGTCATGTGTTCAAACCTTCGAGGTGGGGATTTTGTTTAATTGACCGGATCCTCCTGAATGACCCAGCCTAACACCGAGCTCAAGGAAATGTTCAGGTAAAGGCAGTCAATGTGATACAGACCACATCAACAATCTAGTGCCAATTGGTCTAAACATATGGAACTTGCACTACTTCTTCTTTCGTTCGCTTGAAATATGTCTATAACTGCAATGCTGTCTCTTGTATGAATTGAACTGTCTTTTTCAGTTCACACAGCGGTCCATAGAGTTTATCTTCCACTGTCGTCTCTCTAGGCCAGAAGGTTTGCCTAGATATGTTATATTTTGGGCAGTCTTGGAGTATGTGCTCTGCTGTCTGCGACGCCAATCCACATGTGCACATGGCTGAGTCACCAATCTTGAATTTTGTATACATGTGGTTGCGTAATCTATTGTGCCCTGTCCTGAGGCGCAGAATAATGACTTGTTCTGGTCTATCCATAGCGTGGTAGTCATCTTGAGCAGGTTTTGGTGGCTTTCTGACTGATTTGATCACTTTTCTTTGGTGGTATGTAACGGGCACATCAGGCTGTTCTTCTTTGGCTCCTTCCTTAGCCAATTGATCAGCTCTGTCGTTTCCGGGTACTCCACAGTGGGATGGTATCCACTGTATGGTGACCTTATGCTGACTGCTAAGTTCAGAAAGTAGTGGCTTTAGTACTGGCAATTTTCCAGACAGGAGCGCCTCGAGTACTGATTTTGCATCTGTCAATAGCACCACAAGTTGTGTACCACTGCTGGTATTTAGTAATTTCTCTGTTGCTATCTTGATTGCCTCAATTTCAGCATCGTAGTTATGGCAGTACTTTCATGTCGGTACTCTAGCTGTGTCCCTAGTATTATTTGGGTATTCTATGTACACTCCCGCTCCTCCATTTCGAACAGCATTTTGTGCTGACCCATCTGTGTAGACTCGGATCCAGAGGTCCTGTGGGTATTCTTCATCAAGGAAGCTGAGAGTGGCTGTTCTGCGCTGCACACTGTTCTGATCTTCCTTGTCAAATATTCCTCTCACTTTTGTCTGGATTTGTAATGATAGTACTGGCACCACATACCCTATAGTCCTCATGGCATGAATTTTGTATTTTGTCTTTTTTGAATTTTGTCTGACCAGATCCTCCTGAATGACTCAGCCTAACACCGAGTACAAGGACATGTTCAGGTAAAGGCAGTCGGTGTGATACAGACCACATCAACAATCTAGTGCCAATCAGTCTAAACATATGGAACTGGCATCACATACCAAACAGCCCTCATGGCATGACAAGTGGCCCTTCATGCTTTGTTTTACCATATGCCTAAAGGGTGGAAAAAGATTCCAGAACTTACCTTGATATATAATATAGGTATAGTCTGTTTGGATTTACTGTAATGTCTGGCTACCCGGTACACAGTTTCTGGGACAAACTCTAGAACTAGGTTTAAAAATACTTCGTCTTTCTGTGGATGCACATGAACAAGTTAGGAAAACACTGCTGGGTAAATAGAAAACAGAATACATTTCCTAATCCTACATATGCCAACTGACTAAATAATTTTTTAAGTTTACTAATTTGCATGGTATGTTTTTGCATGATCTTTACCTTCTTCTGTTGGTTTTTATTGTGGTAATAACTGCTCTGTGGCCTGTGTTTATACTTAAGTTGGACACTACCCTTGATATTCTTATCATTATTCTCAATAACCACATTTCCAATGCCTCCAGTTTCCCCTTCATGTTATCACTGATTATCCAGCATTCACAACTACACAGACGACAAGGCCATTCTAGTGTCTTCTTGACAGGCCTGGCCTCTAAATTGGTCACTACAGATCTTTGTGGCAAAGTTAAGAATCAGGGTGACCACAGACACTTGTCTGCTGTTTTGTTACTGAAAATATGAGACTAACATAATAAACCCTTCTTCCTCTTCTCTTCCTCCATTTATCTCCATGAAGTGTTGGGGGGAAGATGTAAAGATCTTGTATGCATTCTTTCAACTGCTCATTATAAGTTGGTATTCATTTTTTTTCTACTTTCATTCGCTTGAAATTTGTCTATAACTGCAATGTTGTCTCTTGTATGAACTTCACTTTGTTGGTATTCATAATCTCTAAGGTTGTTCTTCATACGATCACTCCATCTTTGAAGTGGTCTTCCCCTTGCTCTGTATCCATTATATTTCTTCAATTGGCAGATGGTATCAGGCATTCTTGTGAGGTGACTAAACCATTTAATCTGTCGTTTTTAATGAAGTGCATGACTAGTTTCAGACTTAGTCGTCTTTTAATTTCCCAGTTCCTAATTCTATCTCTCATGGTTACTCCTACAGATTTTCTAAGGCATCTCATCTTTGTTATGATTACTTTGTGTTCATTAGTTGCAGTAAGCTGGTAGCATAGTTAGCCAAACATTAGTTCTTATGAGATTTGCTTTAGTATGTATAGGTATCTTTCTATGCGACAGAAGTGGTGATCGTTGTATAAGTATACTTACCAAAATAACAAGAAAATTTAAAACAAGGGAGAGACAACAATATAATGCGCTGACATATTCAAAAATGGACAAGAAAAACCTTGGCTGAAAGTGTCAAGAAGGAAAGCTGTGGCAGGCTACTTTCTTTATAGATGCCTAGTAAACCCTGATTCAACAACTCACAGAATAGCAGATGGAAAAGAGCAAAGGTTAAGATAAATAGATAAGTGCCTGGATGGCTTGTTCACATGGCATCATCCAGACAAGAACACAGGAAAGATTGGGACAAGAACACAAGCATGATCGGGACAAGAACACAGGCAAGATTTGGACAAGAACACAAGCATGATTGGGACAAGAACACAGGCAAGATTGGGACAAGAACACAAGCATGATTGGAACAAGAACACAAGCATGATTGGGACAAGAACACAGGCATGATCGGGACAAGAACACAGGCAAGATTGGGACAAGAACACAAGCATGATTGGGACAAGAACACCGGCATGATTGGGACAAGAACACAGGCAAGATTGGGACAAGAAACAAGCATGATTGGGACAAGAACACAAGCATGATTGGGACAAGAACACAGGCAAGATCAGGATAAGAACACAGGTATGACCAGGACAAGAACACAGGCAAGATCGGGACAAGAACGCAGGCAAGATCAGGACAAGAACGCAGGCAAGATCGGGACAAGAACACAGGCATGATTGGGACAAGAACACAGGCAAAATCGGGACAAGAACACAGGCAAGATTGGGACAAGAACACATGCAAGATTGGGACAAGAACACCGACAAGATTGGGACAAGAACACAGGCAAGATCAGGATAAGAACACAGGTATGACCAGGACAAGAACACAGGCAAGATCGGGACAAGAACACAGGCAAGATTGGGACAAGAACACATGCAAGATCAGGACAAGAACACAGGCAAGATTGGGACAAGAACACAGGCAAGATCAGGATAAGAACACAGGTATGACCAGGACAAGAACACAGGCAAGATCAGGACAAGAACACAGGCAAGATTGGGACAAGAACACAGGCAAGATCAGGACAAGAACACAGGCAAGATCAGGACAAGAACACAGGCAAGATTGGGACAAGAACACAGGCAAGATCAGGATAAGAACACAGGCAAGATCAGGACAAGAACACAGGCAAGATCAGGACAAGAACACAGGCAAGATTGGGACAAGAACACAGGCAAGATTGGGACAAGAACACAGGCAAGATCAGGACAAGAACACAGGCAAGATCGGGACAAGAACACAGGCAAGATCGGGACAAGAACACAGGCAAGATCAGGATAAGAACACAGGCAAGATCAGGATAAGAACACAGGCAAGATCAGGATAAGAACACAGGCAAGATCAGGACAAGAACACAGGTATGACCAGGACAAGAACACAGGCAAGATCAGGACAAGAACACAGGTATGACCAGGACAAGAACACAGGCAAGATCAGGACAAGAACACAGGCAAGATCAGGACAAGAACACATGCAAGATCAGGACAAGAACACAGGCAAGATCAGGATAAGAACACAGGCAAGATCAGGACAAGAACACAGGCAAGATCAGGACAAGAACACAGGCAAGATCAGGACAAGAACATAGGGCAAGATCACGACAAGAACACCGGCAAGATTGGGACAAGAACACAGGCAAGATCAGATAAGAACACAGGTATGACCAGGACAAGAACACAGGCAAGATTGGGACAAGAACATAGGCAAGATCGGGACAAGAACACAGGCAAGATTGGAACAAGAACACAGGCATGATTGGGACAAGAACACAGGCATGATCGGGACAAGAACACAGGCAAGATCGGGATAAGAGATTAGGCTTGATCAGGACAAGAACACAGGCAAGATTGGGACAAGAACACAGGCAAGATCCGGACAAGAACACAGGCAAGATTGGGACAAGAACACAGGCATGATCGGGATAAGAGATTAGGCTTGATCAGGACAAGAACAAAGGCATGATCAGGACAAGAACACAGGCAAGATCGGGATAAGAGATTAGGCTTGATCAGGACAAGAACACAGGCAAGATTGGGACAAGAACACAGGCAAGATCCGGACAAGAACACAGGCAAGATTGGGACAAGAACACAGGCATGATCGGGATAAGAGATTAGGCTTGATCAGGACAAGAACACAGGCATGATCAGGACAAGAACACAGGCAAGATTGGGACAAGAACACAGGCATGATCCGGACAAGAACACAGGCAAGATTGGGACAAGAACACATGGCATGAATCGGACAAGAACACAGGCATGATTGGGATAAGAGAACAGGCATGATCGGGATAAGAGAACAGGCATGATCTTCTTCTTCTTCTTTGCGTTCATCCGGAGTGTTTTTTCAGATGTGATTGTGGTGTGTCTAGTTAGGCACCCTTGGATCGAAACCCTTAGGCCAACACATCCGGCTTTTAGCGTGCATTTTTGACCAGGTTAGCATTCCTGGGAGACTCTCACTCTTGTGGTACTGTCCACCTCCCAGCTGGTAAAGTTGGAAGAGTCGGAGACTACACGGTCATCCCTCAAATGAAGGCAGGGACAGTCCATAGCATTTTCCGCCATCCTGGGTGGCTTCCATAATTGCAGGGCCGGCACATAGCGCCCTGGTACTGGGCACACAGAGGGAATCGTCACGTCCTGCTCATGGCTGCTTTAATTCCTCACTTCAATATATTGGGCATTTCGTTCACCCCGAGCCTTTCCCGCACAAACCAAGCTGGTCTGCAGTCAGTATCCACTAAGCGAGTTTTTCGGACATGTGCTTGTCGTTGTGTCCGTCAGAGCTGAACAGGCATGATCAGGACAAGAACAAAGGCATGATCAGGACAAGAACACAGGCAAGATCGGGACAAGAACACAGGCAAGATCTGGACAAGAACACAGGCATGATCGGGACAACAACACAGGCAAGAGGGACAAGAACACAAGAAATATCGGGAAAGAACACAGGTCTGATTAAAGACGGGGATCGTGCGTGTGAAATGGCGAACCATTAACATTCATGGCATGGCACATGATGATGACTATCAAACAACTCTGAAAACCACTAAAATCACAAGCCCTAATAAAACCACAACCCATAACAATCTCCTTAACAGAAGTCAGAGGAATCACTGAAAAACGTTGATAAATAACTCACCTTTTCACCTGTTGAGTAAAAGAAATACTTCAGTTTGACTATATTTTGATGCTCCAATTTGCGCATAATCTGTAGTTCTCGATTCTGTCGATAAAATACACAATGGAAAAACTGCATTAACTATCACTTTTCAAATTGTTCCTATATGCTGGTTTTAACTGCTTTCATAATTTAAAGAACTATTAGGAAACAAACTTACATGTTGTCAGTGTGTTACAATGGGCAGACAAGGGAAGTAAGGAATAGTAGTAACATTGAAACATACCAAGCATGTTTTTTTTTTGTACTGCATTCACTCCCTTTGAACTCAAGCACAGTCCATACATACTTTTGGTAGCACAGGACTGATTTTTGCGAGTGGTTTAGCTTTCCCTATTACCAGTGTCCCTCGCCATTAGGCGAACCCATCCTGTCTTCAGAGGTACTTCTCATCTACGTCCCCAGAACAAGGACAATAAGTCAACATTTTAGTCCAATTGACCAGTGTAGGGGTTGAACCTGCTACCTTGGTATCAGCACACCAGGTGTTTAAGAATTAGCGCTCCTGTCCATTCAGCTATGTTGACCCCCAAACCATGCAAGTAAGGGACAACTAAGGGGGATTGGTTTGTGACCGCCACCTCATCCTGCAGAAAAATGCAGCTGGAAATTCATGAACAAGTCTACAAAGGGTGAAGTATAAGTTGGTTAAGGCCCAAACTCTACTGGAAGATGAAAGGCAGAAAGAAGAAGAAAAATGTATGAGTAATGAAGATATTACAAGATTCAAACTACTAGCAATTAGAAATATCAAGAAGAGTTATCTAAAATGGAAAAGTGCTGTAATGATAAGTCAAGACATCAAGAGATGTAATGGTAAAGGCCACCCACCATACAGATACTGCCATAGAGGTACAAAGTCATAGATATTCACATATAACAGGTCACTGGCATACGACGAAGTGACCAGCTCGCTTGCACTGTCCTTCCTTCCAAGGAAATTGAGACAGAAACTGTCTTTCCTTCCCCAAGGAAATTGAGACAGAAACTGTCTTCCTTTCCCAGGAAATTGAGACAGAATAACCTGGATCCATGTCAAGTGAGACTGGGACAAATTTTATGACATTTGACCAGGAAAGAATGACATATACAAGTGTGTGCATAAGCATGTAAGTTTGCAAGCATGCATATGTGTACTGTATGTGTGCATACGTGTTTGCATATATGTGTGTGCTTGCAAGCATATATCTGTGCAGCACTCACACAAGTGAAGCTGTAACTATCATCATACAGTGTTTTAACTTGTACAGAACTTTGCTCCCTTAAAAAAGGTTAGTTGCATATCCTTTACAGGACAGAGTTAACCCCAGCTTTTTTTTTTTTTGGATTTCTTGGCAAGTTTACATGAAGTAGTTTGTCATTGCTGTCTGAATGGCCAGCCCTCATACCATTGTTTGAAAAGCAACACCAGGCTGTCTGCTGCTAAATCATCAGCAGCTGCGTTTCAGACGAAGTATGCGGGATTATGAATTGCCTCTGTAACTCCTTCGCCACAGAGTCCGCTCCCATAACAGCCTATCAAAATGCCTCCCTATCATACACCAGATGTCCAGTCTCTAGTTGTCATGAGTAAATTACTTATCACAATCTTGAATCCACTTATGTTGTGGTCTTTCTCTCCTCTGTTTCTCCAGTACCCCTCCCACCATGGTTATATTTCCACACATTCATGTCTTCTTGCATGCCCAAAATAAATAGTTTTCTACAACTGTATTTGTCTTAATAACTAATCTTCTTCAATGGTAAATTCTTGTTTCTTCTCGTCTCCGCCCCATGAATTTTTCACTCTTATGTAACACTTTTATTCAAAGTGCACAGCTGTCAAATGTCAAGGTTTCACATTTGTGCACCGCCACAGAAAATGTGCATGCTCTAGATGTTTTGACTTATGTTGTTTTATCATTTCCAATACATCACCATCATCACGTATGATGATAACAACTGAATTTCATATCTTTCAATAAAACTATGCAGTCTTCACGTGTAGATGTAATTATTTATGTGCAAAAGAAGACATGTGACATTCACTGCATGGCTACTGAGAAATTGTTATACGAGGGCAAATCAATAAGTAAGTCACAAATGGCTGTAGAAAAATAACTAAATATGATAACTTGAAACCAGTTTATTTGTATACATACATTGTCCTTTTATTTCTCAACATAATTTCCACCAACATTGATGCACTTATCCCATCGTTTTATCAGTCTTCCCAAACCGGCTGCATAGAACTGCATGCTCTGTTTTCTAAACCACGTTTTCACATCACATTCAACCTCAGCGTCATTCGTGAAATGTCTCCCATCAAGGTGGGTTTTCAGTGGACCACAAAGGTGAAAATCGCTAGGGGCTAAGTCTGGGCTGTAAGGTAGATGTTTGAGACATTTCAAGCTGAACATCATCTAATGGCTGCAGAAATGTGTTTTCCAAGGAGAATGCAAAGAATACCATGGACAATCAGAAAAACCAATGACCAAGTACTACAGGAGACAAATGAAAATCATAAACTGATTAGAGAAATTAGACGTAGACAGTCAAAATTGTTTGGACATGTTATGAGAAGAAATGGATTGGAGAACTTAGTGACAACTGGCAAGATCGAGGGGAACAGACCAAGAGGAAGACCGAAAGGAAAATACCTGGATGGCTTGGCCACATGGCATGGACGAGACAGGAACACTGAGCTGATCCATGACTCTGGTGATCAAATGAAATAGCGAGTCATGACCACCCACGTTTTCCGGCATGGCACATGATTGAATGATTGACTATACGCATAATTTTTTTAGATGCCAAAACCATTAGGTGGCCAACCTCTCCCTCACTTTGGCAAGCGATGAGCCCAGATGTGGTTTAGAGCAGTAGAAAGAGTCAGGCCCTGGCAATGCCCTGGAAGAAGAAGTCCCTGTATCACTCTCACCTTAAAACGTTTGTCTTGCAAGACCTTCTTTATTGCCACCAGTTCCCCCGTCTCTGTCAGTTTGGCTTGGTACACCACACCAAAGGAGCCGTTCCCAATCACCTTGGCATCTGTGTAGCTGACCTCCTGGGGTCGATCGGAGCCCTGCCCTGCCGTGGCCAGGACAGTTGTGACTTTGTTGCCATCTTTACCTACATTACATAAACATTCAAAGTTAGTTTTCACTAAACAACACAGACACATATTGGCTTCAACTGTTTTGTTCTCAACGTTCTGTACCAGGAGAAATATATTTTTTCTTCTTTTCATTACAGTGAAAATTATTGGTTTTAATGATTATGTAATGTTATGTATGCTTTTGTAAAATTAGGGATATCTGTATCTATCTATCTATCTGGTCTGGGTGGGGTATTCTGTTACATTTTCAGGATTTCAGGAATTTTGAATTTAAAACATGGCATTAAAATATGGACCAGGCAAAGTGTGTAAACAAGCAATTTATACAATTCGTTTTAGCTAAATGACATATTAGCAATATGTTTTACACACAATAACACCCACTTTAATGTGAATTATGTTTCATATGTCACAAGGTTTCATGCTAGATTATTCCATTTGTCATAAAGTTTCATGTTACATTGTTTCATTTGTCACAAAGTTTAATAGATTATTCCGTTTGTTACAAAATTCTATGTTTGATTATTCTGTTTGTTACAAAGGTGACTGCAGATAGGAGTAAATAGTTCATCTTTTACAATCAAAATACAAAGTCATTTAATTTAAACAAAACGAGAGTTAAATTTATGATGCAAGAGCATGAAAAATGTACTTCCTATATGTATAGAAACAAATTATATTCAAATATTCAACATTATCATAAAATATAACTCGGAACATGGCAAAATCCAGAAAAATACCCATGCTCACCCATAAACACACACATGTATTGTACAAACTACATCAGTTACCAAAAGGTTTATCAACTAAAGCCACGGTGGTATGGTGACTGCGTCAGTGGTCCACGAAGACAATAGTCCAGATTCAATCCCTTGAACAGGCAGGATTATTTTTTCAAACCAGTACAGTTCTGGGGTTTATCCAGCTTCGTAAAAACAGGTAAAAGAAATTTTTTGGGGATCTGCCTGGGAAGGTGACAAGGAAGACAACTAGCTACCCCACCTCATACGTCATGGATGAGAATGTGTACATGGTCTAACACGTAACACTCTAATAGCTGTATTTGCTATGGGATGACCAATGTGGTAAAATCCTGAACAACACACCCATCCACACACACACACATATTCTATTTGCTTCATAAGTTACCAATATGGTTTATCTGCTAATGGAGTTATTTGGATGAGTCATACTGGCATTGTGGTTAGTCAACTAGAATGTGTGATGGCCTGAAGGCCTAACATTTCACATCTCAACATACTAGTCTATGTGAAGGCCTAACATTTCACATCTCAACAAACTATGTGATGGTCTAACATTTCACATCTCAACAAACTATGTGAAGGCCTAACATTTCACACCTCAACAAACTATGTGAAGGCCTAACATTTCACATCTCAACATACTAGTCTATGTGAAGGCCTAACATTTCACATCTCAACAAACTATGTGATGGTCTAACATTTCACATCTCAACAAACTATGTGAAGGCCTAACATTTCACACCTCAACAAACTAGTCTATGTGAAGGCCTAATATTTCACATATCAACAAACTATGTGATGGTCTAACATTTCACATCTCAACAAACTAGTCTATGTGGAGGCATAACATTTCACATCTCAACAAACTAGTCTATGTGAAGGTCTAAACTTCACATCTCAGCATACTAGAATATGTGAAGGTCAAACAAGCATTTTCCATCTCAATAGAAGAGAGGAACAGACAAACAAACATGCTCTATTTCATGGAGAAATGGAGAATCAGAAACAGTGAGAGAGAGAGAGAGAGAGAGAGAGAGAGAGAGAGAGAGAGAGAGAGAGAGAGAGAGAGAGAGAGAGAGAGAGAGAGAGAGAGAGAGAGAGAGAGAGAGAGAGAGAGAGAGAGAGAGAGAATGTGAGAGAGAGAGAGCGAGAGAGAGAGAGAGAGAGGAGAGAGAGAGAGAGAGAGAGAGAGAGAGCGAGAGAGAGAGAGAGAGCAGGCACAGACATCAAACAAAATAAAGTTACAGCATAATTGTAATGTAATAACACAAGAGAAACAATGTACATGCTACATGTTGATTAACTCAAGCAGCCAAAATTTAAAAAAAAAAAAAAAACACTAGCAGGCAAACTGCCATACTGCATAAATTGTGCATAAAGTGTGAGTATATAAATATATCAACCAGGAGTACAGAAACAATCCACAGAAACAATCCACGTCTCAGAGTCTAGCAACTAGGAATGTGTATCATTTCATCACCACTTCCTGACTTGCAGGCCAAACCTGCAGGTGACCAATGTTTCTGTTCTCCTGATACGTGGTATCAAAGTAGCAAACTAGACCACTACAGCATTTGATTATGTGGTATATGGTGCTGATTGATGATGTGATTATTACAGTTGAAAACAAAATCACAACTCTTTCTCTCTCTTTCCTGCACTACCAACCCATATAACTGGAATAAATAAACTTTCATAAACAACAAAGAACAGTGGCTTGGAAAGAATGTTGATGGAAGGCATGGTTGCTGGAAGAATAGGAAGATGTTGGCTAGGTTGAAGATGACGCCGGACATTGCAAACACCTTAAGCATGAGAATGCATGAGGCAGAAAAACTGGCAAAGTATCACAAAAGTGGATATTTAGTACTGCTTATTATGAAGGTACTTCAAGTTAATTTTTTTAAAGCTGTTGTGCAACTGTATGAAAGAATTTTTTAAAGTGTGGCCTATAAAAACTGAAACCAGTATCCTATGATGAACTGCATGCTATATTTTGCAACGATATGGTGACAGGTTACTTTTCACGGCAATTTCAAGTACAATCTAGCTATACGAAGAAAGAGACAATAACAGTACAAATAACACTCCCCACTGTCATTTAAGTGATAATACCTTCTAACTCTGAGCCCAAAATTTGAAAAAATAAACATTTTAAAATACAATTTTAAACTGACAAAAAACTAAATCCCAGAATACTCAACCTATAACCAACACTTTAATTACAGAAACCTCAGGTAGAAAAAAATTATCAATGAAAAGAAAAAGCACCTATAAGCTAGGCAAAGACAAAATAAACTAAACATCACCTTGATCAGACATTCTTAAAGTTCAATCCATACATTCCTTACTCTTGCCTACACAGGAAGAAAAACAACAACGTGGAATTCTATAAAATGTTACTGGTTACCATCAACAAATGTTAACTGTGCTCAAGAGTTGTGTTAGCAATGAATAGTCTATTATAAATATTTGTTAATACATTCCTTATTCTACTGATACAAGAAGAAAAACAACAATGTAAAATTCTATAAAATGTTACTTGTTACCATCAACAACTGTTAACTTTACTCAAGAGTTGTGTTAGCAATAAAAAGTCTATTATTAAAATTTGTTAATGTTACTAAGGCATTATGGTAGAACAATAAATAGTATTTTATCAACATTTGTTAAAACTTTATTAACAAAACCTAATAGGACACTGACTAATGAATGATCAAAATTTGTTAACTTTACCAAAGAAGTTGGAGAGAAAAACAATAGTGTACCATAAACGTATCATAACCTTGTGTTACTGTTACTAAGGTGGTGTGGTAGCACAGTGAATTGAGTTGAGCTAAGAACCGATATCACTGCACTCAGGACATTCCTATACGCACTCTGTCCTCTCGTACAACAGCCAGCAAAGAGTCACACTGCTAATCGTTCCCACCGCTATTTGATTCAAAGTTATCCTGGTCTTCATTCTTAGTTTTGAGATTTTTCCAGAACCCCTGCAATCTCATTCTTTCCACATACGGGTTATCAATCTGTTCCCATACCTTCTCCACCTGGTCCCACAGGCGCATAACCACCTCTCCCTTGTCCATAGGTAATCTACCACCAAGAGGTGCATTCCCTGCCCCCCTATCAGCCTATTCATTCCGCCATACTCCTGCATGGCCAGGACAAAACATGCATGCAATTCTCACAATCTGTGACCTCTGAAGCGAGGTGAGCCATTCCACACAAAACATCCCTTTGTTCACCTTACTAAGCATACTCTTTGAGTCCTTAATGAATACAATGTGTGTTGTAGTAGTCTCCTCTAACCAACGGAATGCCGCTGTCACTGCTTCCTTTCTCATGCCGGAGGTCGTAGTCTCATATGCCAGACTTTCCTTTTTCAAGAATCATCCATTAGCCTACGCAATGACACCCCAACCACTACGTCTGTTTCTCACCACTGACCCATCGGTGTAGATGACTATGTCACCTTAATGTGTGTTACTCTGGATCAGTTGCTGCACCTTAAACTCTGTGGCCTGCGGCCCATTCTCTGCACTCATGACACATTGTTACTATTAAATTGTGTAACATTGTAGCACAGTGAATAGCGCAGCATCAATATTTGTTAACTTTACTAATGAACTGTGAAAGCACAGTTAATATATGTATTAGCATGTGTTAACTTTGCTAAGGAGTATGAAAGAACAGTGAAAAGTTGAGTGTTTCAACATCATGTGCTAACTTTACCAATGAGTCATCACAACACTATAAATAAAGGTGCATCAATATTTCTGTTCGGTGAATGATCAACATTACCAAGGAGAAGTGATACCACAATGAATAGTGCTTTATCATCAACTTATTTGCTAACTTTACTACAAAGTCATGATAGCACAATCAAATGACCATCAACTGATTGATTTTGGTTAACTTTACCAAGGAGTCATGATAGAACAACAAATAGTGCACAGGGTCATTCTGGGATGCACCAGAGACACCCCAGTGGTGTGTATGCGTTACATCCTTGGTCTGCCGACTGTTGCTGGTAGACACAAGGTGATACAGGCGAAGGCATACCTCAGAGTAGCTGCAGACACAGACCACCCACTGCATGAGGCGCTGGACACAGTTAAGGGTCAACGACTGATAAGAGGGAAATCATGGATGGCTCAGGCGGAGTATACAATCAGACAGGTGTGCATCTTGGAGAACATTAGGCGAGGAGAGGAGTGGGTCAGAGTGCCAGCGGAGCAGTCAGTCTTGTGCAGAGTTATAATCACATTGAGCCGGGAGTGCAGGGAGTGGCCAGCAGGGGCCACAGAAGTGGAAATCCAACAATTAATTCAGGATAACGCTCGCCCGGGTGATGTGATTATCTACACAAATGGTTCGGTGTTGTGAGCTAGGAGAAGTGCCTGGGGATTCTTAGCAAAAAATAATGGTCGACGTTTGGTGAAGGAGAGCCTGGCGTATGATACCACAACATCTAACTTAAGAATGGAGGTGGAGGTGGTTAGTGCAGCTTTCCGATGGATGGAGAACACGATACATACACACATCGTAATTGTACTGACTCAGAAAGCATGCTGAGGAGGGTGAGGACAGGCAGGCTTCATGAAGAATGGCTTGCTTCGCTTCGGAGGTCATGGGTGGCAAGCAACACCTGGATCTTTTCTCCGGGGCATGCCGGTGTGCTGGGGAATGAACAGGCGGACAGATTGGCTGGCTTGGCAAAACTTGGTGGAGTATTGATGCATGAAAAGGCAGATGTGGTTGCGGCCTTGTGGGAGCACGTGTACACCTCGGAGGAGCAAATGGATCACCATAATCTGGCAAGAATGAGGCAGTGAAGAGTGAAGAGGGGATCTGGCCAACACTCGGCGCTCAGAGGAAAGATTGCTCCTGGAACTATTGGTGTTGGAACTCTTCGCTGGCTGCTGAAGATGGGGACGGAGCGCTTATGGGAATGCCCCGAATGCTGTGATGTCGGTTCCTAAATCAATCAATCAATCAAACAGTGCACTGATCTTCTAGCACACCATCCTGAGTTCATCTTACAGTTGCCTAGTGGTTGCTTTCATCAACAACCACTTGCAGCTTTGGGGTCAACCCAGCTCTGAAATCAACCCAGCCTCAGGGTACAAGAAATGTCTCTGAGAAAGATAAAATGGCCATGGAAAGTAGTGTAACAGAATAGGCTAGGTACAGAGGGCCAACATAACCATGTCACACTGTCCTGGCGGTGGGTTCAAGAAGAAGAGATGAGTTAAGTTTGGACCTGCAGGGTGACAGAAGGCACCCGTAGGAAAATCCCCTTTTATATGAGAATGCACTAAAAAATATTAATTTTGTGTAGAGATTGGCATCATGACTAGAGATGACAATAGTTGACGAGGAGAGAAGTGATAACACTGGGAGGAAGTGGCCTGGTATATGTAAAGGTTTATCACTTCACCTCTCCAAGACAGCACCTGTCAGTGGATAACTTTCACCTTGACTAAGAGAACTATGCCTAGCCAAAGCAATTATATTCCGGTGCTGACACAGAAAGGTCATACTATATACTTTCTATTTGAATACACCTACAGATCATGAAAACCAACATCTGTGTGATCAGATGATTGGTCGGCTGGATGGTAGGTAGGCTGGTTGGGTGGTTTGGAGACCCGAGTTTCAACTCTTATGTTTGATACATGAATGTTCAGGTCACTGAGGTCCTGGATGGGGCTTCCACCTACCAGAGTGAGGCTGCGCGGAGTGTGTCTCCCCGCCTATTACCAAAGTACCATCTTCACAGGGGCTGTGTTGCTGACCTATGCTGCCCTCCCCAAACCCAGACACCAGTGTGGTGTGCAAGACTGGTTACTGGAACCTCACGTCTGTAGCGAGGCATAACAGGATGCAACCAGGTTATGATTCAGTACAGCATATACAGGCTGGTTGTGGTTGGGTATGGATTTATTGGCAACTGCTGTGGTTAGGGTTTGATCCCCAGCTGTGGCAGAATTTCTTTCCTACCAGTATGGATCTTGGCTAGACCTAGCCTTTTAAACAGGTACTGGCTAATTTTCTAGGAAATGTCTGGGTTTGACAGATGGTGAGGCTGGAAACTGGCCACCCCATCTCATTATAATCAAGAATGTGTAACAGCCTAACACTGCACCCCTCCCAACAGTAGGAACAATGATGGGACTACCTTTAACTTTTACAATAACTGAAATCACTTTAATAAGTTCAATCATTCCGACGTGACAATTTTCTTCTCTTTGTAACAAGAATGTAACTATCTGAACTGTTAACATATATTGTGTGAACACTGTTCTTTTACAATAAACTGTTCTGTTTTATTAATTTTATTTACTTTCTATGAAGCATTTAATTTATCAACTTCAATTAACTATATGTAAAATGTGCTATATAAATTTTATAACGTTCCTTTTAATCTATATGTGCGCAGGCATACACACACCCCTTCCTTTATTTGGGTTTTATTTTAACACTGTTATTGCACCTAAATGACAGGAACAAAACAGATGATCCTGTTCTGTGTCAGAACAGGACACAATAAAATCAAATTGGTTTCGTCACACCAGTGTACATGTGAACTGGCAGAAGACAGCCAGCCGAATGCATCCTGAATGACTGCATCAAGTTTCATCAGCTGAAAACATTGACCGAACCCTGACAAAAGTCCACTTAAAGCTATTTGGTAGTCTCAATGAGCTCTCAAGTACAGCAAAATACAATAAAACAAACTGGACTTCTTGTGTGGGAACAACAGCAAGGAAGAGGAAGAAGAAGCAACTGAAGAAGTAGATGAAAAAGGAGGAGGAGGAGGAGGAGGAGGAGGAGGAGGAGGAGGAGGAGTAAAAGTTACATTCATTCACCTCAACATAACTTTAAAGCACCTAATATGTCCTCATTCTGTTTTGTTCTTTGTTTTCCTTCTTCACACTCAGCATTCCCATTTATGACACAACAAGAGCAGGCAACTTTGACAAAACTATTAGCCATCTATCCTGAATACAGAATATAACAGTCTGCAATTCCTGTCAGAACTGTACAGAGGTCGGCATGGCTGAAAGGTTCAACATCCTCAAACTTTCTCTTCTAATGATGGGGTAGTGGGTTCGCTCCACACACACACACACGTCAGCTGGTCTTAAATATGGACTTCTTGTTCAGAAAGCACTGGCAAACTACTCAAAGTTACATTTCCTAGTAAATCACACACAGCCAACGTAGGTCAGCAGGGCTGAATGGATAAGAACGCATGTTCTTAAACATCCGGTGTGCTGATGCTGAGGCAAGGGGTTCAACCCCTACTACCGAGGTAAGGGGTTCAACCCTTACACCGGACAGCTGAACTAAAATGTTGACCTATCGTCCTTGATTTGGGGGCGTAAATTACAAGTACCTCTGAAGTTGGAGTAGGGTTCGCCTGATTGCGATGGGCACTGTTAATAGGGAAAGCTAATCCATATGCAAAATTCAGTCCAGCACTACTGACTGGAAGTAGTGTGTATGGACTACTGCTCAAGTTCAAAGCGAGCTAGCACACACCACACAACAACAAAAAACAGCCAATAAGGGCTGGAGGTGATTGCAAGATCCTGCAAAGGTCATGCAATTTTAAGAAGAGAGAATTTTAAGATGAATTGCAAGTAAATGTCATGTGATATACCGTGTTCTTAGTCACATGACATTCAGTCAGGTCTTAGATATGACTTTCTGTTAGTGCCATATTTTGGGCAGCCCCCACATTGTGCCAATGGCTTTGGACGGAGGAGCTCACTTGGGAGGGTCCAAGCCTTACCAGTAGTGCGAGGAAATGCAACCTAAAGATTAAATGTTAAGACAGCTGGTCTAGGATCGAAACTCTGACAGATGGACAGTTAAAGCATTGCATTACTTTTCCTCTGGGGTAAACTAGGCACCTGAGAGAGGGATCATGATGCATGGGCAACACTTGGTTTTTACATTCGGGCCAAGCTTTGTGCTATGAAGAGGTATAATTCCATTTTATAAACTATCAAGACAGCAAGGTGCCAGTCAATCAGTGACAAGACAACTGACTGTATCTAGTAAGGTGTATCAAATGTAAAGAGAATAATAATTATATTCAGTATTTTCATCATAATACCATACCTGTACTTTTAATTTACAAAGGTAGTATCTCATTCGTGCTTCTGGGTTATAATCGAGAGCTATATTGTGTATGTTATTATTTCAGATAATGAATTTTGTGTTCGCTAGTTCATGACTTTAAAGAAACTTTGATTTTTATATAATACTTCTGATCTTCTTCACAGAAATGTGAAAGGACATATTTTTCTACTTCAGATTGTATGATTTAAATATTCTTGTTATTTCTGCTTTATGATTTAAATATTCTTGTTATTTCTGTTCTATAAAGGACATTATCATCATCATCATGTGCCATCTTCCACAAACATCTGCTCTCTGTGTTCTTGATAACTTCCACTGGTGTCACCTGTGTCACTTTGCCACGCCACCCAGCATTTCCTCCCTATGTCTCTAACAGCCTCAGTCTTCCCAGTTATCACCACTTTCTCCAGACCCTCACCTCTCCTACATGACCTAAATGACAACTGCCTGGTCCTGAAGCAGGTCATCAAATATAAATATTTTAAGCTAACAATCAAAGTATTAAAATGAAACAACGTTAAACTGGTGAAGAGACAGACACTTAATTATCAATTCTTTTAAGCCTTAAATAACTACATGATGTTATCAATTAGTGTGATTTGACGTATGGTATTTGTGCTGTACATACCACATTATACCAAGGAATATAACATACTCTGCTTTTGACTGTTTCAATAAGTTTACAAGACATCATTCTCTTATGATTAAAGACTCAAGGATTGATTAAGGATTCAAGGATTATATGGACAATCTATATTGTATGCTATAGAAATGATTGGAATATTAAATATAATTTCGCTTTGTTTTCTCTGTTAGGAATAACAAATTGTTACTGTAATACATCTAGGATAGTATTCTTTCAATGATTTTCTTTGGGTACTACTAAGAAAATATGCAACATGTTTACTTTGCAATTTCAAAACAAAAGCAAGCCTAATCTAAATATGATATCAAATCTATGGGACAAAAACTAATAGACTATAGATACAAAGATATTTAAAATACTTCACATAAAAACAAATATACAAATCATTTTATGAAATAATTAAAAGCAAGGGTAAAACAACTATGCAGACATAAAATGTTAGATGGGTATAAAACATACATTTACAAGCACTACGGGGACAAAACATACATTTACAAGCATTACGTTTTCTTGAAAAGGAAGAACAACATTAATAAAAAGATAAAAAATAATGGGAAAAATGAGAACCTTTCTTGAGACAATCCAAGCGGTAAATCTATCTATTTTTCCCCAAAAGAGAGAAATATATTGTTATCTCATCAAATAAATTAATGTAAATAGTTATCTGACAAATAGCCATCATCTTTGATACATGAACTGTGAGAAATGTATGAACTTGTGTGTTATATGTCAGTAACGTTAGCAATTCTGAAGATAGGAATCTGGTCTGATAATGTAAATAACATTTCAGCACAGAGGGCAAATTTGTGTTTTCTTATATATTCATGTGGTTTCCAAGGAAAATGCAAAGAGTATCATGGACAGACAGAAAAATAAATGAGACAGTTCTTCAAGAAACAAACGAAACCCATAAATTGATTTCAAAAATTAGACGTAGACAATCACGATATTGTGTTTACTTTAGAGAAGAAATAAACTAGAAAACAGTGACAACTGGTAAAAATTAATCAAAGAAGAGCAAGAAGACAGCAAAGAGATAATTACCGGGGTGGCTTAGCCTCATGGCATAAATGGAAACAAGAAAGCAGACCTGATCCCAGACTGGTGATCATTGAAGATAGTGTACCATGACCGCCCATGCATACAGCATGGCACATGATTCTGTTATATATTCAATACTAAATGTGGATGGACAGTCATTGTTCTTATAACAGATAATAGATAGAAATACTTCACTGGCTGAAAGGCCTAACTACATAGACTACATCCAGAGGGTTCGTAAAAATAAGTGATAGGAAAGAAACAACTCATTCACATGCTGTTAAGACATTAGGACAAGCAAGAATTGCTATTTATAAAACTAAAACCATCCTATACAATAAGATTCTGGAATTGGTAGTTGAAAAACAAATTATGACATGTTATATAGAACCATGAGTCAGGGCTTAGTCAGACATGATTGAGCTACTGTATGACAGTAGATGATACTACCTACTTTCTGTTAGCGGCAAATTTGGGCGGCACTCACCAAACCCGACAACCCATATTGTTCCAACAGCTTTAGGTGAAGGAGTTCAATTGGGAGGGTGCAAACCTTATCCTAGTGCAAAGGAAATGCAACCTAAAGCCTAAAAGTCATGGCAGAGCAGACAAGGCCCTAAGCCATAATCAGCAACTGGGCTAGGATTGAAGCTCTGATTGGTGGACAGTTAGAGCATTGCTTTGCTGATCTAGCAGCTTCTGCAGTTTGTCTTGTTCCAGGTGTATTGGTGTTACCTTTCCTCTTAAGTAAACTAGGCAAACTGAGAGAGTGATCACGCTGCATGGGCAACTCAATGGTCTCTACAATTGAGCCTAGGCTTAGTGATACAGTTAGGTAGAGCTCCATCCCTAGTACTCGCCACTGGTTGTAATTATGCCTTTTTCGAAGCACAATGTAACATATTACTGTCTGTCAAGATGGAAGGTGCCTGCTTACAGAACCAATTTCAAAATACTGCTGTAAATTCTGGGCAATTAGTTAAGATGCAAGAAATCCCATACTGTCACAAAAATGTGGGTTTCACTGAAGAATACTGAACTACTCTGATCAGCCAAAATGAGCAACCTTAATGATCTTAGATACAAAGCCAACATATCACAAGTGTTTTGCAACATTGTAAGAAAAAACTGGAACATACTGCAACAATAGGGAAGATTTTTAGGGAAAGAGTTAGTGAAATACAAGAGAAGACTCCTGATAGATTTCCAACATGGCATGGGAAAAAAGCATACAAATGTATACATTCTGTTGGAGAAACCAAAACTCTGGTGATAGTGTGAGACAGTGAACCATGACTCCCCACACTTAGTGTAGGAACACGATGTTGACAGCAAAATGAGAAGAAACACTGCCCATGTCAGCTGGCAAGGCACATGATGATGATGACATGGGAATATAGTCTTACTGACTGAACAGTATATGCAGAATGAAGTGACGACTAAGACAAACCACCTCTACTTCCCCATTTCAAGAGAGCAATAGTCCTGCCTCTGCTGTACATGGACACCCAGCCAGTATATGGACAAACTTCAAACTATGAAAACCAAGTCCATGGTGTATGCAGCTTGTGTCATCAGCTGTCTCTTGTACAGACTCGGAGTCCCAATTTGGGAAGTCCCTGGGTTAAAAATAAATATCTGGTCCCTAAATATCTGGATGTAGGCATATATTATGCCGGTCTCTCTGGTCTAGGGGTTACACGACTTTCTCCGTAATCCTGTATACTCTCGTGAGTAACGGGCGTGCGTAAGAATCGGTAGCGGTTCTCTCCACGTCTGTAACTTACGGGGTATGTGAGCCGACCGCTCAGAAATCAATGGCAAACTACTAAGCGAAATTTTGCCAAGAAATCAACAATCAGCTGAAAGATGCTGATGTTGACAGCGAGGTCCTGTAAAGGATATGCGAACACAAAAAAGGCATATATCAGATTTACGGCCATCACTTTTAAGTTTCATTTCAACAATGTCCAGTTGGCCAACTCAAATACATTTGTTCCCTCTGTGAATCTGGTGTACCCAATGCTTAGGATTTTTATTGTCTAGTATGTTCTCTAATACCTTTTTTTTCCCCTCTGCACTATGCATGTTAATCATTGTTTTTTAATGTTGCATATTCCTTACAGGACGTTGAAGTTAACACCAGCATTTTGCAGCTGCTGTTGATGTACTAGGCAAGTTTTACGTTCAGCAGTTTGCCATTGCTTTCTGAACGACCAGCTCACATACCCCCGTAACCGTAAGTTACCAGCGCTGCACGAACTGCTGCCAATTCTCGCAGCTGCTGTTTTCCCCAAGTGGATATATGGGATTACGAACAATGTCTTTAACTCCTTGGCCAGGGAGACAGGCTGTTAATCATTACCTGTAACCTTATCTGAATGCCTGTAGTTGAATTATCACTAGAATTCTGAAGGTTAGTACTGAACACAAGTCAAGCACATGCAGAAGGAGAACAAAGACTCCAGGTTTTCACTGCAACCAACCATTAGTTATTACAACCTGCAAATACTGCAAAGATATATATATATATATATATATCTCATATCGAAAAGTGTCAATATTGCAGCTCAGCAATGCTGCCTAAACAATGCTCTTGTTAGGGTGAAAAAGAAGAATGCTCCGAACAGAGGTAGAAAACTCCAGGTGCCTGGTTGCCACCGCATTTGAAAATTTTTACTTGGCGTCTGAATTTTCAATTGTTTTCTTTGTATTTGCAAAGATAAATATGCTGGCTCCTGAGAAAATGGAGCTGGCTCCTAACTTATGTTTAGTTTTTTCTACCTCTAGTCACAAGGCATCATATTGAAGAACAATGTGATGAGATTTACTTTTATTGATACAGTACACATCAGAAATATTAATACCACTACAATGGCAAAAGTGCTTATTGCATAGCAAGTTTTTCACTGATACATGAGGTATGGTCACCAGATATATCACTCACTGGTTTCCCTTCCCAGAGAAATCTGTGCGTTGACCTGAGTTGTAAGGACTTAGAAGTTAATCATAATGACTGCTGAAATACTGGTTAAACCCACACTTGTGCTGATAAGCCATCCTTAAATCAACTATGCCACCACATGTTGTGGTCAGTGTGTAAGTAAGGTCTAATGATCAACAGTTGTTCATCCCATGCGCCTCCTTGGTAACTAATGACTAATATATCATCACTGTGGAGTTCCTTGTTCTCAGCTGTTCCCGAAACCCATAGCGTTAGTAACTATTCAGACATTCTGAGACATCTGTAGTAACTTTTCCCATGAAAAGAGATTAAAAAGCACTTGAAGAGAAGGTGGGCAGCTTTCATAAAGGTGATATTCAGACTGGGAACAATGTTTGCATGAGATAAGGGTGCGTGTCATCATGACATCATGTGTGAGATCAATGACAAGTAAAAACAATCAAATGTTTTGTAAATAGTGAAATAAGAATTAAATATCTTGTGAAAAGAGAGTAAACTGATATTTTATAGAGGGAAAATGTTTAAATATTAAACTGCAGTACACAAATTACAAGGATTGAGAGTGAATGTGTTGTTTGTAGAGGGTCTCCACTTAAGTAATCAAATCTGATCAGCAAATGACAAAAAAAAGAGGAAAGAAAATGTATTAACTGACTTTGTGGATGTCTGAAGCCTGTGATTCTTTAGTAATTAACTAGTGTGCATGCTTAGACGAAACTGCAAGTAAATACAAAGTTGAATGACTAACTAATAATATGGGTAACTGATCGTTGCTGATTATTTTAAAAATCATTTATTTTGAATTCCCACTTTCTTAATTTCGGATGTGATTTTACTTGAATAAAGTCAAGTACCTACGAAAACAGTTTCTAAGTTTAGAATAGTGTTAAATAGACATAAGAATAACATATTTAACCGATCATACTTTTAAAATGCTTTCCTTTTATTCAATCTCTGTGGTCTGTTTGTTTCATAGACCTTAATTTAATAATAACATCTGATTTAATGAACGATACCGCCATTTTGATTGTCTCAACAGCATGGCTGACATAAAAAGAAGTCAGCACTTACTGATGGTTCTCATCCCTCCAAACTGAGTATTTTGGTTAGATTTTCCACCTTCAGCAAAAGAAGTTGTCCTGGGTCGACCACTCATATTATAATACAGTCCCAAACGAAGCGAAGAATGTCCTTTTAACTGGGGGGGAGCCACCGAAAGTCAACCGTTGACAACGGGTTTTTTCACATCATTTGCGTTCTTGGGCAAAATTAAGGTGAACAAAATGCGTATAATCTAAGAAATGTCACAATACTGTAACATTTCAAACGGCCTGTATAGGTTGCTGTTGCTTATCTACTTCATCGACGATTAAAAGAATTAACAGCACTGAAAACGACGGCTAAAATTATAAGATTCCCAAATTCGAACGCCATAAGATTTGTTTTTAATGGCCGCTAGTGTAATTCCGCTTAGGTTTGCCAGGCGTATAAATACAGTAAACCCTCCCAAATTAGTTCTCGGCATGTTAATAGGCAGTGTACACAAAATGTATTATTTCTTCCTCTAAGTAATTATTGTACGTATTATCATTGTGTCCTCTAAAAGTAGTGGAGAGTTTTGGCCATCATAGACCATAACTTTAGGATGGGAAATCCCAACTGTACCTCCCAGTGGTAGAGGATGGGAAACACACCGCGACGCAGCCTTGGGGACCTAGTCAAGAACTGTCATTTACTGTCAATATAGTACCTTGCGGTGTATGGCAGTGGGGTCTTTGAGCCTGAGAAACTAAGGCCGCCTGGCTAGTTCAATCGCCCCGAACTGTGCAGGTTAGGATACCGAGTATCCACCGGAATCAGTGGACAACTCTGCAGCTGAGCAGAGCAGGGTACTCATTTGTCCTGATAGTAGGAAATGGCTGTCAAAGGCAGATGTAAAAGTCCACCATGTGGATGTGGAAGGCAAGGGAAAACCACCGCATTATCTTCATAAGAATTCATGGCAAAACACAATTCAGAGGTAGTGAACGACGTAAATGGCTGTCTTAAGACATCTTCGTCCGGTAGGGACAGTCATGAGCCACAGGTGACATCAGACCATCATCCAGCTACTAATGGAAAACCATAACTAAATAAATTTAGAGTAGTAACATGGAATGTTAGGACATTAAATGAGCAAGAAAGTTAAACAATGCTCTAAGAGTAATGGAAAGCATAAAAATGAATATACTAGGCATAAGTGAGATGAGATTTGAGATGGAAGGAATCTGGCAAAATTATAACCGACAAACGCACAATAATTTATTCTGGAAGGGATACTCAAGAAAAAGGTGTAGGAATAATATTTGACGAAAGAACAGCCAAGTCAATTAATGGATACAGGTGTATTTCTGATAGAGTTATTATGGTCAAAATAAAAGGCAACCCAATAGATATATTATACAATATGTGCACCAACAACATGCAGTAGTGATGAAGAAATACAACACGTTTAATGGCGATGGCTCAAATTGGATCACAAGAAATAAAAATAATACTGGGCGATTTTAATGAAAAGTGGGGAAAGGAAAAATGTAGGATGTAGTGGGGAATGATGGTTTAGGTACAAACAATGAAAAACGAGAGAAACTAATAGAATGGGCAAATATCAATGATATGATAATTGGAAACACATGGTTTAAACACCATAAAAACCGGGAAGGTTAACCCGGTCAACAAATGCCCGCAGACGTCGGATGTGTCGGCCTAACGGCGCAAGAACGCAGCTCTGCTGTAAACAGGCACAAAGCAATCACAAGAAACACCATAAAATACGACTATACACATGGAAAAGCCTTGATAAGAAAATACGCAACCAAATTGACTACATACTTATTAATAAAAGGTTTAGAAATGCTGTAATTAATGTAAAGACAATACCTGATGCTGATGTAATAGCGATCATGTAGCACTTTATTATGTTGCATATCCCTTACAGGACGTTGCAGTCAACACCAGCATTTTTCAGCTGCTGTTGGTGTACTAGGCAAGATTACACTCAGAAGTTTGCCATTGCTTTCTGAGCGAATGGCTCACATACCCCGTAAGTTACCATTGTGGAGCGAACCGCTGCCGATTCTCGCGCAGTTGCGTTACTCACGAGAATATACGGGATTACGGAGAAAGACGTTAAATCCTAAGTCAGGGAGACCGGTCATGTACCACTATGTGGACAAATAAAAGTAGGATTAACTAAAGAGAGGGAAAATAATGGTTAAGAACTTGAGACTTAAGAAGAGGTTCTAGAAGGAGATAAAGAAATTCAAGAACCAATGCCGAGTGACTGTAGAACTTGGCTGTTAACTACCTGTGACAAATTGGTACAGTGTAATAGCTAACATACAGAGTATAAATAAACAATGTGAAATGTTAAGGGATTCCATTCATCAACCTAGCTAAGAAATATTACCGGAGAGAAGCCAAAAAGCTAAGAAAAAGTGGATGAATGAAGAAATCTCAATGCTGATGGACAAAAGAAAACAGAGTAAAAATGACAAACAAGAATATGCTAAGATAAATAAAGAAATAAGAGATTAATGTCAAGGCAAAAGAAAGTTGGTTAAACGAGCAGTACAAATAAAAATGAATTAAATTCCATTAAAGATACAACAAAAATATGCACAGAAAAATCACTGAGCTCACGGGAAGAAAAACAAGAATAAATGCAAGGTGTTTGATTGATTGATTGATTGATTTAGGAACCGACATCACAGCATTCGGGGCACTCCCATAAGCGCTCCGTCCCCATCCTCAGCAGCCAGCGAAGAGTTCCAACAGCTGGGTGTTTGAAATCAAAAACAGGGAAGATATTATTGGAAGAAGGTGCTGTAATGAAGAGGTGGAATTAGTATATACAAGAATTATATGATAGAGAAAGGGAAGAACTGACAGAAGAAAATAACTTAGAAGGTCCACATATTCTAAAAGAAGAAGTCGCTGATGCTGTACAACATGAAGAAAGGAAAAACTACTGGGCCAGATGAAATGACATTAGAAGAATTAGAAGTTTTCTGAGAATTTGGAGTAGACATATTAACCAAAATGTTGAATGATATTTACAGCAGTGGATATTTACCGAGCGATATGCTGAAATCTGTATTTATAGCTACACCAAAAAGGTCAGGAGCAATTGAATGAGAAGATTTTCGTACAATTAACCTCATAAACCATGCCACTAAGCTTCTACTCAGAATTATAATGAGAAAAAGCAGAAAGAAAATAAAAATTTAAATTAGTGAAGAACAGTGTGGATTTGTGGAAGGAAAGGGTACAAACAATGCTCTGTGTGTGTGTGTGTGTGTGTGTGTGTGTGTGCGCGCGCGCGCGCGCCAGTCTCCCTGGCCTAAGTGTTAGCGACTTTCTCCGTAATCCCGTTTATCCATGTGAGCAAACGCAGCTGCGCGAGAATAGGTAGCGGTTCTCGCCGCGCCCGTTACTTAGGGATATGTGAGCCGGCCGCTCAGAAATCAATGGCAAACTACTGAGCGTAATCTTGCCAAGAAATCAACAACAGCGGTAAAATGCTGGTGTTGACAGCGATGTCCTGTAATAGGATATGCGTATACATACATACATATCTGTATGCATACATACTATGGAAATGTTAATAGAGACACAGAAATTTGTGCTTCATAGATTATACCAAGGAATTTGATAATGTAAAATATGATGAACTGATTAAAATGTTGGAAGATATCAACATTGGTGGGAAAGATTTAAGAATAATAAAGAGGCAAGTGGGGGGTGGGGGGGTGGGGGGATGAGTGGTCTCGAGGTATGGTGTCCGCCTCGTGTGCTGGAGATCCCGGGCTCAAGCCCCGGTGTGGGCCGGAATTTTTTGACGTGGACTTCTAGTAATAAAATTTCCCCTGGTCTCTGGGTAGTGAGATCGGATGCCCGTGTGTATTGTTGCTGAGTGGTCTCGAGGTATGGTGTCCGCCTCGAGTGCTGGAGGTCCCGGGTTCAAGTCCCGGTGAGGACCAGGATTTTTTCACGTGGACTTCTAGTAGCAAAATTTGCCCTGGTCCCTGGGTAGTGAGATCCGACGCCCGTGTAAAAAAAAAACAAAAAAACATCCCTTGGCAGTTGGAAATCGAAAAAGAGTAGCATAACGCCGCTGCCAGGACAAAATTTCGAGTTAAAATTCTACCCAAAGTATCTCAAGACCCTCGCCGGTGCTACGGTGTTCCTGCACTGAGCTAATTTTGTCCGGACTCAGGACTTGAATTAGGAGAAGAAGGGAGTAATTATGGGTTACACCCGTGTGCCGTGATGTTGATCCGATTAAACTAAAAAGGCAAGTGACGGATAATGTGACACGATAATATTTCTGCACGATGGAAGGTGGTGGATAATGTATTAATGTGGTACGGGAATATTGCTGTATGGTGACAGGTAACGGATAATGTGACATCCTAACAGGGCTGCACGTTGACAGTTGTCGGATAATGTGACATTTGGATTGGGCAGCACGGTGACATGTGACTGATAATCTGGCACAGGGATAGGGTTGCACGGTGACATGTGACGGATACTGTGATACGGTGACATGTGACGGATACTGTGATACGGTGACATGTGACGGATAATGTGGCACGGTGACAGGTGTCGGATGTGACACTCGGATTGTTGGGTAGCACGGTGACATGTGACTGATAATATGATACGGGGATAGGGTTGCACCGTAACATGTGATGGATACTGTGATACGATGACATGTGACGGATATTGTGGTACGGTGACAGGTGACGAATAATGTGACATGTGACGGATTATATGATACGGGGCCACGTGACAGATAATGTAGCACGGTGGCAGGTGACGGATAATGTTACACGGTGACAGGTGACGGATAATGTGGCATGGGGACAGGTGACGGATAATGTGACATGGGGACAGGTGACGGATAATGTGACATGGGGACAGGTGACGGATAATGTGACATGGGGACAGGTGACGGATAATGTGACAGGGAGATATCTAAAGAATTATTTTGTAGGAGAGAGTCTCCGTTGCCAAGTGGTTACACCGCCTGCCTGGCGCCCTGAAGGTAGTGGCTCGATTCCCAGCTACGTCGTTCGGCTCACGAGTGCAGTTCTCTTGAAGACTCCTGGAGGGCCAGCGCTGGAGCTATGGAGTTCTTGTTTTGTGCGTAGCTGTCAGCAGGCCGCCCTGGGGAAAGAGACCGAGCCATACGGGATAAAACCCAGTGCAATCAAGTTGATCCGTTTCCCCTTTAAACCCTTCGCAGAAATGAATGACCGGCTCTGTGGCCAAGGAGTGACGAATGCAGTTCTAGATCCCGCTTACCACGTTCGAAACACAGCTGTAGGCGATTTGGAAGCCTGCCGCCTTGTGCTTATTTTCATACAATGTTACGAGTACCGGTAGACCCAGAAGGCAATGGCAAACTACTGAATGTAAACTGGCAAAGAAGTCACAAACAGTCAAAAAATACTGGGATTGACTGCAACATTCTGTAAAGCAGTGGTTCTCAACCTTTTTTTTTTACCCGTGCCCTCCTTCACCATATTTTCAGAACGTAATCCCCCCCCCCCCCTCCTTTTCGTATTTCCTACCTAAAAATTTGGCCCGTGCCCCCCTTGACCATATTTTCATAACGTCATTCTCCCTCCCCCTTCGTATTTCCTACCTAAAATCCCCCCCCCCCCTCCTGCCCCTACACAGTATACGTAATAATGGAAGCACATACCAAAACAAGTCTAGACGTCCACATAAAACGTGATTCGTGGATCTACTTACTTTATAAAATGAATCTTAGAAGGGGTGAGACCAGGGGCGTCACTAGGGGGGGGGGGTGCGGGGGTGCGGGCCGCACCGGGTGACACCATCAAGGGGTGACACCAAAATAAAAAAAAAATTGCAAATTTGACAAAGCAGACATAGCAAAATAACAAAAATTTAACTTTGTCCGAGTTTGTTGAAGTTCTTTATTTATGTTTTACCTGAAGTATTGAAGTTATATTGTTCAATTTGTTTTCTTTCTTATGTCCTTATTAACTTTTTGACTTATTTTACAAACATTACTATATGCTCGAGTTTCGCCCTCGTTTGAGCTCGTCAGTAGTGCATATCCCTGACCGGATCCGGAAACAGTCCCGGATCACGCGTGTGAAGCGGGTGTGTAACCACGCGGCACACACTGGACACACCAAATCATCACAACAGAATATCACAACGCTACCCATCGTAGGCTATGCTCAAGATTGCCCAATCGCCGCGACCGACGTCCGTCAATCGATGGGACCCGAACGATCAGGACTTCTCACTGGCAAGGAACACCAGGCCTCCTAAATCCAGTGAGCAATAATCAATTGATTATGTGGTTGTTTCGAGATTTGAAATTTAAATATTGAGCACAACCCACTACTGGCAACGCTGCGCTGGAACGGTGTTCCTTGCCAGTGAGAAGTCCTGATCGTTCGGGTCCCATCGATTGACGGACGTCGGTCGCGGCGATTGGGCGATCTTGAGCATAGCCTACGATGGGTAGCGTTGTGATATTCTGTTGTGATAATTTGGTGTGTCCAGTGTGTGCCGCGTGGTTACACACCCGCTTCACACGCGTGATCCGGGACTGTTTCCGGATCCGGTCAGGGATATGCACTACTGACGAGCTCAAACGAGATCGAAACTCGAGTATAGTGCTTCCATATTGACGTGGATAGGCCTTAGGTTCATACCAGAATGCGATCAGCGTTGCCAGTAGTGGGTTGTGCTCAATATTTAAATTTCAAATCTCGAAACAACCACATAATCAATTGATTATTGCTCACTGGATTTAGGAGGCCTGGTGTTCCTTGCCAGTGAGAAGTCCTGATCGTTCGGGTCCCATCGATTGACGGACGTAGGTCGCGGCGATTGGGCAATCTTGAGCATAGCCTACGATGGGTAGCGTTGTGATATTCTGTTGTGATAATTTGGTGTGTCCAGTGTGTGCCGCGTGGTTACACACCCGCTTCACACGCGTGATCCGGGACTGTTTCCGGATCCGGTCAGGGATATGCACTACTGACGAGCTCAAACAAGGGCGAAACTCGAGTATAGTGCTTCCATATTGACGTGGATAGGCCTTAGGTTCATACCAGAATGCGATCAGCGTTGCCAGTAGTGGGTTGTGCTCAATATTTAAATTTCAAATCTCGAAACAACCACATAATCAATTACCATATGCGATTATATATGGTACAGGAACACTCGGAAGAAGACCGTGGTGAAAGTCTAGAGGGGTGACACCAAGAGTTTACCGCACTGGGTGACACCAACCCCAGTGACGCCACCGTAAAGTATGAAGGGAAAAACATTATCAAGTAATCGGTTCTTGTATTAACGCGATCTTGAAATAATCTTCATTCCCCCCCCCCTCCCCCCCCCCCTTGGAAACCCTAAAATTCCCCCTTGAGGGGCGGGGGAATTCCCCACCGGTTGAGAACCACTACTGTTAAGGATACGCAAGTAAATATTTTAAAGAACTTAATGGCATAATTAAAAACAGTTGTGACCACAGCGAAAATGGAGACAGCAAAGCTATGGTGTTTCAGAATGTGCTGAGAATGCAAAAATTTAAGAAAATGAACGCTGAGATGATAAGCCCCGCGGGTGTTACAAGATCGTTTATCACAACCATAAGGAAAAGACAAATGTAATTTATTGAATGTATCCGCTGAAGATGTGCACTTCTTTTGTTCGTTTGAAATATGTCTATAACTGCAATGTTGTCTCTTTTATGAATTAAACTGTCTTTTTTAGTTCACTCAGCGGCCCATAGAGTTTATCTTCCACTGTTGTCTCTCTAGGCCAGAAGGTTTGCATAGATATGTTATATTTTGGGCAGTCCTGGAGTATGTGCTCTGCTGTCTGTGACACCAATCCACATTGCTGATTCCACAATCTTGAATTTTGTATACATGTGGTTACGTAATCTATTGTGTCCTGTTCTGAGGCGAAAAATAATGACTTGGTCTGGTCTGTCCATAAGGTGGTAGTCGTCTTGAGCAGGTTTTGGTGGCTTTCTGACTGATTTGATCATTCTTTTCTTTTGGTGGTATGTAACGGGCACATCAGGCTGTTCTTCTTTTGCTCGTTCCTTAGCTAATCGATCAGATCTGTCGTTTCCAGGTATTCCACAGAGGGATGGTATCCACTGTATGGTGACCTTATGCTGACCGCTAAGTCCAGAACGTAGTGTCCTTCTTTCATCTCTCATCTCATCGTGTTCCTCTTGTACCTTGTGGTGTCGAGGTAAAGTATAAACAGCGGGAGAGTGCCCGCTTATGGGCTTCACGTATCGATATTCCCATGGACTCTATTATTCCCTGCGTCCATCGATTACGTGATCGGCCTTTTCCTCTGTTTCCACCTGGTCTGCACAACATTGCTTGTTGTGGTATACTGTTAGTTGGTAACCTACTTGCATGGCCAAACCATTTGACTTGCTGCCTTCTAATAAAATCTAGTGCTGCTATAACCCCCACTTTAGTCCTAATTTCTTCATTTCTGATCTTATCTCTTCTTGATACATTGAGTATTCTCAGGAATCTCATTTCTGTTGTTGTGATTTTTCTAGTGTCCTTAGTACTGGCAATTTCCTTGACAGGAGCGCCTCGAGTACTGATTATGCATGTGTCAGTAGCATCACAAGTTGTGTACCATGGCTGTTATTTAGTAAATTTTCTTTTGTTATCTTGATTGCCCCAATTTCAGCATCATAATTATGGCAGTACTTTCCTGTTTGTACTCTGGCCGCGTACATACATACATTTGGGTATTCTATGTACACTCCCGTTCCTCCATTTCGAACAGCATTTTGTGCTGACCCATTTGTGTAGCCTCGGATCCAGAGGTCCTGTGGGTATTCTTCATCAAGGAAGCTGAGTGTGGCTGTTCTGCGCTGTACACTGTTCTGTTCTTCCTTGTAAAATATTCCTCTCACTTTTGTCTGGATTTGTAATGATAGTCTATGTTCATCTTTCCATGGAGTTAGCTCTGGAATAGTTGTCAGGGGGATACCAACTGTGGGCAGATCGGTGGTTTCTCTGCAGAGTCGCTTGGCCTGGTGGATAAAACTACTTCTTTTCAACCGCCCCATAGCTAGGTTTTCAAATCTGTTCTTCATAGGGTGGCCTGGCAAGTATTACATACAGCCATGTGATTTGGACTACATGAAGATGGTGTCTTCTAAAGAATGTTGAAGTTTGGATGTGAGAACTGAAGTCTTCTTCTTCTTTCTTTCATTTCCTAAGGGAGCACAGGCTCCCAACAAACACCAGTCAAGCCAAGGGAGCACAGGCTCCCAACAAACACCAGTCAAGCCAAGGGAGCACAGGCTCCCAACAAACACCAGTCAAGCCAAGGGAGCACAGGCTCCCAACAAACACCAGTCAAGCCAAGGGAGCACAGGCTCCCAACAAACACCAGTCAAGCCAAGGGAGCACAGGCTCCCAACAAACACCAGTCAAGCCAAGGGAGCACAGGCTCCCAACAAACACCAGTCAAGCCAAGGGAGCACAGGCCCCCAACAAACACCAGTCAAGCCAAGGGAGCACAGGCTCCCAACAAACACCAGTCAAGCCAAGGGAGCACAGGCTCCCAACAAACACCAGTCAAGCCAAGGGAGCACAGGCCCCCAACAAACACCAGTCAAGCCAAGGGAGCACAGGCTCCCAACAAACACCAGTCAAGCCAAGGGAGCACAGGCTCCCAACAAACACCAGTCAAGCCAAGGGAGCACAGGCCCCCAACAAACACCAGTCAAGCCAAGGGAGCACAGGCTCCCAACAAACACCAGTCAAGCCAAGGGAGCACAGGCTCCCAACAAACACCAGTCAAGCCAAGGGAGCACAGGCTCCCAACAAACACCAGTCAAGCCAAGGGAGCACAGGCTCCCAACAAACACCAGTCAAGCCAAGGGAGCACAGGCCCCCAACAAACACCAGTCACGCCAAGGGAGCACAGGCCCCCAACAAACACCAGTCAAGCCAAGGGAGCACAGGCTCCCAACAAACACCAGTCAAGCCAAGGGAGCACAGGCTCCCAACAAACACCAGTCAAGCCAAGGGAGCACAGGCTCCCAACAAACACCAGTCAAGCCAAGGAGCACAGGCTCCCAACAAACACCAGTCAAGCCAAGGGAGCACAGGCTCCCAACAAACACCAGTCAAGCCAAGGGAGCACAGGCTCCCAACAAACACCAGTCAAGCCAAGGGAGCACAGGCTCCCAACAAACACCAGTCAAGCCAAGGGAGCACAGGCCCCCAACAAACACCAGTCACGCCAAGGGAGCACAGGCCCCCAACAAACACCAGTCAAGCCAAGGGAGCACAGGCTCCCAACAAACACCAGTCAAGCCAAGGGAGCACAGGCTCCCAACAAACACCAGTCAAGCCAAGGGAGCACAGGCTCCCAACAAACACCAGTCAAGCCAAGGGAGCACAGGCTCCCAACAAACACCAGTCAAGCCAAGGGAGCACAGGCTCCCAACAAACACCAGTCAAGCCAAGGGAGCACAGGCTCCCAACAAACACCAGTCAAGCCAAGGGAGCACAGGCTCCCAACAAACACCAGTCAAGCCCTTGTACCTTTCACTGTCTTCTGCAGCTCCTTCCATGTCTGTTTTTCATGATTGTCTCTAATTCTCTTATCCATGTCTGTTTTTCATGATTGTCTCTAATTCTCTTATCCATGTCTGTTTTTCATGATTGTCTCTAATTCTCTTATCCATGTCTGTTTTTCATGATTGTCTCTAATTCTCTTATCCATGTCTGTTTTTCATGATTGTCTCTAATTCTCTTCTTCATGTGTGTCTTTCATCATCATCATCTTCGACTTTTGCCGTCAAGAGTCGTGGAGAGGAATCATTGGCGTTCAGCACCGGATGGATGGCACTGGATAGTGTCATGCCATGAGATTGTACAATGTCTTTGATGCTGTCAATCCATTTTCTTCTCGGGCGTCCTCTTGCTCTCATCGCTGATCTAAGGTCAGTGCTGGTAGTTGATTATGTTGCATTCTAACAAGATGGCCAAATCATCATCTTCTGTTTTTCGATAAATGTAACACAAGGTGTTGATCCCACTGTCTGATAACATTTCTTATTCAGTTTCGGATTGTTAAGTTGGCAGTTCTCCTCAGACACCTCATCTCGCAGGTGTTGATTCTGTGGAAGTGTGACTTGGATAAAGTCCAGGTTCGAGATTGGTAGCATATGGTTGGTGTGCATATGCTGTTTATTATCTGTCGTTTTGTGGACATAGATATGTTTGGATGTTTCAGTATGGGTGATAGTTGATATGTATGTAAGTGCACTTGCTTTTTGACATCTAATTTCGATTTCTCTATCCAATCTGCCATCTTCTGTGATCATACTTCCAAGATATTTGAATTCTTTAACTTGTTTCACAGAGATGTGCCATTTATCTGTTTACTTAGTGGCCCAGGAGATCTGCTAACATGCATTATTTCGGTTTTTGCTATATTTATACTCATATTGTATCTGCTGCATGTTAAACTCATATTATTAATATGATTTTGCAGTCTGCCCTCGTAGCTATAAAACATCCACTGATCGTCTGAAATTAGAAGTTCATTTATTGCGTGTGGATCTGTTGTTTCGACTGAAGTAAGTGTTCAAAATTTACTGAATCTGTTCTGCCAAGGCTTGCTTCTCTGGATATTCTGTCCATGTAGACATTAAATAGCAGAGGAGTACTTGTCATGACTGTCTCTCATTCTCTTCTCCATGTGTGTTTAGCACGCACACCACCCCCCCCCCCCCCCCCCCCCCACATATTTCTTGTGTCCAGTTGATTCAAGACTTTCTAATTATACAAACGGCAGATTTTCTCAGTGTGTATCCTATCTATGTAGAATCAGTTTTGCTGTATGGCAGTGAATCTTGGGATGTAAATGAACAAATTAAGAAGAATTTAGAAGCAACAGAGATGTGGTTCCTGAGACGAATGTTGCGAATTCCTTGGACTGCCAGAGTAGCTAACAATGACTGCCTGATACAGGCTAATGAAACTAGAACATTATATACAACAATACGAAAGAGACAAACATCTTTCTTCGGTCATGTGATGAGAAGAGAGGCATTAGAGAACATCGTGACAACTGGAAAGATCGAGGGGAAGAGAGGCAGAGGCAGACCAAGAGAAATGATGCTGGATGGATTGAGACAGTGGCACGGAGGAATATCAGCAGCACAGTTGATCCAGAAAACCAATGACCGAGATCTGCGGAGAGCCATGAGCGCCTACGCCAGCTGGCAGGGCACCTGATGATGATGATGAAGTATCCTATCTAGTGCCAGCCACTGCTCTTCACATCTAGACTCACTGGGATTTGTTTAGTTACATGACATTTAAAAAAAAAATGTTGCATATCCCTTACAGGACGTTGCAGTCAATATCAGCATCTTTTAGCTGCTGCTGATGTACTAGGCAAGTTTTTACGTTCAGTAGTTTTGTCATTGCTTTCTGAACGACCTGCTCCCATACCAACACGTTATAACACAACGCGACATGCTCTGCTGCACAAATCGGTCGCAGCTGAGTTTCGAACACCTGGTAAGCGGCTCACTAACCGCGTTCGCAAGCCTTTGGCCGTGGAGACATATATGACAAAGGGGCTTGTTAAAGATATAACTGACAGAAAGCAAAAATGTTCTACAAGAGTTCTTGTGTGTGTGCTTTTGTGTTGTGGTTCACTCATTCATGTCACCATCATGTGCCATGTACATAAGTGTGAGCAGTCATGGCTCACCATCATGTATCATGCACATAAGTGTCAGCAGTCATGGCTCACCATCATGTGTCTGTGAGGTTTATTTCTAGGGGTTACATCTGTTAGAATGTAACACCCACTTAAGAGGAATTTAATTGTCTGAGGAATATTATCAGGGTAAGCCCTAAGGGGATGGGTTCCTATCCTCTATCAAGATAACCTTCTGGAAGCTAAATTTTATTGGCTCGTGCCCCCACGTGAAGATACTAAAGATGTTTTGTATCCACACGAATTAATTAAGAAAAAAATATGTAGATATAAGTTTAAGCTTCTTGGAAAGGTGTGGAGACCACGGACTGTTGCCACTATCCCAAAATTGGATGCCCTTTTCTATCACTGGGGAAAAGGTGCTAGTGTGCAGGTGTCCGCCCTCATATGGTCTAAATTAATATGGTCACATATGATTTATAATACACAAGTATTTGATAGACCAGACCAACAATATCATGACAAACCATTCACAGTATAAACAGGACATACAGTGACATCACATAATATTTGTGTTTACAAACAATATGTAAGAATCAATCAACAAATGGTCTGGTAACATAAAGTGTAATAAATCAAAAATATGACAACCAAATATATTCTTCACATTGATTACATCTCTGGAGAAAACATTGTCAGGTTCACATGGAATATCAACTGAGGTAACTGCATAATTGTGGAAACACAAATAGTGAAATCATCCACATCATTACAATATCATAATGTATAACAAAGTACTACCAAAAGTAATAAAAAAGGATATTCATATATTTGATGCAGTTGATATCTGCCGGTAGGTACTTCGGTGGGTTTAAGATTCACATGGATGCAGGTCTCTTCCGGGGAACCAGTTTTCTCTCAAGGGGTCATCATCAAAGTGAGTGAGGAATGGTAAGGTCTTCAATTTGGATCTAACATCAGGAATTCTCACTGGGTTCATGGGTTACATGGGTGAGATCTTGGTAGGATGGGGGTGGTGGATGATGCAAGGAAATGGGCTGTATTAATATTTGGGCTGGCAAAAGATGGACATGACATACAAGTTTACCGCCCTCAGCAACCAAGACCGCATCTTCACAACCGTAGGCTTTCGGTTAAGCGCCCCATCTGATGGTCCAAACAAAATACAACTTCATAAGCATTTGCCTACAATTTACATATCAGTAAATCATAAAACCTGTCATGAAACAATAAAACAAAATAACAAAATAAAGACCAAAAAAAAAGAATAAGACAAGATAGGGAAGCATGTGTCTCCTCAATAGTGAGAGCACATCCCTCTTATCTGTATAGATGGCATTCAATCCATCATATCATGCTGTATGGTCCTGATGGGATCAACTCTGGGTGCAACCAGGACAAATAAAAATATAATAGTCATAACTTTAAGACCAGGGAGTCTGATTGTGATCAGGTCATCTGGTTATTTTAAATTAAGTTGATTCAAAGTCATCAGGATGTAACAGACATGTTTGTAAAGAAGTTATCTTGTGGTAGAGGCATGATGTGATTAAGATCAAGGTATATTGTGATGAAAGTGGGTTGAACTAGATGCATACTATGGTAGATGCATGGGAAAGGTGCATGTAGTGACACTTCCTAGTAAGCCAGAGATAGGTTGAGACTGTTGCTTGATAAGACAGGGTGTGGTGAGATGGATGTAAGTTGAGTTAAGGGTCAACCTTATAAAATCATCATCATCACTGTCATCATCAGGTGCCTGTAAATAAGCTCATACTATTTTCTCTGGGTTCAGCTTGGATCTCCAATGCCTATCACCATCATCATCATCCTCAAGTGTTGAGAGTTAATTGTCCACCATATAATCTCATCAACATCATCATCATCATGTATTGATATAACTGCCTTTATACGCGTTATGTATTTAGCATACGCACTGGTTTAAACAAAACAAGTATGGTCATTCCCCGCGGTCTCTTCTAAACAAAGGGCTGCGGGATGACATTGTTAAACCACCCAAGATTTCAGGTTATCTCATGCACACAGACAGAAATGGGCTGTTTTCCAATCATATTTCAGAACATAAATGGCATGCCCTTGACCGTAAGAACCACCTAATCATCATATGACTACGTAAGGTTGTCGGTGTGTGCAACGTCCGGCTAACATTTGGGTATATGGTGCAACTCTTATTAATGAGCATTTATTCTAAGAACAAACATGACAATTTCACAAACCATATTCAGGGGGAAAATGTGAATAAAAGAATAACCAGATATATACATCCCTACAGGTGTGAGTCAGTGTAAATGGTTTTAAAGAGATAGACTCTTAATCTACATTTCCTCTGTGAAAGCATCAATGTTCAGCAAGTACATTTGAAAAACACATTATTCATATATTGAGAAAAGTAAATATATACATTGTAAAAGAATAGAAGGGAATCTTCTTCCTTGGCCTATTGTCACAAAATATACAGAAATCTTCTTTTAGTCGCATATGTAACCGACTATAAAGAGATATAATGATATACTTTAGTAGCACGTGTTAACAAAATAGAAATATTCTTTTGCCACACATGGCAACAGAATGAAACACCAATACTCCTTAGCCACATGTGAAAGAGTATAAAGAAATATTACTTTAGCCGCATATCGTGAAAGAATTAACTCTTTCACTACCAAACAAAAACTGGGCTGTGACCAAACAGAAATTTATGGCAGAAAATTGGAACTAGGGGTGTGTTACAATAATGCTTTTAAAATGGTTAAGGTGGTAGAAGACCTATTGTATTACATATCAAATTAAAGAGGATTGCACAAGGAACATGGCAGTGTTAATAATTAATTGATAGGTTACAAATATTATGACAATAATGAGAGGTTTAATAATAACAACTGAAATTAAAGAGGTAAAAATTATTTAAAAAACTGCACTTATAAGGTGTTTTCTACACTCCTATACTGCTAATCATGTTTAATTTACTGAATAATCAAACAAACACCACTTGTCTTCAAGAATATAAACAGTATTGCTCATTAAAGTAACCCAAAAAGAAGTTTTGGTGCATTTTCTGAACCATGTATTTTTCACACAAAATGACAAAAAATAATGGCTGAAATCTTGAAGGTGGGGTCTGTCACAGTAAAGTTATGAAAATGGTTAAAATTGTAGTATTATATATCAAAATAAAGGGGATTGCACAAGGAATATGTTGGTAGGAGAATGTCTGCTTTAGGTTGTAAATAAAATAAAAATAATAATATAATTTGTAAAATAATTGGACAAAAGTAGGTAAAAATAATGTAAACATTGCACTTAGAATGTGTTTTCTACACTCCTATACTGCTAATCATGTTTAATTTACTGAATAATCAAACAAACACCACTTGTCTTCAAGAATATAAACAGTATTGCTCATTTAAATCACCCAAAAGGAAGTTTTGGTGCATATTCTGAACCATGTCTTTGTCACAAAAATGAAAAAAACTAATGGCCGAAATCTGGAAGTTGGTGTATGTCGCAATAATGTTATGAAAATGGTTAAAATTGTAGCAGAAATGTTGTATTATATATCAAAATAAAGGGGATTGCACAAGGAATATGTTGGTAGGAGAATGTCTGCTTTAGGTTGTAAATAAAATAAAAATAATAATATAATTTGTAAAATAATTGGACAAAAGTAGGTAAAAATAATGTAAACATTGTACTTACCAAGGGGGCGTTGTTATCCAATATCCTGATCACTGCTAATCCTGATGAATTTACTGCACAAACAACACTTTTCTAAACTATAAATACAATTGCTCCGAATCAATCATCCGAAAAGAAGTTTTGCCGCAGATTCTGAATCATGTATTTTTCTTTTTTCAGACAAAAATTAGGAAAACACTTGGCAGATTTACATTTAATTGTCATGTCTGTTTGTTTTTATTTACTATATGTGGCAGTCTATTTGTGATAGGCTGCAAAGCAAACTTTGGCGCACAAGTCTGGTCTATTAGTGCAGCCGGAGCAAAACAAAAGATGATATGTGTCGTTTAGTTCGAGTGCTGCAAAAAACACAGTCTCTATTGACACCGACAAATTCTATTAAATGCTTGGCTCATGTAAATCTTTCGGCATAATTTCCTGCAACAGACTGAAATTCTTCGGCAGGCAGAGTGTCAAACTTTCAGGAATACTCTGAGCTACTTCGCGATGAGCACTTTCCTTTACTTGAAATCCTTCTATAACAATTTTTTTCCTCCTTTCTCTGTTTGCCATATGGAATGTAGGATGTGAGCATTGATCTGTGCAATTTCAAAGATCTAGTAGTAGATATTCTTCCACCACTTAATGGTTTTCCTATCATGGATATTATAATATCCAACCATTTGGTCCATTCTGTCGCAGCCATTCATCGCCGTGTTATTTTCATGGAGACCATCTTCGGCTTGCTTTGCGGTTTTCGCAATCCGCTCTCAACAGTTCTAACTACAGAATTGGTAGAGACAACAATGCATGGTTTTTTTAGCTTTGTTTAGCCCTTCCATCAAATAATCATTTCATCAATGGACACATTTTCAAATGGGTAAAATGCTTCCTGGATATTCTTCAGAATTATGTCAACAAGAGGATAAATTTTTTTTTTTTTTTTTTGGGTACCCTCAGGTTGACATACATGAAACATGGTGTGATAAATATATTATAATTTTCTAATTGATTACTGGGAAACGTAGTGCCATACCAAGGAGTATAATATAAATGTGCACTTGTACACCGGTAGTCTTTGATACATGGTCTTGGATCAAGTCCCATAGCAATAATGACAGACGTAAACTTCAGCCATTCGTGCTTTGTTGTCAAACACTCAGCTGTTGACGAACATTCACTGGTTTTTCTTTATCACCACGTGCTAAAACTTTAGACACAACTAAAACTACTTTCTAAATATTCACATTCACATATTATTATAAACAATAATCTAGCTTGATCTCAAGTCATACTACGTGGACGCAAACTGGTGGGCGTTTCCATTGTGAAAAACCAAAACAAACAAATTAACACTACCTTAAAACTGAAAATTCACAAGAATCCAAAATTAGAAAAAGATTGACCGCTCCAAGATGGCGTAGAGATCTTTCGGCTGTACTACTTTTTAGTTTACTGTAACTTAAAATTCCGAAACGGAGCAGAAATATGTGAACTAAACCACTGATCATTTTGTGGGACGAAAAGGGCGGACTGCCATTACAGCAAATCCATTCTGTCCACAGATGGGAGCACGGTAGCGAAAGAGTGAAATATTCTTTACTAGTAGATTGCCACAAAATGTAAGGAAATATTCTTTAGTAGTCAATGACAACAGAGTATCTAGCTGAAGTTTCTACTAACAAGTGCAGTAAACAGAAACATGGCGCTTGTTTTCAATCCCACAAGAACACAAAGTTAGACTATGATCATTTGTAAACATTTTAAACAGTACATCAGTATTATAATAAATATACCCATTGTATTACCTTACTTTAAGAATTGGTTGGTCACACAATGAAGTTTGGCCTGCTTGAAGGACCCAGAACACCTTCTAGGCTTGAACACACCATGTGAACTTACAATCTAAAGTGAGAGTCATATTTCCTGTTCCCCCACAATTGTGCCTAGCGGCTTCCGCTTGCTATTTCCGGCAATAGGCATGTTTTGACGTCTCCGCGCAACGCAAAAGTATGGCGTGTCGTTTTTATCAGAACTATGAAGTTGAAGGCTGTGAGTTGGCTGGGAATATCTCACAAGGCTCCCATCCAAAGACAGTTCTTATCGAGGAGAACTGGTAGAACAGACACTCACGGGTTTCCGACTCCTCTTCTGATGCTTCCGGTCTCCCATGTTTGGTACTGTCTCCTCCTCTAATGATTCATCCGGAACAGGATGTCGACTCAAGAAGTCTGCTCCCACATTAAGTTTCCCAGGTACATACTCAATTTGGAAAGAATATGGCTGTAAGAGCAATGACCATCTCATGAGCCTTGCATTCAAATTCCTTGAGGCTGCCAAGAACATTAAGGGTTGATGATCACATTGTACTACAAAATGTTTTCCGTACAAATACGCCTGAAATTTCTCCACTGCCCATACCAGAGCGAGGCACTCCCTTTCGATAACCGCATAGTTCTTCTGAGCTGCATTCAGCTTCCTACTTGCATAGGCCACTGGAAAGAGTTCTGATTGGTCATCTTTCTTCTGAAGCAGGGTCGCACCAACTCCGATGTTGCTCGCATCTGTTCGAAGCGTGAAGGTACGGTTGAGATCTGGCAACTGAAGAACTGGTTTATCAGTCAATGCTTTCTTGAGAGCTGTATAAGCCGCTTCACATTCAGCTGACCATTTGACTATCTCTGGGTTTCCTTTCCTAGTAAGATCAGTTAAAGGAGCCGTCAGAGAGTTAAAGTCCTTGATGTATCTTTGGTAGAATCCACACAAGGATACGAATGATCTAACATCCTTCTTGGTTCTTGGGCGTGGTGCCTTCTGGAGTTTCTCAACATTGCCTTCATGTGGAGTCATGAATCCTTGAGAAATCTTATGACCAAGAAAATCCAACTGTTTGAATCCTATCTGACACTTCTTTGGCCTTGCTGTCAATCCAGTTTCTTTTAATCGTTTGAATAGAAGATGCAGAGCTTCTACGTGTTGATCAAACGTCTCAGTTGCTATTAAAATGTCATCCATGAAATTACTAATTGCAGGATGATGTAATGGTTCAAGTAACTTCCTCATCATTCGTGTAAAAACACTGGGCGCGTTACTTAATCCAAAAGGAAGAACATTAAACTCATAGTGTCCATCAGGGACGCTGAAAGCTAACCATGGTCTAACTTCCTGTTTCACTGGAATCTGATAATAGCCCTTACTGAGATCTACTTTAGTGAAGTATTGGGCTGAGCTGAGACGGGTGAAGAGTTGGTTCTGATCCGGTAGTGGTTCAGCTTGAAACTCAGTCATAGCATTGAGCTGTCGATAGTCGATGCACAATCTATGTTCTCCACTTGGTTTTCTCAGTAACACCACACTTGCACTGTAAGGGGACTCAGATGGTGAAATGATTCCAGCCGAGAGCATTTGCTGTATTTCTTCCTTCAAAATGGGTTGTTTGGCATATGGAACGGGATATGTTTTAGCACGCACAGGAGTAGGGTCTATTAGCTTCATGTCAAACTCTACTAGATTTGTAAGCCCGGGATTGTCCGTAAGTACATCTGCATGTGTAGCCAAAAGATCCTGGATCTGCTTCTGCTGATCTGGTTTTAATGTAGGACTAATATCCACATCTTGAAAAGTTTCTTTTGCTTGCAGAGGGTATTCTACTCCCATAGTGTTCCCATGTTCCACTTCTGTAGCCACTGCCAATGCCATCAGATGCGCTGTGTCGGTGGTAGAGGGCCTTTCATTATATTTCCTTAGGAGGTTTATATGATAAACTTTCAACTTCCCTCTGATGGAAATTTTGTAATTAGTACGAGAAATCTTCTCAGTCACTACATATGGTCCTTTCCATCCGATTTGCAGCTTGTTCTGACTTGTAGGAAGTAGTAATAGCACTTTCTCTCCCACCTCTAATTCTCTATCCTTTGCCTTTCTGTTGAAGTAGCCTGCCATTTTACGCTTAGCTTGTTGTAGGTTGACAGACGCTAATCGCCATCCATGTTGTAGGCGGTTTTTCAACTCAGCAACATAAGAAGAGGCAGTCACCACTGTCTCGTCTACTTGATCCTCAGTCCATGTTCTAAGTAAAGCTTCAAGGGGTCCCTTAATTGGACGTCCAAACAACAAAGTTGCTGGAGCAATCCCAGTTGAGTGATGAGGTACTTCCCTATATGCAAATAAAGCTGCAGGTATGTACAAATCCCAATCCTCTGGTTTCTCCTGGGCAAGTTTTCTCAGGATAGTAAGAAGGGTGCCGTTCCAGCGTTCCACAGTTCCATTCCCGGCCGCGTGATATGGACTTATGCAGATCTGTCTGGATTGAAAAAGCCTAAAAACTTCTTCCATCAGCTTACTTTTGAACTGTGATCCATTATCAGTTAGGATCCTAATAGGAAATCCTAATCTGGTAAATATTCCAAGCAAGGCTTCCGCTACATGCTTCGAATCGCTTGAAGAAATTGGCACAGCTTCCGCCCACATGGAGCATGTGTCAACAAGCGTAAGAATAAATCGGTTTTTTCTCTTCGTCAGGTTGAGAGGTCCGACTATATCAATTGCCACTTTTTCGAATGGGGTACCGGATACAGGCATTTCTCTGAGTGTAACTGGGGCTGTCCAGTGTTTAGGAGCAACCTTCTGGCATTGCGGACAGGATTTTACAAAACGTTCTATGTCGGTTTGCATTCCAGGCCAGTAATAATGAGCTGAGATACGTTGTATGGACGCGTTAATTCCCATGTGCCCAGAAAAAGGTTGACTGTGTCCCATATCCAAAATTTGAGCTCTGTAAGCAGAAGGAACAACTAACTGGGCATGTTCCTGTCCTCCTGTTCCTGCCCTACGGTGAAGCAATCCATTCTTCATATACATCTCACCTTTGAGTGGGGGTGAGTGAGCTCTAGGCAGTTTGTTGAAACAAGGCGCCAAAGTGCTATCTGCTGCCTGGGCCTTCTTCAAATCCTCTGGGTGAGGATTATTTGGTATCGACTCTTCTGGAGCTGTTCTAGCTTGAAGTCTCGTTGTCATGGCTGAGACAATTCTAGGCTTTACTGGATCTCCTAAAAATAGATATCGACAACCAAGAATGACGGGGTATATGGGTTCTGAAAAGACTGCCGCCTTGATTTCCCCCTTCACATATCGTGAGTTGATGCTCACTTTTGCTACTGGAAATGACATTGGAGCTATGTTTTTCAAGGGTCCCTGTAGTTCGACTGTTTCCTCTGTTACCTGATCAGGGCTAACCAAAGAGGAAGATACAATCGCGTCAAATTGCAGTCCTGTATCGTAGAGACACATGACTGAAACTCCGTTGAGTTCAACGGATTCAACAACCGGAATTCTGGAATAAGTGTCTTCGTGGTTTTCCAAAGAAGTGCCACCAGTGCTCACCTTCTTATGTTCCGGTTCTGTCAAACAAGCTGCAGTTTTAGGAGTAGTTTCCCGCTTACACGCTTTCGTATGGTGTCCGGTAGTCCTACATTTTAGGCAATATGCTTTTCCCTCCTTCTGAGCCTGTTGAACTAAAGGTTGGACGGTGTTTTTCGCCTTGTTGTTTTTCTGGTTGGAGTGATTCTCAATTTTCTCCTTCTGCTTTTGAGATTTTTCCGGATGAGAAGAACTGGTCGTCCGACGAGTTGCTCCTACCTCCTTCTGAGATTTCTCAAATCTCTCAGCTAGGATGATAATTTCTTCTAGTCTTTCTGCCCCATTTTGTGTTAGAAAAGCCTTCATTTCTGTTGACATTTTCTCTTTAAGTTGGTCAATAATAATCATCTCCCTCAGGCCTATGTAGCTCTCATCAAACTTTCCTAATGAACACCACTTATTTACATAAGTTTTCATTCTCTCCACTAATTGCGCAAAGCTCTCCCCAGGTTCTTTCTTCGTAGCCTTGAACTTATTCTTATAGGTGTCACCGTCAACTTCAAAACGGGCTAGCAATGCTGTTTTGAGGGCATTATAGTTGCGCTGTTCCTCCTGCGTCAATCTGGAGAACACTTCATACGCGTTGCGCCTCAAACCTTGGGATAATTTCACTGCCCATCTAGTCTCCTCCAACCCACAGGTGTAACACATCTGTTCAAATCTATCAAGATATGCTTCCAACTGATCTGTGTGTTCATTGAAGGGTTCAAGCGGGAATGACATTGCTCCAGTCTGTTGGTGAGTCACATCCAAATGAACATCTGTCGCTGGACTAGTTTGAGATGTAGACAGGGCAGTACTAACTCCCGTCTCCATTCGCAGAATTTCCTGCTCATGTTCCATCCTTTTTAATTCCAGGACATGTTGATATTCCCTTTCTCTACTCTCCCTCTCAGCCTGAAGTTTTCTCTCTTCTAAAAGAAGAGCATGTTGACGGTCTTTGTCCCTATTCTCTATTTCAGCCTGTAATCTCTCATGTTTCTCTATCTCATCTGAAACATATTTTGCCAACTCATTACCTGCCAGACTGCACAATTTGCCAGTCTCCATATGCTGGTTACGCAACTTGGCTAATTCAGCCATTCTTACCTACTCTTCTATATCTCGAAAAATCTGGGTGTTCTGGGGCCTCGATCAAGCTCAACCTCAGTGATCCCTTTTAGAAGATATAAAAATAGCATGCAAAAATGGGTTAGCAACACAATGTCACTAATTAATTTAACCAGTGCGCACCATATGCTCAGGTAATAATGGGAACTTATTCACTAAGAAGTTACACTCCTAAACTCTTTAGTCCTACTGGACCTAATAAGAGTAAATACCACACTCCCCCCTTCCTATATCAAGATCCACCACCTGTAATGAGATTTCCCTGTGTTAGAATCTTCCTGACTGAAGTCTTACTTGTGTTTGGGCTGCTAGGGGTTTAAATGTCCCTCTATAAGGATCCACACTAGTGAGGAGATTATAATTAATTCATTCCAGGACGAGCAAGTCCCACTTGTGAGGTTTATTTCTAGGGGTTACATCTGTTAGAATGTAACACCCACTTAAGAGGAATTTAATTGTCTGAGGAATATTATCAGGGTAAGCCCTAAGGGGATGGGTTCCTATCCTCTATCAAGATCACCTTCTGGAAGCTAAATTTTATTGGCTCGTGCCCCCACGTGAAGATACTAAAGATGTTTTGTATCCACACGAATTAATTAAGAAAAAAATATATAGATATAAGTTTAAGCTTCTTGGAAAGGTGTGGAGACCACGGACTGTTGCCACTATCCCAAAATTGGATGCCCTTTTCTATCACTGGGGAAAAGGTGCTAGTGTGCAGGTGTCCGCCCTCATATGGTCTAAATTAATATGGTCACATATGATTTATAATACACAAGTATTTGATAGACCAGACCAACAATATCATGACAAACCATTCACAGTATAAACAGGACATACAGTGACATCACATAATATTTGTGTTTACAAACAATATGTAAGAATCAATCAACAAATGGTCTGGTAACATAAAGTGTAATAAATCAAAAATATGACAACCAAATATATTCTTCACATTGATTACATCTCTGGAGAAAACATTGTCAGGTTCACATGGAATATCAACTGAGGTAACTGCATAATTGTGGAAACACAAATAGTGAAATCATCCACATCATTACAATATCATAATGTATAACAAAGTACTACCAAAAGTAATAAAAAAGGATATTCATATATTTGATGCAGTTGATATCTGCCGGTAGGTACTTCGGTGGGTTTAAGATTCACATGGATGCAGGTCTCTTCCGGGGAACCAGTTTTCTCTCAAGGGGTCATCATCAAAGTGAGTGAGGAATGGTAAGGTCTTCAATTTGGATCTAACATCAGGAATTCTCACTGGGTTCATGGGTTACATGGGTGAGATCTTGGTAGGATGGGGGTGGTGGATGATGCAAGGAAATGGGCTGTATTAATATTTGGGCTGGCAAAAGATGGACATGACATACAAGTTTACCGCCCTCAGCAACCAAGACCGCATCTTCACAACCGTAGGCTTTCGGTTAAGCGCCCCATCTGATGGTCCAAACAAAATACAACTTCATAAGCATTTGCCTACAATTTACATATCAGTAAATCATAAAACCTGTCATGAAACAATAAAACAAAATAACAAAATAAAGACCAAAAAAAAAAGAATAAGACAAGAGAGGGAAGCATGTGTCTCCTCAATAGTGAGAGCACATCCCTCTTATCTGTATAGATGGCATTCAATCCATCATATCATGCTGTATGGTCCTGATGGGATCAACTCTGGGTGCAACCAGGACAAATAAAAATATAATAGTCATAACTTTAAGACCAGGGAGTCTGATTGTGATCAGGTCATCTGGTTATTTTAAATTAAGTTGATTCAAAGTCATCAGGATGTAACAGACATGTTTGTAAAGAAGTTATCTTGTGGTAGAGGCATGATGTGATTAAGATCAAGGTATATTGTGATGAAAGTGGGTTGAACTAGATGCATACTATGGTAGATGCATGGGAAAGGTGCATGTAGTGACACTTCCTAGTAAGCCAGAGATAGGTTGAGACTGTTGCTTGATAAGACAGGGTGTGGTGAGATGGATGTAAGTTGAGTTAAGGGTCAACCTTATAAAATCATCATCATCACTGTCATCATCAGGTGCCTGTAAATAAGCTCATACTATTTTCTCTGGGTTCAGCTTGGATCTCCAATGCCTATCACCATCATCATCATCCTCAAGTGTTGAGAGTTAATTGTCCACCATATAATCTCATCAACATCATCATCATCATGTATTGATATAACTGCCTTTATACGCGTTATGTATTTAGCATACGCACTGGTTTAAACAAAACAAGTATGGTCATTCCCCGCGGTCTCTTCTAAACAAAGGGCTGCGGGATGACATTGTTAAACCACCCAAGATTTCAGGTTATCTCATGCACACAGACAGAAATGGGCTGTTTTCCAATCATATTTCAGAACATAAATGGCATGCCCTTGACCGTAAGAACCACCTAATCATCATATGACTACGTAAGGTTGTCGGTGTGTGCAACGTCCGGCTAACATTTGGGTATATGGTGCAACTCTTATTAATTAGCATTTATTCTCAGAACAACCATGACAATTTCACAAACCATATTCAGGGGGAAAATGTGAATAAAAGAATAACCAGATATATACATCCCTACAGGTGTGAGTCAGTGTAAATGGTTTTAAAGAGATAGACTCTTAATCTACATTTCCTCTGTGAAAGCATCAATGTTCAGCAAGTACATTTGAAAAACACATTATTCATATATTGAGAAAAGTAAATATATACATTGTAAAAGAATAGAAGGGAATCTTCTTCCTTGGCCTATTGTCACAAAATATACAGAAATCTTCTTTTAGTCGCATATGTAACCGACTATAAAGAGATATAGTGATATACTTTAGTAGCACGTGTTAACAAAATAGAAATATTCTTTTGCCACACATGGCAACAGAATGAAACACCAATACTCCTTAGCCACATGTGAAAGAGTATAAAGAAATATTACTTTAGCCGCATATCGTGAAAGAATTAAGAAATATTCTTTACTAGTAGATTGCCACAAAATGTAAGGAAATATTCTTTAGTAGTCAATGACAACAGAGTATCTAGCTGAAGTTTCTACTAACAAGTGCAGTAAACAGAAACATGGCGCTTGTTTTCAATCCCACAAGAACACAAAGTTAGACTATGATCATTTGTAAACATTTTAAACAGTACATCAGTATTATAATAAATATACCCATTGTATTACCTTACTTTAAGAATTGGTTGGTCACACAATGAAGTTTGGCCTGCTTGAAGGACCCAGAACACCTTCTAGGCTTGAACACACCATGTGAACTTACAATCTAAAGTGAGAGTCATATTTCCTGTTCCCCCACAATTGTGCCTAGCGGCTTCCGCTTGCTATTTCCGGCAATAGGCATGTTTTGACGTCTCCGCGCAACGCAAAAGTATGGCGTGTCGTTTTTATCAGAACTATGAAGTTGAAGGCTGTGAGTTGGCTGGGAATATCTCACAGTGTCATGCACATAAGTGTGAGCAGTCATGGCTCACCATCATGTATCATGCACATAAGTGTCAGCAGTTATGGTTCACCATCATGTATCATGCACATAAGTGTGAGCAGTCATGGTTCACCATCATGTGCCATGCACATAAGTGTGAGCAGTCATGGTTCACCATCACATGCCATGCACATAAGTGTGAGCAGTCATGGTTCACCATCATGTGCCATGCACATAAGTGTGAGCAGTCATTGCTCACCATCATGTGCCATGCACATAAGTGTGAGCAGTCATGGCTCGCCATCATGTGCCATGCACATAAGTGTGAGCAGTCATGGCTCACCATCATGTGCCATGCACATAAGTGTGAGCAGTCATGGTTCACCATCACGTGCCATGCACATAAGTGTGAGCAGTCATGGTTCACCATCACGTGCCATGCACATAAGTGTGAGCAGTCATGGTTAACCATCATGTGCCATGCACATAAGTGTGAGCAGTCATGGCTCACCATCATGTGTCATGTACATAAGTGTGAGCAGTCATGGCTCACCATCATGTGTCATGCACATAAGTGTGAGCAGTCATGGTTCACCATCACACACGATCACCGGAGTCTTCAGGTCTGTATTCTTGTCCTGAATGTGCCGAATGGCCAAGTCATCCAGGTATTTATCTATTCATCATTCCATTGCTCTTTTCCCATCAAATTATGTACACGAGCAAACATTCAATGCACATATTATTTGTCTCTGACATTTAAATATTGAGCACAACCCACTACTGGCAACGCTGATCATATTCTGGTATGAGTCTAAGGCCTCTCCACGTCAATATGGAAGCAATATACTCGAGTTTCACTCTCGTTTGAGCTCGTCAGTAGTGCATATCCCTGACCGGATCCGGAAACAAGCCCCGGATCACTGGCGTGGGAAGCGGGTGTGTAACCACGCGGCACACGCCAAATTATCATAATAGAATATTACAACGTTACCCATCGTAGGCTATGCTCAAGCTATGCCACATGTCTCTGACATGTTTTTTTTTCAGCACATTAATTTGTCAGCTTGAATAAGACATGTACCACAATCATTATGTTTGTATGTTGTCTTGTGGTACTTCAGCATCTTAAGTCGAACAAACAATAGGACAATAATAAGGTTTCTCTCTGGTATCTGTCATCTGTGTTTTCTTGTGTTTCTTCAGTTTGTAATCTAAATGGTACACCACAACTGTAATGATTAAGACATTACACTGACAATATGTTGAGTGCAGTCAGACAAGGCTTCGTTTTAGCTCTCATCATTCACTATGTAAGGCAAAGACTGCCACCTATTTCTCCAGGCTTCGTGTTAACCCTCATCATTCACTATGTAAGGCAAAGACTGCCACCTATTTCTCCAGGCTTCGTGTTAACCCTCATCATTCACTATGTAAGGCAAAGACTGCCACCTATTTCTCCAGGCCTCGTGTTAGCTCTCATCATTCACTATGTAAGACAAAGACTGCCACCTATTTCTCCAGGCTTCGTGTTAGCCCTCATCATTCACTATGTAAGGCAAAGACTGTCACCTATTTCTCCAGGCTTCGTGTTAGCTCTCATCATTCTCTATGTAAGGCAAAGACTGCCACCTATTTCTCCGGGCTTCTGTACAAAGGCCGACCAAACTGTGACAACACTTCACAAACTCACAACAGATTTCTGCTACAGTTTTGCTATGGTTTTGTTTTAATGAAGCACATGATCTTGTATGTGACATTTGCGCATTGTCTTCTTGTACATCTCCAGATTGTGAATATGAGACAATGAATAAATAGGTCACGCCCGGGTCATATTGGGTACATGGAGCTGGCCCCATATCTGTATAGACCAATGAGCATTCGATGGGTGACACGGTCAACATCACAATGGCAGCCTTTATTTCCTGGGACATTTCTTAGTAACCATTTTAAGCTGTGTTAACATGCGAGCTCAGGTCAATTTTAAAAAAATCCTTCCTTCAATAAGTTTTAAAATACCTGGCCACCAGTTTGGCGTGTCAGCACAGCATGCAAGCCACCACATTATCATAGCTTCCACAAGATGAGACAGATATTGCACAATCATCATAAAACCTATAATAATTATCCAGTTATGTTCTCTCATGATATTCAAGACTGTCATATCAAACACACATAATAAAACCTGTAATAATTATCCAGTTATGTTCTCTCATGATATTCAAGATTGTCATATCAAACATACACCATAAACATCACATTTGCTAGGTGGTTCTTGTTTATGTGCTATCCTATGCCTCTTCAGAATGTCAGTGACAGTAAAGCATGCACTACAATGTTTTCTGTGTGTTCTTCAAGAATGAGAATGAACAAAGCAAATGATGACCTAACTCCCTTGGTGAAATCTACTTCAAAAAATTGATTTATTTACGCAATTAAGCAGCAATGCAGACACAAATGGGGGAACAAACAGAGGTATTACAGTAAGAATACAAACAGCAAGTGCAGCTTTCATAGCACTAGAAAATGTGTGGTAGTCACATGATACATGAAATCAAGAAACAAAATCATTGCACTCAGAATTTCCTACACAATTTATTTATTTAATTAGTAACATGACACAGATACTTTATCAGGTTAACAGTCAAAAGAATATAAGCCAAACTTAGAAATGTCAACTCTAATGTTAAATAAGTAGTAGTGTATGAATCATAAACATTGAGAACTAATAAAGTGTAACCACCCGGGCAGGTTAACCTGGTCAACAAATGCCTGCAGAAGTCGGATGTGAGGGCCTAACGGCGCAAGAATGCAGCTCTGCTGTAAACAGGCACAACGCAATCATGTCCGAAAAAAACTCTCCGGATGAAGGAAGAAGAAGAAGTGCAACCATTTATTTAATTTGTGTCTGTGTATGACAGAAGGACTAAAATGGTAAGGCAGAATCACCAATGTGGGGCACATGGAGAGAACCAAAGAAATAACCAGTGAATCCAGAGGTCAGGAAAATACACTCACGTTGGAAAGGACACATTGAGAAAAGCTAATAAAAGTACAACTAGAAAATCCCTTGTCTATAACCCACAGGACCAATGAAATAGAGGGGGAACTAAACACGCATGGAAAAGATGATTAGAGACAGAGAAGAATGATGGGAGAACATGGAGAAAACTGACTGAAATAGTAAAAGTTAGGATGGATTGATGCAAGCTGGTAAAGGACTTATACTTCATGAAGGGATAAAGATCAGATAAAGAAGAAATGACACATTACAATCATCACACTTGCTAGGTTTCTCTCCTGTTTGTGTTCTCATTTGAAGCTTCAGATTGAAATCATGGATACAAGATGCACCACAATAATTACTTTTCTAAGATTTATCATCCATATGCATTCTCATGTGGTATGTCAAATGGCCAGCTTGAAAAACAAAATATGACCACAATTACTTATTTGTAAGGTGTGTCTCCAGCATGTTTACGTGTCAATCTTCAATTCAATTCAGCAAATGCCACACAACAAGTATAAATTTCTCTTGTATGAAACATCTTGTGACACTTCAGATGGTTAACTTGAGTAATTTATATACCACAATCTAGAAAGGTTTCTATCCTGTATGAATTTTCATGTGGAGTTTCAGATTTCTAGCATTGCAATCATCACATTTGTAAGGTTTCTCTCCTGTATGTGTTTTCTTGTGGCACTTCAGACAGTCCGGTTTAGCAAGCGAAGCACCACAATCATCACATTTGTAAGGTTTCTCTCCTGTATGTGTTATCTTGTGGCGATGCAGATGGCTAGAATACGTAAATGATGCACCACAATCATCACACTTGTAAGGTTTCTCTCCTGTATGTGTTCTCTTGTGAACCTTCATATCATCAGAACGAATAAATGATGCACCACAATCATCACAATTGTAAGGCTTCTCTCCTGTATGTGTTTTCATGTGGCGCTTCAGACAGTCCGGTTTAGCAAACGATGCACCACAATCATCACATTTGTAAGGTATCTTTACTGTATTTCTTATCTTTCTTTTTAAGTATATATCTTCACCAGAATTTGGATCAAAAACTTCAGACATGCACGTTTTGGCTTCTTGTTTCATTCTTTGATGAATATAACTGGTAAAACTATCATGGCAATCAAGATACTTCCCAGAGATCTGTGTACATGTCACTGGTGTTTCTACTGTTTGAAATTCAACAGTCTCATTAACCACACACTTTAGTTTAGTGTTAATTTCATTGGTAGTTGACACAATCTCTGATATTTGATCACATTCCTCATGTTTTACTGAAGTTATATACCTATTCTCAATCCCACTATCATCAAGTGATATTTGTTCATGGTGAGCATGAGTTATTTTATTTTCAGTCACGCTTGATGTGTCTGTTATCTTGTGGCGTTTCATATGGCAAACATGAGTAAAAGATGCACCACAATCATCACATTTTTAAGGCTTCTCTCTTGTATGTGTTATCTTGTGGCTGCTCAGATTGCTAGATTTAGTAAAAGATGCACCACAATCATCACATTTGTAAGGTTTCTCTCCTGTATGCATTATCTTGTGGCTATTAAGATTGCTGGAATTAATAAAAGATGCTCCACAATCATCACATTTGTAAGGTTTCTCTCCTGTATGTGTTCTCTTGTGGCAATTCAGATTGCCAGAACAAGTAAATGATGCACCACAATCATCACATTTGTAAGGTTTCTCTCCTGTATGTGTTCTCATGTGAGCCTTCATATTGTTAGAACGAATAAATGATGCACCACAATCATCACATTTGTAAAGCTTCTCTCTTATATGTGTTCTCATGTGGCACTTCACACTGTCCAGTTCAGTCAAAAATACACCACAATCATCACATGTGTAAAGCTTTTCTCTTGTAGTATGTGGTTTCCTGTGCCGTTTCAGATGGCTAGAAGTAGTAAAGGATGCACCACAATCATCACATTTATAAGGTTTCTCTCCTGTATGTGTTCTCTTGTGAACCTTCATATCGTTAGAAAAAATAAAAGATGCACCACAATCATCACATGTGTAAGGCTTCTTTCCTGTATGTGTTATCCTGTGGCGTTTCAACTGGTGATCTTGAGTAAAAGATGCCCAACAAACATCACATTTGTAAGGTGTCTCTCCTGTATGTTTTCTCTTGTGGCGATGCAGATGGCTAGAATTAGTAAAGGATGCACCACAATAATCACATTGGTAATGTTTCTCTCCTGTATGTGTTCTCTTGTGGGTTTTCATATTGTTAGAAGAAGTAAATGATGCACCACAATCATCACACTTGTAAGGTTTTTCTCCTGTATGTGTTCTCTTGTGAACCTTCATATTGTTAGAACGAGTAAATGATGCACCACAATCATCACATTTGTAAGGCTTCTCTCCTGTATGTGTTCTCTTGTGAACCTTCATATCCTCAGAACGAAGAAATGATGCACCACAATCATCACATTTGTAAGGCTTCTCTCCTGTATGTATTCTCTTGTGGGCCTTCATAATGCTAGAACAAGTAAATGATGCACCACAATCATCACATTTGTAAGGCTTCATTCCTGTATGTGTTTTCATGTGGCGCTTCAGATAGTCCAGTTTAGCAAACGATGCACCACAATCATCACATTTGTAAGGCTTCACTCCTGTATGTGTTTTCATGTGGCGCTTCAGATAGTCCAGTTTAGCAAACGAAACACCACAATCATCACATTTGTAAGGTATCTTTACTGTATTTCTTATCTTTCTTTTTAAGTATATATCTTCACCAGAATTTGGATCAAAAACTTCAGACATGCAAGTTGTGGCTTCTTGTTTCATTCTTTGATGAATATAACTGGTAAAACTATCAGGGCAATCAAGATACTTCCCAGAGATCTGTGTACATGTCACTGGTGTTTCTACTGTTTGAAATTCACCAGTTTCATTAACCACACACTTTAGTTTAGTGTTAATTTCATTGGTAGTTGACACAATCTCTGATATTTGATCACTTTCCTCATGTTTTACTGAAGTTATATGCCTATTCTCGATCCCACCATCATCAAGTGATATTTGTTCATGGTGAGCAAGAGTTATTTTATTTTCAGTCACTCTTGATCCTGTGTCTGTGTGTCCTGCCATGTCTTCAAGGCTGCAGCAACCTTCCATGCCTACCATGTTATTGAATCTGTCATGAGTTTTGTAATCACAGAACACATCTGGAAGTTCTTGTTTCACAAACTCCAATTTAATGTGATTAGATGCCATCTTCTCTATTTGTGGCTGCACTTATGTGAAATAGGAAGTCACAACTCTGGCAACTGGTGTATTTCTGAAACACACAAACAGTGAACATTTAGCTAAACATTAGCATGGTCGGCTAAACTTAGTCTATGAAGTGAACATTTACTGTAAATGATCTATAAGCACCTTAAAAGTCACTGCAAGAATAATCTATCAAATCTAATTTAGTAATTGTGAAATGATCCACATCTGTATGTTGATATAGGGAAGATGCATGTTCTCAAAAATGTTACTTTTATTTGTTTGCTGATGTTGTGCTTCACGCACTTAACACACTTTAGTCTCTGCATCCATTTATTTTCTTCTGAACTGGTCCCCACTGTTGTTGATAATATAACCTGTCATGAGCCAAACCAAATATTGTCTATATGAAAGTATTCTACGTTATTACCAGGGGAAGTCAATAAGTTAGTCACAAATGGTTGTGGAAAAATAATTAAATATGATAACAACTTGAAACCAGTTTATTTGTATACATACATTGTCCCTTTATTTCTCAACACAACTTCCACCAACACTGATGCACTTATCCCATCGTTTTATCAGTCCTCCCAAACCAGCTGCATAGAACTGCGTGCTCTGATTTCTAAACCATGTTTTCACATCACATTCAACTTCGGCGTCATTCACGAAATGTCTCCCGCCAAGGTGGGTTTTCAGTAGACCATGTGAGCACATTATTGCAGATGATAGAAAGTCTATCGTTATTCGCCTGTCATCTCTAATCATCTCCTCCACCGTGACAGGCACAGCGACAAGCATATATCCGAATCAAAAACTCGCTGAGTGGATACCGTCTGCAGGCCGGTCTGGTTTGTGCGGGAAAGATATGTGGTGAACGAAATGCCCAATGTATTGAAGTGAGGAATTAAAGCAGCCATGAGCAGGATGTGACAATTCCCTCGGTGAGCCCTGCACCATGGCGCTATGTGTCGGCTCTGCAACTATGGAAGCCACCCTGAATGGCAGAAAATGCCATGGACTGTCCCTGCCTTCCCTTGAGGGTTGATCGTGAAGCATTCGACCGTTCCAACTTGACAAGCTGGGATGTGGACGGCACCACAAAAGTGAGAGTCCCACAGGAATGCTAAGCTGTCAAAATTGCACGCTAAAAGTCGGATGTGTTGGCTTAAGGGATTTGGTCCAAGGGTGCCTAACCAGACACACCGCAATCACATCTGAAAAAACACTGTGGATGAACACAAAGAAGAAGCAGAAGAAGATTCTTCTACTGTGATTCCATCTGGCTCAGCTTTGTTTCCTTTCTTCATATCTTTGACAGCATTAGCAACTTCTTCTTTTAGAATAGGAGCGCCTTCTAAGTTCATCATCATCATCAAGTGCCGTGCCGGCTGGCGTAGGCGTTCATGGCTCTCCATAGATCTCGGTCTTTGGTTTTCTGGATCAACTCTGGTGCTGATATTCCTCCATGCCACCGTCTCAATCCATCCAGCATCACTTCTCTTGGTCTACCTCTGCCTCTCTTCCCCTCAATCTTTCCAGTTGTTACGATGTTCTCCAATGCCTCTCTTCTCATCACATGACCGAAGAAAGCTGTTTGTCTCTGTCTTATTGTTGTATATAATGTTCTAGTTTCATTAGCCTGTTTCAGGCAGTCGTCGTTAGTTACTCTGGCAGTCCAAGGAATTTGCAACATTCGTCTCAGGAACCACATCTCTGTTGCTTCTAATTTCTTCTTAATTTGTTAATTTACATTCCAAGATTCACTGCCATACAGCAAAACTGGTTCTACATAGCATTTCAGCACTCTCTTTCTTACATTCAGTGATAGTGACTTATTGCATAAGATACTCTTCATTTTCTGAAATGCGGCTTTTGCCTGCCCTATTCTGCTCCTAATCTCTGTTGTACATCTTCCATCTGATGTTATAAATGCCCCTAGGTATCTAAAATTATCAACTTGGTTAAGGATTTTCCCTTCTATTTCTATGTCACATTTTGGTGTCACCATTTTCTTTGATATTACCATTGTTACTGTTTTCTTGATATTCAAGGAGAGTCCTTTCCTTGCACTCTCTGTTACTACAACGTCTAATAATTGTTGTAGGTCTGTTGAATTATCCTGCCACCAATACTGTGTCATCTGCATAGCGTATATTATTTATATTATAACCTCCAACTAGTATTCCTGGCATCTCTTTGATCTCTCTCATTATTACTTCGCTATACAGGGAGAAAAGATCTGGTGACAAGACACACCCTTGTCGTACTCCTAGCTTTATCTGTTCGTAACTACCCTCTTTATTTCCCATTTTAATTGCTGCTACTTGGTTCCAGTAAACATTCTTTATTATTCTTAAATCTTTTCCATCAATGTTGATATCTTCCAACATTTTAATCAGTTCATCATGTTTTACTTTATCAAATGCCTTAGTATAATCTATGAAGCACAAATATATGTCTCTCTGTTTCTCTATTGACCTTTCTATTAGTGTCCGTAATGTATAAATTGCATTGTTTGTGCCCTTTCCTTCCACAAATCCATACTGTTCTTCACTAATTTCCATTTTTATTTTCTTTTTGGTTCTTCTCATTATGATTCTGAGTAGAAGCTTAGTGATATGGTTTATAAGGTTAATTGTACCAAAATCTTCACAATCAATTGCTCCTGGTCTTTTTTGGTATAGCTATAAATACAGATTTCAGCATATCACTGGGTAAATATCCACTGCTGTAAATATCATTTAACATTTTGGTTAATATAACTACTCCAAATTCTCCCAATACTTCTAATTCTTCTATTGTGATTTCATCTGGCCCAGCTGTTTTTCCTTTCTTCATACGTTTCATAGCGTCAGCGACTTCTTCTTTCAGAATAGGTGGACCTTCTAAGTTACTATCTTCTGTTAATTCTTCCCTTTCTCCTTCATATAATTCTCTTATATACTCCTTCCACCTCTACATTATAGCATCTTCCTCTAATATTATCTTTCCTGTTTTTGATTTCAAACACACCGTATTTATTCTTATTTTTCTTCCTGTAAGCTCACTGATTTGTCTGTGCATATTTTTGGTATCTTTAATGGAATTTAATTCAATTTTTTTGCATTGCTCGTTTAACCAAGTTAACCAACGTTTAACACGTTTAACCAAGCTTCTAAGTTACTTTCTTCATATCTTTTACAGCATCAGCAACTTCTTCTTTTAGAATAGGTGGGCCTTCTAAGTTACTTTCTTCTGTTGTTTGTTTTTATTTGCGCTCGCTCGCTTTGAACTTAAGCGTAGTCCATACACATTATAGTAGAGATTGACTGAATTTTGCTTTGGGGTAGCTTTTCCTATTAACAGTGTTCCTCACCATCAGGCAAACCCACTCCGTCTTCAGATGTACTTGTAATTAACGTCCCCAAGTCAAGAACGACAGGTCAACATTTTAGTCCAGCTGTCCGGTGTAGGAGTTGAACTGCTAACCTCAGCATCAGCACACCGGATGTTTAAAAACATGCGTTCTGTACAATTCGGCCATGCGGACCTGCACTTTCTTCTGTTAATTCTTCCCTATCACCATCATATAATTCTCTTATATACTCATTCCACCTCTTCATTACAGCACTTTCTTCTAATAATATCTTTCCTGTTTTTAAAAACATGAAATTATTATTAACATCTAGAGAGATAAAAAGTGCATTAAAAATGAAAATTGTCAAATGCTATGTATATTCAACACTACTATATGGAACAGAAGCCTGGACAATGAACCAGCAAATTAGAAAGTCGAATAGAGATGTGGATGTACAGAAGAATCAGTTTTATTTCATGGAAACAAAAACAGTCAAATACAGAGGTTTTAGAAAAACTGGGAATGAAAAGAGAGTTGATGGAAGAAATAAAAAAAGAGGCAAGTGAAATATTTCAGCCACATTAAAAGACATTAACACTCTAATGAAAACCATACTGGAGGGTAAGGTTGAAGGCAAGCGAAGAAGAGGTTGACAACAATACAAGTGGGAAAATAACATCAAGAGATGGATGAACAGCAATCTGACAGTATGTACAGTCAGGGTGAGAGACAGTGTTGGTGATCCATTGCAGCTAACCTTCATTGTGGAGACGGGTGTGACAAGATCACCTTGGGTAGTGAGAGTGAACCACCCCCAAGGTGTCTCTAGCACTCCCGTGTATTCTAACCCCAGGGGTTGGATAGGCAGATACACATTTTTACTCTGTGGCTGATGATTAGTTACATTTGTCTACAAGCCCCTCCAGATTCTAGACCCCCACTAACTACCTACTCCTGTGGAACAATGAACACTTAGGCATCGTCCGAGACCACACTCAATCAGTATACAAAGAGCAAGTTCACATACATAAAGTTTATTCTACCCTTGAGAATATAGAACTGAAATTAACATCCTGATAGAATAATCTATTTACACAAATAGAGGATAGAGTAGAGACAGAATCAGAGATATGGTTGTCATCATCAGTCATCAGGTTGAGAAGTAGATTGGATGCAGATGTCCCGTCCAGTCGGTCCGCCACTCACCCGGCTTCCTTCCAGTGAGATGACTAGAACCTTGGAGACCACTCCGTCCCCAGAGCGTGGATCAACACCAATAGAGTCACCGATGGACCTCACTCAACTGGACCAACTGCATCTTTATCAATCCCACTAAGTCACTGTTAATACACAGTTCTTTATCAACACTGGCTGGGAGACAATCCTCCTGGATTTGACCCCAAGTATTCGTGACTTCAATGAAGATAAGTAGCCACTGACCAATCTAATGGTCCCTCAGTAGTACATTACCCATGGTTGGATAATAAGTCTATGACCAATTCAATGGTCCCGCACTCATAACACAGTAACACCGGTTGTAGTATAAGTCACTGACCAATTCAATGGTCCCGCACTCATAACACAGTAACACTGGTTGGGTAATCAGATAAGGCAACTGATATGTCACTGAGTCCTACACGAACACAGTTCAAAATCTTCATACTCTTTCAGTACACTATTAGAATCAGACATCTACTTCCAAGGAAAACTATTCAGGTTGGACTATAATCAATCGTCCCTTCCACCTGGTAACACTTGCCACAAGTTACTATTCGTAAGCTGGGGTAGGTCTCCTCAAGACCGGCCACTAAAGCTGTCATGGGAATCATTCAAGTGTCTAAATAAATTCTTTCCGCGTTTAGGCGGAACCACCGTAGTAGTATACAGTCAGGTGTTTCCATTCTTTGAGCCTGATTGCTCAAGTTGCTGAAATGTTCCTTGCTGAAATAGAGTATCTTCTAAGTCCGAAAAACAACACAAACCATCATGTCCCACACGTGCACCTTCAGGGCACCTGAATCACTGGATGCAAACCTTCACGCATGATGAATCCCCCTGGGCACATGGTGTGGTTGAGTCTGGCGAGATAAGTAAAGAATTGGACCCTTCGTTGTGTTACACGAAGTGATTTCCCGCCAACGACCAGTATAGTTGACTGGTTCCTCAACAGGCAAACTCCTGAAAAGGAAGAGCGACCGGTGAGAGTATACTGGCCCAAACATTAGTCCACACGCATCCTACCAATGACTACTCAACCTTCAGTCATGCTACTTAGTTATGCAAATAACTAAAGCATTATCTCTATATGGAGAGTAGTAAAGCATGGGTTCATTACTGTCAGCTGGCCTCAAAGAACAGCCCGTCAAACAGAGCAAGAAATCAGACTGACGAGTCTGATCGTGGGTCTCACCTATTCCTAATCATCTACCAGTTGTCGCTAACGTCACTAGTGATAGTACGCTGTTGTCATAGTTCTAAAATTAATCGAACTAAACCTTAAGGTAAAGAGTCCCTGGACTCGTTCCTTACATTATCAATGTTCATTATTAAACATAATACTGATCATTGTACCATCCCTCGGGATATAGGAATAGTACATGACCATATCCAATATGTACACATGCCTGTTTGCTGGTGGGACCACCTGCCCACGCTATAGCAACCTCTTCTTATCAGACTCTTCCTTAGAGTCAAGAAGCCTTCTTGATAATACATGTTCCCCACATGTTCCAAGGGTGATGTTCCAGTTCAGCCCTCCCAAGTGGTTTAGCCTTGGCCGGGACCGAACTTCATAGTTGGCCTGGTCTGCCAACCTATACTTTCATAACTTGCTTTCAAATCCCCCATATCCTATATGTCCCCGCGTCTCATACAACCTCCTTGCATCCTTCCTTACTTCCAGCACCTTAGCACTCACTCGCACTAGCGCCAGTATGAAAGAACAGGATAGCTAAGACAAGAATTCAGAACGCATATGTATATCGCGATGGCACGCATTGTTATCACGCGTCGACCTATTCGGCGTTCGGAATTACTCCAGGAAGTATCATATGCCATGACCTAATATATATACACAATGCCACATCATATATATATATATCATCAATGAAGACTCACCTTCACACAGAAATCCCGTGTTCCACACAATGAATTCACTATTAAGTTACTACACAATGTAACTAAGCACAATTGTGTCTGAATCTCCACCTACCAACTTACCTGGTTTTCTAACCGTTCTCCTTGCTTCAGCAACTGACTGACATAAATCTAGGTTTCTATCAGGCACTATTAACTATGTTCTATTCTAACACAGCAACCTAATAGATGCAACGATTTGCGATACATGGTAAATACAACTTAAACCCAAATCGCCCACATCGCATGTCTGCATTCCCAACAGCTGATTCGCGAACACACGTTGGTAAACAAACAATTGACCTAGCCTTCAGCAGCGTTATCGATTGGTTTGCTCATTAGTAATGCAAAGACATCCGCATAGGTAATGAGGTTAGAACGGTTGCGTTTTGTAAACACTTACAAAGTTAAATGACTTAAACAAATAAGTACCTGAATATTGAGAACCAGACTCCAGTCAGCTTTCTGATCTGTTCAAGGGCTCATCAGCCTCCTTTCCATAACAGTCAGCCGAAACATGGTTGAGGTGAGACGCAACACAAAATGGCTCAACACAGGCCTGCGTCTGCTCTCTTTGAAAGTCATGAAGTTAATGAATAGTTTAGCCACATTTCCCCAATCGGGCAAACTCATGCGCACGAGGAGCTAGTGCTTCTTGGGAAAAGACACTTTCTCGGGAAACATTCATTCCCCGCCTAGAATTTCTAGATCTCTCTGCACGAGAATTTAGTGCTATACCCAGCCGCACGGGTCACTCAAATTCATGTGCTCCGAGAAGATTCTAGACGGTACTTCCCCCATCGGCTTCCCTCAGTCTATTTATAACTGGGAAAGTCCCCGATGACGTGCCAAAATAGTGCGGGATCCTGACGACAACAGACAGATAATCGCGTTTTGTCACAACGGGTCCTGATTGATTGATTAGACATGAGTGCACATATTATGTTAATACGTAATACTTCATGTAAGAATTAACATCTCTGCACTCTGGACATTCTCTCATATGTTAAGTTGTTATAAAAGAGTTAAAGTACAGTTATATTTTGAGACATAGCAACAGATTGTTAGGGACAAGATGTGTATCTGTGGTTGAGTTTGTGCAGTCATGAAAGTATAAATGTTGACACAACATAGCACTCGTGCAGATCATTCAAGTATAAATGTGATTGTATTCATTTTTGAAAGGCTTCTCTTCTGTTTGTGTTATCTTGTGGCTGCTCAGATTGCTAGATTTAGTAAAATATGCACCACAATCATCACATTTGTAAGGTTTCTCTCCTGTATGCATTATCTTGTGGCTATTCAGATTGCTAGAATTAATAAAAGATGCTTCACAATCATCACATTTGTAAAGTTTCTATCCTGTATGTGTTCTCTTGTGGCAATTCAGATTGCTAGAACAAGTAATTGATGCACCACAATCATCACATTTGTAAGGTTTCTCTCCTGTACGCATTATCTTGTGGCAATTCAGATTGCTAGAACAAGTAAATGATGCACCACAATCATCACATTTGTAAGGTTTCTCACCTGTATGTGTTCTTTTGTGAGCCTTTATATCATTAAAATGAATAAATGATGCACCACAATCATCACATTCGTAAAGCTTCTCTCCTATATGTATCCTCATGTGGCACTTCACACTGTCCAGTTCAGTAAAAAATGCACAACAATCAATACATTTGTAAGGCTTCTCTCCTGTATGTGTTCTCATGTGGCGCTTCAGACAGCCCGGTTCAGTAAAAGATGCACCACAATCATCACATGTGTAAGGCTTCTTTCCTGTATGTGTTATCCTGTGGCATTTCAGATGGTAATCTTGAGTAAAAGATGCACAACAAACATCACATTTGTAAGGTGTCTCTCCTGTATGTTTTCTTTTGTGGCGATGCAGATTGCTAGAATTAGTAAAGGATGCACCACAATAATCACATTTGTAAGGTTTCTCACCTGTATGTTTTCTCTTGTGGCGATGCAGATTGCTAGAATTAGTAAAGGATGCACCACAATAATCACATTTGTAAGGTTTCTCTCCTGTATGTGTTCTTTTGTGAACCTTCATATCGTTATAACGAATAAATGATGCACCACAATAATCACATTTGTAAGGCTTCTCTCCTGTATGTGTTATCCTGTGGCGTTTCAGGTGGTAATCTTGAGTAAAAGATGCCCAACAAACATCACATTTGTAAGATGTCTCTCCTGTATGTATTCTCTTGTGGCGATGCAGATTGCTAGAATTAGTAAAGGATGCACCACAATAATCACATTTGTAAGGTTTCTCTCCTGTATGTGTTCTTTTGTGAACCTTCATATCGTTATAACGAATAAATGATGCACCACAATAATCACATTTGTAAGGCTTCTCTCCTGTATGTGTTATCCTGTGGCGTTTCAGGTGGTAATCTTGAGTAAAAGATGCCCAACAAACATCACATTTGTAAGATGTCTCTCCTGTATGTATTCTCTTGTGGCGATGCAGATTGCTAGAATTAGTAAAGGATGCACCACAATAATCACATTTGTAAGGTTTCTCTCCTGTATGTGTTCTTTTGTGAACCTTCATATCATTATAACGAATAAATGATGCACCACAATCATCACATTTGTAAGGCTTCTCTCCTGTATGTATTCTCTTGTGGCAATTCAGATTGCTAGAACAAGTAAATGATGCACCACAATCATCACATTTGTAAGGTTTCTCTCCTGTATGTATTCTCTTGTGGGCCTTCATATTGCTAGAACAAGTAAATGATGCACCACAATCATCACATTTGTAAAGCTTCGCTCCTGTGTGTGTTTTCATGTGGCGTTTCAGATGGTAATCTTGAGTAAAAGATGCCCAACAAACATCACATTTGTAAGATGTCTCTCCTGTATGTTTTCTCTTGTGGCGATGCAGATTGCTAGAATTAGTAAAGGATGCACCACAATAATCACATTTGTAAGGTTTCTCTCCTGTATGTATTCTTTTGTGAACCTTCATATCGTTATAACGAATAAATGATGCACCACAATCATCACATTTGTAAGGCTTCTCTCCTGTATGTGTTATCCTGTGGCGTTTCAGATGGTAATCTTGAGTAAAAGATGCCCAACAAACATCACATTTGTAAGATGTCTCTCCTGTATGTTTTCTCTTGTGGCGATGCAGATTGCTAGAATTAGTAAAGGATGCACCACAATAATCACATTTGTAAGGCTTCTCTCCTGTATGTGTTCTTTTGTGAACCTCCATATTGTTATAACGAAGAAATGATGCACCACAATCATCACATGTGTAAGGCTTCTCTCCTGTATGTATTCTCTTGTGGCAATTCATATTGCTAGAACAAGTAAATGATGCACCACAATCATCACATTTGTAAGGTTTCTCTCCTGTATGTATTCTCTTGTGGGCCTTCATATTGCTAAAACAAGTAAATGATGCACCACAATCACCACATTTGTAAAGCTTCGCTCCTGTATGTGTTTTCATGTGGCGTTTCAGATGGTATTCTTGAGTAAAAGATGCTCGACAAACATCACATTTGTAAGGTCTCTCTACTGTATGTGTTCTCTTGTGAACCTTCATATCGTTAGAACAAATAAATGATGCACCACAATCATCACATTTGTAAGGCTTCTCTCCTGTATGTATTCTCTTGTGAACCTTCATATCGTTAGAACAAATAAACGATGCACCACAATCATCACATTTGTAAGGCTTCTCTCCTGTATGTATTCTTTTGTGGGCCTTCATATTGGTAGAACAAGTAAATGATGCATCACAATCATCACATTTGTAAGGTTTCTTTCCTGTATGTTTTCTCTTGTGGGCCTTCATATTGCTAGAACGAGTAAATGATGCAGCACAATCATCACATTTGTAAGGCTTCTCTCCTGTATGTTTTCTCTTGTGAACCTTCATATCGTTAGAACAAATAAATGATGCACCACAATCATCACATTTGTAAGGCTTCACTCCTGTATGTGTTTTCATGTGGCGCTTCAGACAATCCGGTTCAGCAAAAGCTGCACCACAATCATCACATTTGTAAGGTATCTTTACTGTATTTCTTATCTTCCTGTTTAAGTATATATCTTTACCATAATTTGGATCAAAAACTTCAGACATGAAAGTTTTGGCTTCTTGTTTCATTCTTTGATGAATATAACTGGTAAAACTATCATGGCAATCAAGATACTTCCCAGAGATCTGTGTACATGTCACTGGTGTTTCTACCGTTTGAAATTCACCAGTTTCATTAACCACACACTTTAGATTAGTGTTAATTTCATTGGTAGTTGACACAATCTCTGATGTTTGATCACATTCCTCATGTTTTACTGAAGTTATATACCTATTCTCAATCCCACTATCATCAAGTGATATTTGTTCATGGTGAGCAAGAGTTATTTTATTTTCAGTCACTCTTGATCCTGTGTCTGTGTGTCCTGCCATGTCTTCAAGGCTGCAGCTACCTTCCCTGTCTACCATGTTATTGAATCTGTCATGAGTTTTGTAATCACAGAACACATCTGGAAGTTCTTGTTTCACAAACTCCAATTTAATGTGATTAGATGCCATCTTTTGTATTTGTGGCTGCACTTATGTGAAATAGGAAGTCACAACTATGGCAACAGTGGTGTATTTCTGAAACACACAAACAGTGAACATTTAGCTAAACATTAGAGTGGTCAGCTAAACTCAAGTCTATGAAGTGAACATGTACTGTAAATGATCTATAAGCACCTTAAAAGTCACTGCAAGAACAATCTATCAAATCTACTTTAGTAATTGTGAAATGATCCACATCTGTATGTTGATATAGGGAAGATGCATGTTCTTAAAATTGTTACTTTTATTTGTTTGCGATGTTGTGCTTCACGCACTTAACACACTTTAGTCTCTGCATTGCTAATATAACAGAGCTCCATCTCTGTTAGAGATAGTTAGTGGGAAATAGAGAAGGGTTTGGGAAATGGCGCACCCGTGAGCACTATTGAAAGGGGGGTTGTTAGGTAAACTCACGGGTGACGTCAAGGATAAATAGAGGACAGTTCTAACTTAGCCTGTGTTCGGTCAAGATGTGTTTCTAGAAGTTGTACTCATTTTTACATCTGGACAATAAAACCCATTTACACTTGACCAGGGCTTTGGTGTCATCTCTTGTGATTGCCTTTCACCTGTTCGCTCCGTTACAGGGAGTGAAAATGTTGCCAGTGATCAGGATGGGATGTCGCGGAGTGTAAGTTGTCTCTACGAAGAGAAAGATGGCTGTTTCTTCGTTTTTTCAATACCATGGCGTAATGGCAGCTGAAATTTGTCGCTTGCGGAGAAATTTAAAAAGGCGTCTCTGACCAAATCTTCGCTACACAGTGTTATCAAGGCGTCTCTGATCAAATCTTCGCTACACAGCGTTATCAAGGCGTCTCTGATCAAATACTGCGCTGACCTGCCTTTTTTTTTTTGGGTCCGCCATACATACTGGAATTATAAGCCGTTTGTCAGAATAATGCTTGCCATCGTATTCCAGAATAACCAGATCGTTGCCTTGAGAGTCAATATGCTAGAGATCTCGTTTTACTGGAGCCGTTATCATTGAACCAGCATATCGCCTGAAGGAAGATCAGAAGCCATTATCGTTATTGAATCTGACCTCGCTTACCTGAAGGGAAGTTCATCTTTATTGAATCAAACCAAAAATCGTTTGGATCGTCAGCTCAAACTACGAGAAAACGTCTGATGAAAATTTACTTCAGTCGGGAGCTTGATCCTAAATGTCTTGAACTTTGGCGATTATCAATATGTCGCTTCCTTCCTATTAAGCTTCAAGTCGTCTAGAAGTGCCATTTTTTTTCCGGGTGAAGACGTCCAGAAGAGCCCCTCCCTTGGGTGAAAAGAAGCCACAAATTCGAGAGTGTCGACAATCTGAGAAGAGAGGAATCCGGAGGCTTTTTCTTTTCAACATGATGGAATCAAGAAAACGACATACTCGTTCTTTCGTCTGTGAAGCCTACAATTGTTGAACATAGATGTCGAGAGGAATATTTGGGAGTTGGTTTTCGATTGGACCAGTGGAAAAAAATATTTCAACAGAATACGGTAATTCCAATGACCTTTTGTGTTAGATAGAAAATTTATTGATTAATCTGAACCCATTTTTTTAGGAAGAAAAACTATGGATTACGTCCTTTAGTTAATTTAAATGTGCCTATAGTACACTTATTAATATCTATTGATTGTTTTTTTTTTGCTTATATAAGTGTATAGTGAAATATTTCAGCATGGCAGAAGAACAGGGTTCACTTCATTAGCACAAGTTTTGACTGGAGTAGGCACGGCAATAGCTAGACTCAACACAGCAATAAAACAGCAAAGATGTAGGCATGTATATAATTAATTGTTGCAGGATATAGAAGAATTGAAAACTTGATGCATGTTTTTTAAAGATTGTTCTTTGAATAACCTTTTTACAGGGTATGGAATAGTGATAGGAAAGCTGCCTAAGTATTAAAAACAACATATCATAAAGGCGTGGTGAACTAATATGGATATCTTTGATAGGAAGTTAGAACGTGTGACGGAGTTAATGGACAACTTAAGGATGGATGTAGATAGAATTTTGTCTCCATTTATTTTCTTCTGTCCCCCACTGTTGTTGATAATATAACCTGTCATGAGTCAAACTGAATATTGTCTGTATGAACGTATTCTACGTTATTACCAGGGGAAGTCAATAAGTTAGCCACACATGGCTGTAGAAAAATAATTAACTAAGATAACAACTTGAAACGAGTTTATTTTTAAACATACATTGTCCCTTTATTTCTCAACATAATTTCCACCAAAATTGATGCACTTATCCCATCGTTTTATCAGTCCTCCCAAACCGGCTACATAGAACTGCATGCTCTGTTTTCTAAACCACGTTTTCACTTCACATTCTTCTTCTGCGTTCATCCGGATTTTTTTTTCCGGATGTGACTGCATTGTGCCTGTTTACAGCAGAGCTGCATTCTTGCGCCGTTAGGCCGACACATCCGACTTCTGCGGGCATTTGTTGACCGGGTTAACCTTCCCGGGCACTTCACATTCAACTTCGGTGTCATTTGCGAAATGTCTCCCGCCAAGGTGGGTTGTCAGTGGACCATGTGAGCACCCTATTGCAGATGCTACAGAGTCTATCGTTGCTCGCCTGTCACCTCTAATCATCTCCTCCAACCACTGCATGGATGCTTCTGTTGCAATCTCAACAGGACGTCCAGATAGGATTTCATCAACAATTTTAGAGCGTTCTTGAGAAAATTGTTCTACCCAGCTATGCACCGCTTTAAGGGACAAACATTTGTCAGTATAAACAGGAAGCATTTCCTTATGAATGTCCTTTGCAGGCAGTCCTTTTGCTTACAAAATAAGAGCACAACAGCACACTGCTCTTTGGTTGTACACTCCGAAAGTACAGTCGCCATTTTGTTTATGAGCATGAGACACAAAGCGCCTTCTGACGAACGGGAATATCAAGTTTGATGTTGCTGTCACCTAATGACACCTGTAGAAAACACCAACTACATTTACCTGCCATCCCACATAACTGTGTGACTTACTTATTGACTCGCCCTCGTATTATTAATTCTGAAGTATTAGACACGCGTTTAAACAAAAATCAAGAAGAGAATAGGAATGGCCAAGAATTCTTTCAACAACATGAATTCAGTATTAACATCTAGAGAGATTCATCATCATCATCATCAACAAGTGCACTGCCAACTGGCGTGGGTGTGTTCTGGATCAACTCTGCTAATGATATTCCTCCATGCCATCGTCTCAATCCATCCAGTATCATTTCTCTTGGTCAGCCCCTGTTTCTCTTCTCCTTGATCTTTCCAGCTGTCATGATGTTTTCCAATGCCTCTCTTCTCATCACATGACCAAAGAAAACTGTTTGAATCTGTCTTATTGTTGCATATAATGTTCTTGTTTCATTAGCCTCTTTCAGGTAATCATTGTTAGTTACACTGGTAATCCAAGGAGCTTGCAACATTCATCTCAGGAACCACATCTCTGTTGCTTTCAAGTTCTTCCTAATTTGTTCATTCACTATCATACAGCAAAACAGGTTCTATATAGCACTTCAGCACTCTCTTTCTTACATTCAATGATAGTGATTTATTGCATAAGATACTTTTCATTTTCTGCAATGCAGCTTGTGCTTGCCCTATTCTGTTCCTTAATCTCTGTTTTGCACATTCCATCTGATGTTAGAAATACTAATAGGTATATACAATTATCCATGTGGTTAAGAATTGTCCCTTCTATTTCCATTTCACATTTTGGTGTCACCAGTTTTCTTTTATATCACCATTGTTATTGCTTTCTTAAAATTCAAGGCGAGTGCTTTCTTTGCATTCACTGTAACTACAATGTCCAACAATTGTTCTAGATTTTTGGCACTATCTGCCACCAATACTGTGTCATTTGCATAGCGTATACTGTTTATATTATAGCTGCTGATTAGTATTCTTGACTTCTCTTTGGTTTCTCTCCTTATTACTTCGCTATAGAGGGAGATGGGATCTGGTGACAAAACACATCTCTGTTGAACTCCAAGCTTTATTTGTTCATGAATACTCTATTTCCCATTTTTTCTTCTTCTGCATTCATCTGGAGTTTTCTTTTGGACATGATTGTGTTGTGTCTGTTATCAGCAGAGCTGCGTTCTTGCACCGTAGGCCGACACATCTGACTTCTGCGGGCATTTGTTGACTGAGTTAACCTTTCCAGGGATTTCCCATTTTAATTGCTGCTACTTGGTTCCAGTAAATATTCTTTATTATTCTTATATCTTTCCCATCAATGTTGATATCTTTCAACATTTTAATAAGTTCATCATGTTTTGCTTCATCAAATGCCTTAGTATAATTTATGAAACACAAATATACTGTTCAAAAAAAAGAAACGCAACATTTCTGGCGTTACTTTTATAAAAGATATTCGTTGATTGGACATAAGTCAACCTATCGGCTGTGTCCATCTGGTCAATAACTTCTCGTGGTTACCTGGATTGTACTCAAATCATTATTCGTGAGGTCATGAAAGAGGTCAAGGTCAAACCAACATTTTTGACAATAACTCATGACAGGTTCATGATAATCCCATGAAACTTACTGAATACAAAACTCTGACCATATTATTTAATGTCTATAAAAGATTGACACGCCTCGAATAAATTCCATTGAAAATTCAATGTGCAAGTATGGCTCATCTCGCTACAGAACGACTCATCATCATTGGACGTTTACAGGCTGGACAGTCACAAAGTGTAGTAGCCAGAGAATTTAATGTGGTTAGAAGCACAATTAGTCGCCTTTGGAGGCGATTTCAAGAAACTGGCTCAGTGGCAGACTGGCCACGCAGTGGAAGACCCAGAATCACAACTGCTGCTGAAGACAGCTTCATATGGCTGTGTTACCTTAGGAATTAATTTGCATCTGCATCCTCCACAGTCCAGTCAAAGCAAGCAGCTTGTAGAAATTTCAGATCAAACAGTCAGGAACTGGATGCACGCATCTGGTCTTTGGGCAAGAAGATCCTACAGAGGTCCTGGTCTTACGGACCAGTATTGCCAGAACTGAATGCAGTGGGTGAGTCAGAATCGTCAATAAAATGTTGATACAAGTTTGCAATTGAAACTGCAATAATGTTGTGTTTCTTTTTTTTTTTTTTTTTGAACAGTATATATGTCTTTCTGTGTCTCTATTGATCTTTCTATTAGTGTTTGTAATGTATATATTGCTTTGTTTGTACCCTTTCCTTATACAATTTAACAAATCCATACTGCTCTTTACCAATTTCCAATTTTAATTTCTTTCTTGTTCTTCTCATTATAATTCTGAGTAGAAGTTTAATGACATGGTTTATGAGGTTAATTGTAAGAAACTCTCCACATTCAAAAGCTCTTGATTTGGTTTTTTGTTGTTGTTGTTTGGTATAGCTATAAATACAGATTTCAGCACATCACTCAGTAAATATTCACTGCTATAAATGATTCAACATTTTCATTACTATATCTACTCCAAATTCACTCAGTACTTCCAATTCTTCTACTGCCTCCCCACTGATGTGTCTCCACCTTGGCGTGGTGGTGGGGAGGGGGGGGGGGGGGGGGGGGGGCGGCGATGGCGGCTTGAGTGTCCCAGTGACCCCAAGCGCTATGCCGATGGATATACAACTACATGTCGGACAGCTCTTGAGATAGGGACCAGACTAAGAGAGACATAACCTGCTGCCCTGCAGGTAGACTGAGGATAGCAGACAAAAGCTCAAATCAGGTGCACGAAGCCACAAATACTTGGTCCAGATGAGAGGGCCTGGCTGTCTCTCGCTCAATGATGCCCGGAGGTAAGGTGCTGAGCCAGCAGCACATGTAGCCTACCTCGTGAGCGAGTACTAAAGGTAGAAAAGCGCCCCAGTTGCACGAAATGGTTACGGAAAATGTCTATATCTATACTCATAGAGTGAGTGCAGTCAAAGGTGAAAAACGTCTCATTAACACGAAAAAAATCCATTGCGTGGAAGTCCGAGCTAAAACTTATCTAGTGGTTATCATCCACAGACTGACCGTTCCTGGTTTGTGCGGGGAGCGGCGAGTGGCTAACGAAATGCCCAATATATGGAAGTGAGGAATTAAAGTAGCCATGAGCAGGATATGGTGATTCCTTGGGTGAGCCCAGTCTCAGAGCAATATGTGCCGGCTCTGCAATTATGGAAGCCTCCTTGGATAGTGGGGAATGCCCATGGTCTGCCAGCACCGTTGTGTTTCAAACCCGGGTATACGGGTTCACAAACCGCGTTCGCAAGCCCTTAAAAACCATGGAGAGATAAAAAAAAAGCTAACATACCATGCATTGTTGTCTCTACCAACTCTGTAGTTGGAATTGTTGAGAGCGGAATGAGAAAACCGCTCAGCAAACTGAAGATGATCCATGAATATAACATGGCGATGATGACTGCGACAGAATGGACCAAATGGTTGGATATTATAATATCCATGATAGGAAAACCATTAAGTGGTGGAAGAAGATCTACTACTGGATCTTTGAAATTGCACAGATCAATGCACACATCCTACATTCTATATGCCAAACAGAGATGGGAAGGAAAAAACTGTCATTGAAGGATTTCAAGCAAAGTTTACTTGAAAGTGCACATCGCGAAGCAGCTCAGATTAGTCCTGAAAATTCCTCACTCTGCCTGCCAAAGAATTACAGAAAGTCTGTTGCAAGAAATCATGTCGAAAGAATAAACGAACGAACAAACAAACTTTATTTTGAAAGGGTAACAAATTGGGCACGCAGGCCCGTCTTACATTCGGCCCTTTCGATCACTCATCTTTCATTCATCAAATGTACATGTTACATTTACATAGGGAGAAAAAAAACATTGTCAAATGGATTTTGTAAGCATAAACAATGCATATTATGCATGATACATTCATATGGGGGGAAAAAACATTGTCAAATGAAAGTTGTAAACATAAACAGTGCACATTGTAATGTTGTGAGACACATCCCCCACCCACCCTCACACCCCGCAGCCACCCGCACATCCCCCCACCCACCCACACACCCCGCAGCCACCCGCACATCCCCCCACCCACCCTCACACCCCACAGCCACCCGCACATCCCCCCACCCACCCACACATACCTCCATGCACTCACACAAACTCAGGCAAACATACATGCTGCCACCCACCCACTGATCCCCCACCCATCCCATAACCGAACCGACATGCACACACCCACCCACATATTCTCCACCACCCACACTGGGGGGGGGGGGGGGGAAGGGTGGACAAAAGGTAGACAACAATACAAGTGGAAAAATAACATCAAGAAATGGACGAACAGCAATCTGACAGAATGTATAGTCAGGGCGAGATACAGACAGTGTTGGTGATCCATTGCAGCAAACCTTCATTGTGGAGACGGGTCCTGATTGATTTATTAGACATGAGTGCACATGTTATGTTAATACTTAATACTTCATGTAAGAATTAACATCTCTGCACTCTGGACATTCTCTCAGATGTTGTGTTGTTATAAAAGAGTTAAAGTACAGTTATATTTTGAGACATAGCAACAGATTGTTAGGGACAAGATGTGTATCTGTGGTTGTGTTTGTGCAGTCATGAAAGTATAAATGTTTACACGACATAGCACTGGTGCAGATCATTCAAGTATAAACGTGATTGTATTCATTTTTGAACATTTATAAGTGGAAGACAGACAGGTAAATAGATATTCTCCACCACCCACACACCCGCAACCACCCAGCAAAACACACATCACAAAAGCACACACACATACCCCCGTCAACCCACACATCTTGCACCTATCCACACATACATCCCACACCCTCACAATTTTCCCCACCCACCCACACACACATCAGCCAACCTACACCCACTCACCCACCCAATATCCGCCACCTCTCAACTACACATCCCCCACCTATACACACATCCCCACCCACAAACACATCTCCCAACCTGCCCACACATATCCCCCACCCATAAACACCCAAAAAACACACACCTCCCACACATACACACCCCACCACCCACATATACCCCACCCACACACATCTGCTGCTCATCCACATCTTCCCACAAACACACACATCCCCCAATCATACACTCATCTCTCACACACATCCACCCACTCACGTACTCATCCATCAACCACTCACAAACACACATCACCCACCCGCCCATCAACACATGCATCTCTCATCTACCCTCCCACCCACACACACCCCAACCACCCAGCCAAACACACATCCCCCATCCTCACATACATCCATCATCCACCTGCACATCCCACACCTCCCCCATCTCTCACACATCTCCCCTGCCACATAAAACTCCACCCATAAACACATCCCCCCCCACACACACATCCCCCACATGCATTCCTCATACACATCCCCACCCACACATCTCTCACACATCTCCCCAGCCACCCACACATCCCCCACCTACAAACATCCTCACCACCCACACATACATCCTCCACCCACTCACACTTACCCCATCCACACTCACACACTCCCACCCACACAGACATATCCCATTCACAGAAACCCCCCACTCATTAACACCCATCCCCCAACCCACACAATCTCCTTCACACCCATTCACCCACCCAAATACACATTCCCTACCCACATCTCCCAACCCACCGACACCCACATACTTCCAATAATCCTCAGACAGGAGCCAAGCATTTAATAGAATTTGTCGGTGTCAATAGAGACTGTGTTTTGTGCAGCACTCAAACTAAACGACATAGATCATCTTTTGTTTGCTCTGGCTGCACTAACAGACCAAACTTGTGCCCCAAAGTTTGCTTTGCAGCCTATCACAAATAGACTGCCATATATTGTAAATACAAATAAACAGACATGTGTAAATATTAATTGTAATTAAATGTAAATCTGCCAAGTGTTTTCCTTATTTTGTTCTGAAAAAGACATGCTTCAGAATCTGCGGCCAAACTTCTTTTCGGATGATTGATTAGGAGCAACTGTGGTTATAGTTTAGAAGTGGTGTTTGTTCCGTAAATTCAAAGGATTAGCAGCTGATGAGGATAACAAAGCCCCTTGGTAAGTGCAATTTTTAAATAATTTATTTAAATTATATTATATATTTATTATGTTATTTTTGTTTTTCAAATTATGTTACAAATTATATTATTATTTTTATTCTATTTTTATGTATAATACAACATATCTGCTACATTTTTAACCATTTTCATAACATTATTGTGACACACCCCTACTTCCAATTTTCTGCCATGAATTTTCTAAATTTTGTGTGAAAAAGACATGGTTCAGAATATGCAGCAAAACTTCTTTTTGGGTGGTTTTAATGAGCATTTATGTTTATATTGTTGAAGACAAGTGGTGTTAGTTTCATTATTCAGTAAATTCAACAGGATTAGCAGTAGAGGAGTATAGAAAACACTTGATACATGCAATTGTTTACATCTCCCATGTGCTGCCGGGGCCCTTAAGGGAAGCAAAGAATAGCAACACTGTAGCCTACCATGCATGTCGTAAGAGGCAACTAAGGAGGTTTGATGGTTCCGTCGCCCTGCTACTGAGTGAGTGCGTGGCGCGACACTGTGAGCTGTGAGTTTCGTGTGAAATGCCTTTGAATCTGCCTGAGGTTTTTTTGGAAAGTGACTACATGTTCGGAGTGATGGCAGGTGGCTATGTCCCAGAGTTGACCGGTTTTTGCCTTATGCAGAAATGTGTGGCTGCTGGGCTTCTGGTTGACTGCCACTGCCATCAGCGATGAACTGTATTTTCGTGGACTGTGTGGGTGAACATCTAGGAAACATTCAGTTAGGAAAATGACTGCCAATTCCATCAGAGATGAACAGGGTGTTTCGTGGGGGACTGGTGGACAAAAGGTAGACAACAATACAAGTGGAAAAATAACATCAAGAAATGGACGAACAGCAATCTGACAGAATGTATAGTCAGGGCGAGATACATACAGTGTTGGTGATCCATTGCAACAAACCTTCATTGTGGAGACGGGTCCTGATTGATTTATTAGACATGAGTGCACATGTTATGTTAATACTTAATACTTCATGTAAGAATTAACATCTCTGCACTCTGGACATTCTCTCAGATGTTGTGTTGTTATAAAAGAGTTAAAGTACAGTTATATTTTGAGACATAGCAACAGATTGTTAGGGACAAGATGTGTATCTGTGGTTGTGTTTGTGCAGTCATGAAAGTATAAATGTTGACACGACATAGCACTGGTGCAGATCATTCAAGTATAAACGTGATTGTATTCATTTCTGAACATTTATAAGTGGAAGACAGACAGATAAATAGAACTATATGACTCACCATGTACTGCTGGGCCAGACGTGTAGAACGAATATAATCATAACAATATTTACATCATCATCTGGAACCATACTGTGTCTGTCAGGCTCAATAAATGACTCAGTATAGTACTGGCATGCCAACAGACAGGGAGCAGACATCAGTGTGGTCAACTAGTGAGGGAGATCACAGATCTGGTGGGCAGAGATGCCCATACCTTTACAGCTGAGGATATATATCAGAGCATGTCCTCAACCAAAATACTATATAACCAGAGTGTCAAAGTGGAGCCCTTGCTAGTAAATACCTCTGTGGGGAGTTTTGAGTTAAGTTGAATCAAGAAATGACATCACTGCATTTGGGACATTCCCATACCTGATCTGTCCTCATGTTCAACTGCCAGCAAAGAGCCCCAATATTAATGGAACCAAATAAAGTCTGATTATGTGTCAGTCTGGCCTTTCCTTGGAATACTGAGTATTGACCAGATCCTGTAGTCACTCCCTGCCGCACCATTCTCTCCAGGCTATGATGATCTATCTGTTCTTCCACGCTGTACACATGACCCCAAATGACTCTGACCACATTTGCCTTATTGTTGTATGCCCTGCACTCCTCAAAGTCCCTTGAACTAGTTTATTTGTACAAACATGCATTCTTTATTCACCCAGTGGAATGACTTTGCAGAACTTTTCGCCATAAACAATTTCAAAATGTCCCTCTATCAAAAGCAGATGTCCTACTTCTTTCATGTGTAAATTATCTGTCACATCTCGAATCCATCTATATTGTGATCTTCAACTTCTTTCTAAAATTATCTTTTCTAGACTTTCAAGTCATTTTACGTGTCAAAAATACTTCATTTTTCTCATTTTAGTTAATCTTAACAATTTTCTTCGATACTTACAATACAATACTTTTTTAAAAAATTACATTTCTGTAACATTTATATTTAGTGGTGGATTTCTGCTTTTCAAATGATTTGTAGTTTTCCATTCACCTCTAAAGCAGATATATTCTACTGGTTTTAATTTTTGGTTTGTAGCAAACAATGAACAAGATTTGCAACATTTAGTAGACACAGTTATTGTACACAGTGAACAACTAAAGTTAGAATTATGTAAGAAGACAAAGATTATGGTCATCTCTAAGAAGAAAGAAATACCACAATGTAATATATGGGTAAATGGGAATATAATTAACAAGTTAATTGGTGAAATCATCTCGGAACAGTCATAACATCTTTTGGGAGGTGCATTGAAGAGATTAGAACAAGTATCGCTATGTCAAAGATAACATTTTGCAATATGAAAAATATACTGACCTATAAAAAGATGCCATTTGCAATGGAAAAAAAATGAAGTGTTGAAGTGTAACATAGAACCTGTACTTTTGTATGGGTATGAAACATAGACAATGAGCAGACAAGCTGAACAACATATAACGGCAGTGGAATTGTGGTTTCTGAGCAAAATACAAAGAATACCATGGACATACAGAAAAACCAATGAGCAAGTCCAACAAGAAACAAATGAAAACATAAATTAGAGAAATTAGATGTAGACATTCAAGATATTTTGGACACACTATGAGAAGAAATAAACTGGAGAACTTGGTGACAACTGGCAAGATTGAGGGGAAAAGAACAAGGGGAAAGTAGAGAAGTAAATATCTAGGCTGGCTGCATGGCACAATTGAGACAAGAACACAGAGCTGATCCACGACTCTTGTGATTGTGTGAGATGGCGAAAAACATGCCCATGCACACTTATTGGCATGGCACATGATGATGGTGTATTTCAGTTTAATCATCCAAGATGTTCATCTGAGAGTTGTAGTTGTAGCTATTTTGGTCAATATTTAAAAATTGGGTTTTTACTTATGAAATCATACCAGTTAGATAGAGCTTGACGAGACGAATCCAACGGTATCTCAACGAAGACTGTACGCTGATTCTAAGCGGAGTTATGAATTATATGGTGACGTAATTTAATACCAGGAAGTGCAATGAAGAATTAACTGATAAGTCAGGATTTATCGCGGCCCTAAGATTGGAAACTTGAGAAATTCTGCCTTCCATTACCGTGGCTTGTTTATTTGTAAACGGACAACGTTGTGCCATATATCATTGCGTCCGGGGCGGCGAGGCCTTACTTGACGTATTATTTATTTTTTTTTATAGGATGTGCCCTGACCTAATTAACAATTTAAAATGGCCGCCAACTGTTTATTATTTGCCTTCTATTAACGTGGCTTGTTTATTTTTAAACGGACAACATTGTGCCATATATCATTGCGTCCGGGGCGGCGAGGCCTAACTTGACGTATTATTTATTTTTTTTATAGGATGTGCCCTGACCTAATTAACAATTTAAAATGGCCGCCAACTGTTTATTATTTGCCTTCTATTAACGTGGCTTGTTTTATTTTAAACGGACAACATTGTGCCATATATCATTGCGTCCGGGGCGGCGAGGCCTAACTTGACGTATTATTTATTTTTTTTATAGGATGTGCCCTGACCTAATTAACAATTTAAAATGGCCGCCAACTGTTTATTATTTGCCTTCTATTAACGTGGCTTGTTTATTTTTAAACGGACAACATTGTGCCATATATCATTGCGTCCGGGGCGGCGAGGCCTAACTTGACGTATTATTTATTTTTTTTTAGGATGTGCCCTGACCTAATTAACAGTGTAGTCACTGGAGGGTCTTCTCCGTGATTATTTATTGTATTTTGTGTAGGCATTTGTTTTTTGTTATTCTTTTATTTAAGCTTCATTACTCTGTGTAATTTTATATTTTTTATATTTTCAGATTTCTGCAGTATGTACCTGACGAGATGCAGCGAAATATGCCAGGCAATAAATCGTGCAATCTATTGTTTGTGTCTTCGTTATTCAAATATATAGAAACTCACCACAGGAAGGTGTGCATCTGAATTGTTTTATCAAATTGACACAGGCTGTGGCAAAGGTGTGACAGGCAGAATCTTGAATGTCACAGGAAATGGTTCAAGAAAGAGTGTTTACAAAATACCAGCCAGGGTACACAACCTGTATTTTGGTAATAAGTTAGGTAATATGGATGTAAATTCTCGTGTGGTCTTGAAGATGTATTTTTTATTACAATTTGATTTTGAGATTTGACTTGTTGAGTTTTCTTAATAGATAAATAATTTATTGTTAGTCCATAAAAGTGACTAACAATGGATAGGATATATTTAAAAATGATTTCTTTTGTTTCATCATGTATGTCATATTATTTTGAATAATGTCTTTCTTTAAATTGGTTGAATACCTTTATTTGATATGAGGGGAAAGAAAATTTGTCTTCAAAACGTTGGGGGGTATGATATCCTGTTTTGACTTCGTTTTGGTTGGCTCATGAATTATGATTTTAGTTGAATTGTCTTGTGTATTGAATAGTATTTACCCTTGTTTACAAATAAGTTGAAAATTGTTAAAAATTTTTTGTTCACAGTTATTGTTTTGTTTAGAATAAAGAGTAATAAGACGGGGCTTTATTTAAAACCCTTCGTTCAGAAAATAGTTAACAAGTGACTGAGGACTAGAAGAGAGACACATTCTCCTTATGAGTAATAAGTTGTAGTAAACATGAGTACCAAAAACTTTGGCCTTGTGCTGGTAAAAAGGCTGCTGCGCCAATCAGCGTTAATGTTTTAGGATAGGGAGGTTAATTACATAGTGGCTATGTTACATAGTGCAATGAGGATGATCTGTCGACTAACTAACTGTAGCTATTTTGGTCAATATTTAAAAATTGGGTTTAAAAATTGTGGTGATATTGACAGATGCAAAATCCGTAATAGAGGCGCTTCTGTCTGGGAAATTGCCAGTTCTGAGGACACTACTTTCTAAACTTAGCAGTCATCGTAAGATCACCATACAGTGGATACCATCCCACTGTGGAGTACCCGGGAACGACAGAGCTGATCGATTGGCTAAGGAAGGAGCACAAGAAGAACAACCAGATGTGCCTATTACATACCACCAAAAGAAAAGAATGATCAAATCAGTCAGAAGGCCGCCAAACCTTACTCAAGACGACTACCACGTTATGGACAGACCAGAACAGGTCATTCTTCTGCGCCTCAGAACAGGACACAATAGGTTACGCAACCACATGTATACAAAATTCAAGATTGGTGACTCAGCCATGTGCACATGTGGTTTGGCGTCGCAGACAGCAGAGCACATACTCCAGGATTGCCCAAACTACAACATATCCAGGCGAACCTTCTGGCCTAGAGAGACAACAGTGGAAGAAAACTCTATGGACCGCTGAATGAACTAAAAAAGACTGTTAGATTCATACAAGAGACAACATTGCAGTTATAAACATAATTTAGGCGAACGAAAGAAGAAGAAGAAGAAGAAGAAGAAGAAGAAGAAGAAGAAGAAGAAGAAGAAGAAGAAAGAGTGTCACAAGTGATGGCCATTCTTTGGTTAATTGCTTTTTATGTTTCACAACTAATTTTTTTAATATATTAAATTATTAGTAAGAGTACTTTCCTGTATTAGCATGCCTGGTTCGTTGGCATGAACGAGACTCATCACTTCTCTCAGGTGTATAACGCAGGTGTATAATATAATTTAGTATTAGGATCCAGAACACCAAAGACTGAGATTTGTGGAAAGCCATGAACGCCTACGCCAGCCGGCACTTGATTATGATTATTATTAGTATTTGCATATACAGAAAATATTTTAAAATGGGGTTTCTACTTATGATTTGGTAACAGGAAAGTAAAGGTAATATTCCTCTTTCGATAGAATGTCGAGAGGAATGAGAGGATCAACTTCATTGCACCAGGTTTGCTCAGTTTCTTTCCACACAGCGGCCTGGCGAAAGCATCGTACAAAGCACAAGAGTCTCAGAGTCTCTGACAAAGATGCACTTGACTTATAAGACTTTTTCTTATGATGTGCTGTGACCTAATTGCTAGTTAAAAATAGCTGCATATTTATTATATTAATTAAATGTCATGTGAAATGTTCGTCATTAGTGAAAGAACAATTCATGAAAATGTATCATATTGTCTTAATGTACTAACTGCATTGCGACAGCTTTCTTTTGTTGATTAAATATTATAAACATTAATGTAAGTAACTAAGTTTGTGACTGTTGCACAAATTAAGCAGCAGTTAATTAATTATTAAGATATTAAATAATAAAAAAATTAAAATATTAAATAATTAACTGTTCACTAAAAATTGATTTCTATTTCTACTTCTGCTCTACAATTACAGCACACTGTTCTGTATCTAATTGTCAGCAACTAATAATTAAATACTAACTTATTTAAAACATATAACTTATTTTACAGTACTGTATTTAAATTTAAATAAGTGCTGCAGCGCAGCTTAGAAAAAAGTACTCCTTACTTAACTGTAACACCTTACAAGTTTACAGACGGGTCTGAAAACTGGCTTTCAAAATTATTTTCAGTCACGTAAAATGCTGAAATATTAATTAGTAATTAAACTGAGGGTTCAAATTATAAAATAAACAAAGGATCACCTATAATAGTTAATATTAATATAATAATATAATAGCATATTAATACTAATAGTATTACTATACTAATTACTATAGCGTGGGTATCACCGTAGATAGAATTTTGCGAAGTGCATGCGCTATTCAGAGGAGTCTATTCATTCTCAATACAATGTTGTTTGTCCATCAAGAATGATGATAACCATTCATTTCATCCAGTGGGGTTGAAGGTATGGAGTCGTGGGCTCTAAGATGGCTGATCTGGCTATGCTGCTTTGTTGTTTGCTAAAAAAAAAATTTCCTATCGAAGGACGAATAGGGGGATGTTGCAACTCGGCACATTTATGTAAAATTTAACGGGGAACTCAAAAATGCAAAAAAAATTTAACATTTCTTTATGCTACAAGGAGTTATGTGACAAATTACCTTACTAATCGTGAACAGAACAAAATAAGATCCTGACAAATCGTTTTCTCGGTGTAATAAATTCGCGCTTAGCTAGCAGACGCAATGCTAAATATATGAGAATATGTTCCCCTTTCATCGTACACACTGCTTTCGCTTTTTTTGGTCTCATAGCAGCACATGTCCAACCGCAAGTGATCGTTCGATGACGCAGGAAAAAGTTCGCAAAACTACACAAAACAAAGTGAAGAGCTAAAAAAAAGGGCGATAATTCTGAAATAGCTAGTAGTTGTATTTCCTCCTGAGCCCAGGGAAGATGTATATGTGTAGCAGAAGAGTGTTGTTTCTGTTCATGTGGCCAAAATGTTTCATTTGTGACTTTTGTATTTCATTAGCTGAAAATGTGAATATCCTGGCTACATAATTAACTATGTTGAAAGTTAGTTGCATATCCTTTACAGGACGTCACAGTGAAACCTCACATTTGTTGGCTGTCTGTGATTTCCTGGCAAATTTTATGTTCAGTACTTTGCCATTGCTTTCTGAATGACCAGCACTCATACCATTGTGTGAAAACCAACACAATGCAGTCTAGTGCCAAATCGCCCGCAGCTCTTTCAAACTTGGTATGTGGGATTACGAATTGTGTCCGTAACCCCTACGCCACAGAAGCCGGTAATTAACAGTGTAGACTTTAACAAACAAATGATTCAGATTCAGGAGGAGAGTTGCAATAGCAAGGCAGAGGTTAAACAGCATTAAGATCCTATGGCAAAGTATATAATTAAATATATTCACTAATCCCTCATTCATTATCATCAACTGCCTTGCTCACTGATGTGGGTGATCATGCTTCTCCACATCTTGCAATCTCCGACGCCATGTACCAATTTATGTGTTGACTCCTTTCAGGGCCATGACTCAAGACTTTTCTTTTGCTGTCTTCACTTATCTCTCCTTCCACAAATCTGTCCAGTTGTCACAAGATATTCCAATTTTTGTCTTATCATACTGTAGCAACAAAAAAAATGAAGACTGCCTCTTTCTGATGTTTGTCTTTGCCACTTAGCCACCCTCAAAATGTCCAGATTGCTCATTTTGGCTGTCCAAGGAATTTTCAGCATTCTCCTATAAAATAACATCTCAAAGCTTCCAGGGATTGTTTTGCTTGCTTACTGGTTCTATGTAACATGCAAGAATTCTTTTTTTTCTTAACTTCCAATGGCCATGGACTTTGTTAACCCTACCAGACCTGAGGCCCTAATCCTAACTGTCCCCTATACCTGGACTCCTGTGCATTAAAGAGAAAAAACCAACATGATGTAGAAAAATGTATCGATCACCTGTTGGACTGTGAAAAGCCTAGACCTACTTCGCTTTCTTGTTGAAGTAGATTGAGTTGGGTCAGGACATTCCCATACGTGCCCCATCCCCTCGTTCAACAGCCAGTGAAGAGTCATACTACTAATCGTTCCCACTGCTATCTACTATCTGACATGTTCCTTGTGCAATTTCCTTTAATTTGATATATAATATTAATACAATATATCTGCTACCATTTTAACCACCATTGTTTACATATTTACAAGAACAAAATGCTTGTTTGCTTGTGTTCGTTGGCTTGAGCTCCAACGGGAAGTCCTGTATCATGTATATTGTAATTGTATTGAATAATTCAATTGTATGCCGGATTGAATTGTATGCATCCTGTTGTCCAACGTCAGTGTGATGTCATACAGGACCTGAGGTTTGCGTGAGTATCCGTTGTCTGTCTTATTGGTGTGCAGACTGGTACTTAGGTACTATAAGAATCAATCTTGTTCGGTAAATCTTACAATTTACAAACAAATCGAAATCAAATCAGGCATGAAAAACGGTTAAAACATGAATCGAAAAAAAGACCACAGCCTTGTAGCGGTGGCGTGGCACATGATAAATAATTACAAAAACCGTCACAAGATAATTGAAATGACCAAATATGTACCCCATTAATTACTGAACATTAAGAAATCTCTCAGACTGAGACATATTCAGCAATGTCGGTTAACAAGAGAGGGTAGGTCGACATTCGTTAACACGCCTCCATGTTTTGTAGACATAACAACAGGACAACGGAAGTGACAACCAACAACGGCCAAAAGTCATACCGAAATAATTATAAGTCACAATTTATTATTATATAACAGTGTCGTTTTTTTTAAAAAGGGGGGGGGGGGGGGGGCACTAGCTCGCTTTAAACTCAAGCGTACTCCATACACACTATTTATAGTAGTGATGGACTGAATTTTGCGTTTGGATTAGCTTTCCCTATTAACAGTGTCCCTCGCCAACAGGCGAACCCACTCCAACTTCAGAGGTACTTGTAATTTACGTCCCAAGTCAAGGACGACAGGTCAACATTTTAGTCCAGCTGTCCGGTGTAGGGGTTAAACCGCTAACCTCGGCATCAGCACAGCGGATGTTTTAAGAACACGCGTTCTTATCCATTCAACCATGCTGACCTGCAGTGTCATTCGAAGTTAATTTTATCGGCTCACACACACACACTCACTCTCTCGCTCTCTCTCTCTCTCTCTCTCTCTCTCTCTCTCTCTCTCTCTCTCTCTCTCTCTCTCACACACACACACACACACACACACACACACCTCTAAAAGTACTGGAGAGCTTTTGGCCATCATAGACCATACATTTAGGAAGGGAAAATCTCAACTGCACCTGTGGGTCTGATCTTATGTTGTTTGTCCATCAAGAATGATGATGACCATTCATTTTCATTTTCTCTTCATTGCTCTCATTTTTTCATCTTTTTATTCTTCTCTCCCGTCCGTATGCCTTAATGTAATCATCGGAGGATCGTCTCCGTGACTATATGTTGTGATTTGTGTATTTATTTGTTTGCTGATGAAGGCTTGTCGCCGCATTGTCCTTGTATTGTTCGTAATTATGTTCTGTAAAGCTGCATTACTTTGTGTTATTTTATGTTGTTTACATTTCCACAGCTTTACCACAGTTTCACCAAATTTTCTTCATATTTGTACTATGTTTACAACTGCAAACGAAGTGTACTAAGTAGATGGCAATTAGCGGTTTGGGGCCAAAACACCCAGGGCACCACGGGATCGTCAAAACAACAGCCCCCTAGGGATCCAAACCCCCCCGGGGGCCCCCCCCCCCTAGGCCCCGGGTGCACACCAAACGGTGAACCGTCCCGGAGCGCTACTTAGAGATTTAGTATGTATGAGGTACACACCATGGACACACATCAGTGGCTAAAAGCGAATCCAACACGGCAGCGCATGTACTGTTGGAGGAATACCGATGGAGAGTGGACCCACTACCACCCCCCAGGGGTTTGGTGCAACTACCAAAGATTTGAAGCGTCGCGCAGGGGACGTCGTCGTATTATAATGCACCACCGCAAGTGAATTAGAGCTACAACCTCCCAGGGTATATCAAGATGAATGGTTGTGAGTGGCCCAAACTCGGCACAGAGCTGCGCTGCGGTCGGTCTTGTGTTGGTCTTTTCTGTTCAAGGCACAATGCACAAGCGAAGCGGGGGGTGACCATAGAAGAGTGTATATTCTGTGAGAGGGGGGTTAAACGTCCTTATGGGGGGATTTTGTGAGCCCGGGGGGGTTGGGGTAACCCCGGGGCTTTTTTAAAAAAG
>JACEFZ010017969.1:0-10179 GCA_014155875.1 Cepaea nemoralis | reverse complement strand
ATCAATCAATCAATCAATCAATCAATTAATTAGCACATAAAGCTGCAAGCAAATCGTCGGAGTGGAGGTGGTGTTGGTAATTGTTTATTTTGATTTTTTTGGTTGGGTGGGGGAGGGGGCGGCGGTTGTGCGAGGAGATTACATCAAATATCACATACAGTTGTAATCAAATCATGGCGGCGGAGAAGATTATGCGACATATGTTGGTGTTATGTCCTTTGAAGGTGATTCGTGGCATGCATTTTACATTTAACAAAATATTTCTACTTTATAGCGAAAACAGGTCTGGGGACATTGCAGATCTGCTGTCCCACACCTTTATTGATTGGCAGGCATTGACCTACTTCATCATAAGAGTTTATGGCAACTCGTTGTTTTCAGTATATTTGAATAACGAAGAAACAAACAATAGAATGCATGATTTATTGCCTGGCATATTTCGCTGCATCTCGTCAGGTACATACTGCAGAAATCACACAACGTAAAGTGAAATAACTAGATTAATCCTTCAATCTGAAATATACACATATTCGCACAGTAATGTCGATTGTCTACCACGGTAATGTTAAACTGACTAACATGTCTTTCTGCTTGCACAAGGCCCGGCTTACGCAGGTTGATCACTATGGCTTCAGCAAACCTTAACAACCGACTACTCTGTGTGTTGAACAACACACGGAAGGCACTGTCTCTTTCAACCACATGATCACCCTCGAGCACGTGTCTCGCGACCGATGAAGCAGGACTGTTCCGGTGTGGCCGCCTGCCTGTTCCGTCAATTTGGAGGTCGGCAAGCACTTTTATCACATCGACGTATCTTCGAAAGTTAAGTTTCATGTCCTTAAAAGGACGTTGCAATAAACCCCAGCATTTATTGGCAGTTTGTGATTTACTAGGCAATTTTACATTCAGTAGTTTGCCATCGTTTTCTAAGCGACTGACGCTCATACGATTGAAATAAACGCAAAGCGATCTGCTTCATAATCGCCTGCCGCTGATTTCGAACCATCGACCCGAAATGTTGGGGAATTGTGACACTGCGTTCACTAAACTCGAAGCCACAGACGCCACTATGGAAAACTTCAGTGTGGACAATGAATCACGGCTGTAGGTTTTTGCATATCTCCGTGTCACGCTGTATTAACTTTCTCATGCACATTGAATGTGTAGTCTGTCGTATAATCCAACGATATGTGTTCAATAATCTACTGGTTATATGCTGACATTCTAATAATGAAACACAACTGCGCAAACGTGGTTTTTTTCTTTCTATGTAAACAGCTATAGTGTTTTCTATAAAGCAGATGTGGTCAGACCCAATGCGGTCATGTGAATAGTTGGGAAGAACAAATAAATCAGAACGCGTCTTGAATGTCCTCACTGCTTTGGTGCTGGTTCTTAACTCAGCCCAATCCAACTCTATAAACCATTCAAGACCAGATTAGCCTGGAGGTATAGCTTCCGCTCTGATTCAAGTAGACCGGGCTGGAATCAGCGCCGTGGTGCTGTAAGAAGCAGGTGAATGATCCTGATCACGCAAATCGGCGTGTTAGGTATACGGTGCTATCACTGTATTTGTACATCAATCGGCAGTCGTGTGGTGATGAGGTCAATAAGCCGACCGCCTTTACTTCATACAGCGTTTCCTACAGACCATTCTAGGCCGCGTCGACCTGGGAACTCTGGTCAATGAAATAACATTCCCGCCTCGCGGGTGGGGGGGGGGGGGGGGAAGCTAGCACTGTGGCATGGGGATTGAGGATTTCATAAAATATGGAAGCTGGTGTTGCTCTGCTTCCTCCCAAATCGCGAGGGAGTGCATCGGGAGACTAGCTTTCTCGGATATTGGCATAAAATAGAAGCTCCATATGCGCGTTAAAAATATGTTAGAAATTGGTAATCGAAATGACTAGACCAACTTGGTTTATGCCTGGGATAAATTTCACACTTAGACAACATACTCACAGCAAATATGTAAAGCATGTGTAATTTGGTATACACCAAGAAGATCCACGTCGGTGCTACGAGTTACATACACAAAAGTAAGCATCAAACCCTTGACAGTGCTAGTGCGTTACACAGAAAGAAGCTCACATCAAGATCATTGTCGGTGCTACGAAGCACACATCAAAATCACTGTCGGTGCTACGGAGTCACACACGAAGAAACACACGTCGGGTCCATATCGGTGCTACGGAGTCACACACGAAGAAAGACACGTCGGGTCCATGTCGGTGCTACGGAGTCACACACGAAGAAACACACGTCGGGTCCATATATGCGCTACGGAGTCACACACGAAGAAACACACGTCGGGTCGATGTCGGTGTTACGGAGTCACACACGAAGAAACACACGTCGGGTCCATATATGCGCTACGGAGTCACACACGAAGAAACACACGTCGGGTCCATATATGCGCTACGGAGTCACACACGAAGAAACACACGTCGGGTCCATATATGCGCTACGAAGTCACACACGAAGAAACAAACACGTCGGGTCCATATATGCGCTACGGAGTGACACACGAAGAAACACACGTCGGGTCCATATATGCGGTACGGAGTCACACACGAAGAAACACACGTCGGGTCCATATATGCGCTACGGATTCACACACGAAGAAACACACGTCGGGTCCATGTCGGTGCCACGGAGTCACACACAAAGAAACACACGTCGGGTCCATGTCGGTGCTACGGAGTCACACACGAAGAAACACACGTCGGGTCCATATATGTGCTACGGAGTCACACACGAAAAAACACACGTTGGGTCCATATATGTGCTACGGATTCACACACGAAGAAACACACGTCGGGTCCATGTCGGTGCTACGGAGTCACACACAAAGAAACACACGTCGGGTCCATGTCGGTGCTACGGAGTCACACACAAAGAAACACACGTCGGGTCCATGTCGGTGCTACGGAGTCACACACAAAGAAACACACGTCGGGTCCATGTCGGTGCTACGGAGTCACAAACAAAGAAACACACGTCGGGTCCATGTCGGTGTTACGGAGTCACACACGAAGAAACACACGTCGGGTCCATGTCGGTGCTACGGAGTCACACACAAAGAAACACACATCGGGTCCATGTCGGTGTACGGAGTCACACACGAAGAAACACACGTCGGGTCCATGTCGGTGCTACGGAGTCACACACGAAGAAACACACATCGGGTCCATGTCGGTGCTACGGAGTCACACACGAAGAAACATCACGTCGGGTCCATTATCGGTGCTACGGAGTCACACACGAAGAAACACACGTCGGGTCCATATCGGTGCTACGGAGTCACACACGAAGAAACACACGTCGGGTCCATGTCGGTGCTACGGAGTCACACACGAAGAAACACACGTCGGGTCCATATATGTGCTACGGAGTCACACACGAAGAAACACACGTCGGGTCCATATATGTGTACGGATTCACACACGAAGAAACACACGTCGGGTCCATGTCGGTGCTACGGAGTCACACACAAAGAAACACACGTCGGGTCCATGTCGGTGCTACGGAGTCACACAAAAGAAACACACGTCGGGCTCCATGTCGGTGCTACAGAGTCACACACAAGAAACACACGTCGGGTCCATGTCTGGTGCTACGGAGTCACAAACAAAGAAACACACGTCGGGTCCATGTCGGTGTTACGGAGTCACACACGAAGAAACACACGTCGGGTCCATGTCGGTGCTACGGAGTTACAAACAAAGAAACACACATCGGGTCCATGTCGGTGCTACGGAGTCACACACGAAGAAACACACGTCGGGTCCATGTCGGTGCTACGGAGTCACACACGAAGAAACACACGTCGGGTCCATGTCGGTGCTACGGAGTCACACACGAAGAAACACACGTCGGGTCGATGTCGGTGCTACGGAGTCACACACAAAGAAACACACGTCGGGTCCATGTCGGTGCTACGGAGTCACACACAAAGAAACACATGTCGGGTCCATGTCGGTGCTACGGAGTCACACACAAAGAAACACACGTCGGGTCCATGTCGGCGCTACGGAGTCACACACGAAGAAACACACGTCGGGCTCCATATATGTGCTACTGGAGTCACACACGAAGAAAACACACGTCGGGTCCATGTCGGTGCTACGGAGTCACACACGAAAGAAACACACGTCGGGTCCATATATGTGCTTCGGAGTCACACACGAAGAAACTCACGTCGGGTCCATATCGGTGCTACGGAGTCACACACGAAGAAACACACGTCGGGTCCATATATGTGCTACGGAGTCACACACGAAGAAACACACGTCGGGTCCATATATGTGCTACGGAGTCACACACGAAGAAACACACGTCGGGTCCATGTCGGTGCTACGGAGTCACACACGAAGAAACACACGTCGGGTCCATATATGTGCTTCGGAGTCACACACGAAGAAACTCACGTGGGTCCATATCGGTGCTACGGAGTCACACACGAAGAAACACACGTCGGGTCCATATCGGTGCTACGGAGTCACATACGAAGAAAACACACGTCTGGTCGATTCGATGGGTGGCTACGGAAGTCACAACACGAAGAAACACACGTCGGGTCCCCCTATATGTGCTACGGAGAGTCACACACGAAGAAACACACGTCGGGTCCAATATGTGTTACGGATTCACACAACGAAGAAAAACCACGTCGGGTCCAGTCGGTGCTACGGAGTCACACACGAGGAAACACAGTCGGGTCCATATCGGTGCTACGGAGTACATACGAGAAACACACGTCGGGTCGATGTCGGTGCTACGGATTTCACACACGAAGAAAACACGTCGGGTCCATATATGTGCTCGGGGTACACACGAAGAAACAACGTCGGGCCCATATATGTGCTACGGATTCACACATAAAAGAAACACGTCGGGTCCATGTCGGTGCTACGGAGTCACACACAAAGAAACACACGTCGGGTCCATGCCCGTGCTACGGAGTAACACAAAAAGAAACACACGTCGGGTCCATGTCGGTGCTACAGAGTCACACAAAAGAAACACACTGGGTCCAGTCGGTGCTAGGGAGTCACAAACAAAAAAAACACAGTCGGGCCATGTCGGTTACGGAGTCACACACGAAAAAAACACCGTCGGGCCAGTCGGTGCTACGGAGTTACAAACAAAGAAACACAAATGGGTATGTCGGTGCTACGGAGTCACACACGAAGAAACACACGTCGGGCCTGTCGGTGCTACGGAGTACACCGAAGAAACAAAATCGGGTCCATGTCGGTGCTAGGGAGTCACACACGAAGAAACACACGTCGGGTCGATGTCGGTGCTACGGAGTCACACACGAAAAAAAACCACGTCGGGTCCATGTCGGTGACACGGAGTCACACACAAAGAAAAAAACGTGGGGTCCATGTCGGTGCTACGGAGTCACACACGAAGAAACACACGTCGGGCCCATATATGTGCTACGGGTCACACACGAAGAAACACACGTGGGTCCATTTTGTGCTACGGAGTCACACACGAAGAAACACACGTCGGGTCCAATATGTGCTAGGGAAAGTCACAACGAAGAAAACACGTGGGGCCCATTCGGTGTACGGAGTCAACACAAAGAAACACACGTCGGGTCCATTTTGCACGGGCACACAAAAAGAAACACAGCGGGTCCATTGGTTACGATACACACAAAGAAAACCACTCGGGTCCATGTCGGGGTACGGAGTCAAAAACCCAAAGAAACACACGTCGGGCCATGTCGGTGTACGGGTCACACACGAAGAACACAGTCGGGTCCATTGGTGCTAGGGGGTTTACAAACAAAGAAACACACTCGGGGCCATTGGTGCTACGGAGCCCAACACGAAGAAACACACGTCGGGCCCATGCGTGCTAGGGGAGTCACACACAAGAAACACACTCGGGCCATGGGGTGCTAGGGAGTCACACAAAAGAAACACACTCGGGTCAGTGGGTGCTACGGAGTCACACACAAGAAACACACGTGGGGGGTCCATGCGGGCCCACGGAGCACAAAAAAGAAACACACGTGGGGCCATGTCGGGTACGGAGTCACACACGAAGAAACACACGTCGGGTCCATTTGTGCTACGGAGTACACACAAAAAAACACACGGGGCCATTTGTGCTACGGATCACCCCCGAAGAAACAATGGGTCCATGTCGGTGTACGGAGTCACACACAAAGAAACACACTCGGGTCCATGTCGGTGCTACGGAGTCACACACAAAGAAACACACGTCGGGCCATGTGGGTGCTACGGAGTACACACAAGAAACACACGCGGGCCCATGGGGTGCAGGGAGCACAAACAAAGAAACAAAACGTCGGGTCCATGTCGGTGAAAGGAGTCACACACGAAGAAACCACACGCGGGTCATTGGTGCTACGGAGTCACAAACAAAAAACACACTGGGTCCATTGGTGTACGGATCACACACGAAGAAACACAGTGGGTCCAGTCGGTGCTACGGATAAACACACAAAGAAACACACTCGGGTCCATGTCGGTGTTTCGGAGCCACACAGAAACCACGTGGGTCCATTCGGTGCACGGAGTCCCCACACAAAAAAACAAAAAGGGGGTCATTCGGTGCTACGGAGTCACACAAAGAAACACACGTCGGGTCATGTCGGTGTACGGAGTCACACACGAAGAAAACACGTCGGGCCCATTTGTGCTACGGAGTCACACAAAGAAACCACTGGGGTCCAAATTTGGTACGGATTCACACACGAAGAAACACACGTCGGGTCCATGTCGGTGCTACGGAGTCACACAAAAGAAACACACCGGTCCATGTCGGTGTCGGAGTCCAAAAAAAGAAACCACGTGGGTCCATTCGGTGCTACGAGTCACACACAAAGAAACACACGCGGGGCCCCATCGGTGCTACGGAGCACACACGAAGAAAAACTCATGGGGTCCATATCGGTGCTACGGAGTAAACCACGAAGAAACACACGTCGGGTCCTTTCCGGTGCTACGGAGTACATACGAAGAAACACAACTCTGGTCGATGTCGGTGCTACGGAGTCACACACGAAGAAGCACACGTGGGTCCATATATGTGCACGGAGTCACACACGAAGAAACACACGTGGGTCCATATATGTGTAGGATTCACCACGAAGAAAACACACGTCGGGTCCATGTCGGTGTACGGAGTCACACACAAAAAAACACACGTCGGGTCATGTCGGTGCTACGGAGTCACACACGAGGAAAAAAAAGTCGGGTCCATATCGGTGCTACGGAGTACATACGAAGAAACACACGTCGGGTCGTTTGTCGGTGCTACGGAGTCACACACGAAGAAACACACGTCGGGTCATAAGTGCTAGGGGTCACACCGAAGAAACACACGTCGGGTCCATATATGTGCTCGGACACACACGAAGAAACACACGTCGGGTCCATGTCGGTGCTACGGAGTCACACACAAAGAAACAACGTGGGTCCATGTCGGTGAAGGGGTCAACACAAAGAAACACACGTCGGGTCCATGTCGGTGCTACGGATCACACACAAAGAAACACACGTCGGGTCCATGTCGGCTACGGAGTCACAAACAAAGAAACACACGTCGGGTCCCTGTCGGTGTTACGGAGTCACACACGAAGAAACACACGTCGGGCCCATGTCGGTGCTACGGAGTCACAAACAAAAAAAACACACATCGGGTCCATGTCGGTGTTACGGAGTCAACACGAAGAAACACACGTCGGGTCCATGTCGGTGTTACGGAGTCACACACAAAGAAACACACATCGGGTCCATGTCGGTGCTTCGGAGTCACACACGAAAAAAACCTCCGTGGGTCCATTGGGTTTGTAGGGAAAGTCACACACGAAGAAACCACACGTCGGGTCCATATCGGTGCTACGGAGTCCCCTACGAAGAAACACACGTGGGGGTCGATGTCGGTGCTACGGGTCACACACAAAAGAAAACCCCGTCGGGCCCCATATATGTGCTACGGGGTCACACACGAAGAAACACAGTCGGGTCCTATATTTTGTACGGATTCACACACGAAAAAAAAACATTTCGGGTCCATGTCGGTGCTACGGAGTCACACACAAAGAAACACACGTCGGGTCCATGTCGGTGCTACGGAGTCACACACGAAGAAACACACGTCGGGTCCATATATGTGCTACGGAGTCACACACGAAGAAACACACGTCGGGTCCATATATGTGCTACGGAGTCACACACGAAGAAACACACGTCGGGTCCATGTCGGTGCTACGGAGTCACACACAAAGAAACACACGTCGGGTCCATGTCGGTGCTACGGAGTCACACAAAAAGAAACACACGTCGGGTCCATGTCGGTGCTACAGAGTCACACACAAAGAAACACACGTCGGGTCCATGTCGGTGCTACGGAGTCACAAACAAAGAAACACACGTCGGGTCCATGTCGGTGTTACGGAGTCACACACGAAGAAACACACGTCGGGTCCATGTCGGTGCTACGGAGTTACAAACAAAGAAACACACATCGGGTCCATGTCGGTGCTACGGAGTCACACACGAAGAAACACACGTGGGGTCCATGTCGGTGCTACGGAGTCAACACGAGAAACACACGTCGGGTCCATGTCGGTGCTACTGAGTCAAAACACGAAGAAACACACGTCGGGTCGATGTCGGTGCTACGGAGTCACACACAAAGAAAACACACGTCGGGTCCATGTCGGTGTACGGAGTCACACACAAAGAAACACATGTCGGGTCCATGTCGGTGCTACGGAGTCACACACAAAGAAACACACGTTCGGGTCCATGTCGGCGCTACGGAGTCACACACGAAGAAACTATAAATAGGGACATTACAGGTTAGGCAACGTGATCGTACAGGACACAAGTCTTCGCGTTGTTAGAAACATACTTTATTAGCCGAATCGTTCTTTTTAGCCCACATGATGGAGACTCCCTTCTTGGTGTTGACATCTCTTCTCGCTGGCCCCCAAGTGACGTGTGTTTTTTCCTAGATACACTTCTTCATTCGTGCACACACGTTCACTAGGGTTTCCCCCCTAGTCAAGGAATGCGCAGCATTCCTTAACTCTTTACTCCTAACTAATTCCCTCACTGTTACAATGCCTCCCCTTCTTAAAAAGAGAATTTCCTTGAAAAAAAACCCAACCCCAACTTTTTAAATATTTAAACTTTACCCCCTCTATTTTTCCAATAACAACAATTCCATATATTTCCAAACCCAAATTTTCTCCTATCTCCTCATAGCCAATTGCTAACCAGAGACAATAATATCAAAAAAACCCCTTACAAACTCGTTATAAATTTCTCTAAAAAATTTTACAAAACTCTCCCCAAAAAATTTCCCCCCCCAAAACAAAAGTCTCCATAAGCGAACCGCTTTTAACTTTAAAATGTCCATTTTAAATTATGATTGACAAAATGAAGATATTCCCCTTATCCCCTTTTTTTCCCCCTTATTCACATTCTCACACTCCAGTACTAGGATAGACAGAAAAAAAAAATAGCTAGATTAGATTTGGGTAGGTACGCACCCGAAAATAATAAAGTAAAGGGAAAAAATAAAAAAGTAAGAAGTAATCACCTTTCTCTTCCCATACATTCTCAAAACTTTATCAAAAAATAAAGTTCAAAATTTATCTTCAGTTTCCGTCAATAAAAAATTGTTATTATCAAAAAAAATGTTAATCCAAAACGGGTAGCTTTGTATTATTCGTCATCAATTTCCCGTTTAAACCCTTCCTTCAACAACAAAAAATTCCTAACTATTATTATACTTAAGTACCCGTCTTTTCTTCCAATATGCAGTTTTTTAAATGCCAAAACTCAACCTTGGGATTCCCCCCATATTCTCCCATTAAAAAAGCGTTCAACCCCGCTCCTATTATAAACCTTGTAAAATAATTTCATACCCCACTGTAATAACAACATACCCCCCATAATACATATAGAGTCACTTCATAACCCCTACTTTAATTCCTTCTTCTAACTGAACTTCAAAGTAATAATCATTTTAAACACACTTTGGGTAATCAATCAAACCAAAACATCGTAAAAAAACATCTAAGATAATTTTTTTCACATTTCATAAAAACAATTTAAGTCCCAACAAAATTTAGCCCCCCCCAAAAAATTTCAATCCCCAACAACCCTTAAACCCAAA
>JACEFZ010017968.1:0-19072 GCA_014155875.1 Cepaea nemoralis | reverse complement strand
TTGTTTGGGGTTTGTTTTTTTTGGTTTTAAAAATTTTTTTTGGGGGGCCCGGGACGGGGGGGGGTTTTTTTTTTTTTTGGAATTTTATTCATCTTGGCGTGTAATTGGTGTGCCAGGATGTAAAACCAGGAGTTCTACTAAAATCTGCGCGGGTGCTACGGAGTTCGTGCATCGAGCGAAGCCATCCTTGAGTAAATTTTTCAGCAGCGTGTGTGGTTAAAAATCAGTCTGTGTTTACGTTTTTCAACATGGCGGAACAACGTGTGTTTCGATGGGCCAGCAGTCAACATCCGAAGGGCTGGTACCGCGCAGGGACAAAAAAACAAGTAAGCGCGGAGGTTTGAGGCGTTTTAGACTCAAGTGTCACCGTCTAGGACTCAGGAACATCCGTATTCTATATTGGAACTGTGCCAGTGTAAAACAACGGGGCGCTATTTTAGAAACCCTAGTTTACAGGAACGACATTGTAGCACTCCAGGAGACGAGACTGGGCGATCAGCTACTCCGAATTGCCGGCTTCAAATGTTTCTACAACAGACGACATCTGGGAACGGCGATTCTCGTTCGCGGACAGCATGGTGGCGTCAGAGCTAGACATGCCCAGTTGGGACAGTGACGATATACAAATACAGGCGTTGAGAGTTCATTCCAGTATACCATTCGTGTTGGTTAATGTTTATGCCCGCAATGCGAGTATGGACGCCAGAAGTGGCAGTGCTTAAGTGGCATATTGGGCCAAGAGAGAAATGTTATTTTCTGTGGTGACTTCAACGCTAAGGGCAGAGCATGGGGAAACACTTCCTCCAATACACAAGGGGAGGAGCTCGAGACTGCACTGGAAACCATCGACCTGGTTTGTATTAACAGTGGCTGTGTCACCAGGACAGCAAGCCGTCCAGGCGATGAGGACAGTGCTATTGATCTGGCGCTAGTTTCACCTTCACTCACTACAGTGTGTAGATGGGGTGTCCTAGGACACCATGGCAGCGACCACCACCCGTGCAGCATATTGGTGGAGAAAGGCAGAACCAGGCAGCACAAGCTAAAGGTAAAGACGTTCCAGTATGACAGTACAGGGCAAGATGTGGTGAGTAAAATAAGACGTGACAAGCGCAGAACGTTTCAGGGCAGGAAAAAAAGCTGGGAGCAGCCACCGTGGTGGAGTTTCGAGGTGGAGAAGGCTTGGGTGGATAAGCGTAGTGCTGTAAGGAGATGGCAAAATGCCAAGAAGAACAGAGCTGGTCATCCTAGTCCCTGCTTGCACTTAGAAAGAGAGATGCACACAAAAGTAAGCTATTTCAAAAAACTGGTCAAGGTGGTTAAAAGCGAAAAATGGGCAGAGGTGTGTCAAAGAGTAAGCACAGACAAGTCACTGAAATTGTTCTGGCGACTACATAAAAGCATGAGTGGTGTAGTCAAGAATAAGAGCATTTCAGACTTCCAAGGTGCTGACCTCACCTGGCAGAGGACTGACGAGGACAAGGGCAAAGCCCTCTTTGAACGCTACCTTGAGCAGGGCAACCAGACAGACATGGGAGGCCGAAATCTGGCCAAGGAGGTCACCTCAGACAGATGCAAGGCCCAGAACACTTCGGAGGAAGACACAGTGACAGTGAAAGAAATCAAGGCTGTGCTTCGACGATCAAAAAACAGTGCTCCAGGTCCTGATGGCATAAGATACGACGACATAAATAGGTGTACCGACAATGAGCTAGAGAAACTTAGCAGACATGTACAACAACAGTATAGGGAGTGCTAGCATCAAGGAGGAATGGTTACACAGCTATCTGATTCCCTTGCCGAAGCCTGACAAAGACCACAAAAAAATTCAGGGATATCGAATTATAACCATGCAGAATACAATAGGCAAGCTGCTGGAGAAGGTAATTGCCAGGAAAATATCAAGCCAACTAGAGAGGCAAGGTGTTTTCCCACCTACCCTGGGTGGGTACCGTCCAAAAAGAGAAACCTGGACCAATGCAGCAGTCTTTGCCCATGATGTCTATGAAGGTTTCCACTCAGGCACTGAAACCGTTGCTGCAGCGATTGATCTTGAGGACGCATACAACAGAGTACCACTGGATTTTTTAATGTTTCAGCTTCTTGAACTAAACGTAAGTCCATTCCTCCTTAGTTGGATCGCTGCAGCCCTCTACCAACGGAAAGTAGTTTTTAGATGTGGCAGTTGGACTTCGGAACCAACAACAATATATCCTGGCCTACCACAGGGATCACCATTATCTCCGGTACTGTTCAACGCCTACACAGTGAGAATCACCAGTGAGCAGATCACTGGACCTGGCAGGACATTGTCGTATGCCGATGATGTTTTAGTGTATCGTCAGGGTAAGGATAGAGAGGAGGTTGCTGTGGAACTACAAACCGAACTCAATCGCATAAGTACTTGGTGTGATGAAGCTGGGGCAATGGTCAACCCAACAAAGGCAACAGTGACTTGGTTCTCTTTGAATAATCATATTGTCAACAATCCAACACCAACTGTAATGCTGTGTTCAGAGACGGTGGAAAGAACGCAGGCAATGAATTACCTGGGGATACGGTTTGATCGAAGCCTTGCTTATAATGTGCACATAGACCAGGTGATAACAAAGGCCAAGCGGGGTTTGGCAGCGATGCGGGTGATGGCGGCAGCAAACTGTGAGCAGCGCCATCTATGTCTTCTGTACGAGGGGCTGGTCATGTCTGTTTTGGAGTATGCAATGGCAATCCTGACTCTCAGCCATAAGCAGATAGAAAGGATGGAAAGGATACAGAATGAAGCTAATGCGCATTATTCTTGGATGTACAAGAGATACAGCATGCAGGGCGATGCGCTACCTTCTTGATTTTCCAACCATTGAAGAGAGAATACAAGTTTGCAGGGCACGCGCCTACCTCAGAATTAACGCAAACACACAACATCCACTGCATAGTGAAATTAGGAAGGTGAAGGGCAGCAGGTTAAAAAGAGGACGGTCGTGGATGGGTCAAGCCGAAGACATTCTTCAACAGGTGTGTTCACTTGAGGACTTAGAACCTGGCGAGGAGTGGGTGCAAGTGCCAACAGACTTCTGCACATCCTTTTCAGTTTGCATCCAACTAGATAGAAAATGCAGACAAGAAAATCCGGCTGCTGTTGAGGCTGAAGTACAAGCGTTGATTTTCGAGAATTCGCTAGACGGTGACGCGGTCATCTACACAGATGGGTCGGTCGTCCGACATGTGAGAAGCTCATGGGCCTTTACAGCTCGGGCCGGAGGGAGAATTGTGAAGGAGGACTCTGGTGCTTTCACTGAAACCACAAGTAGCCTGACCATGGAAGTCATGGCAGTAAGTAAAGCAATAACATGGCTCGAGACACAGACATTCACTAGGGCTTGTTTCCTTAGCGACTCAATGAACATGATCAAGAGGATAGAGGAGGGGTCGATCCGAAGAGAGTGGTTGCTGCCTCTGAAGCGGTCTCGGCTGGCAAAGATTAGTTTCATCTTCGTGCCAGGTCATGCGGGAGTACAAGGAAATGAGCGGGCTGACAAGCTCGCAGGTGAGGCTACTGTGGAGGGCGGACGCGCCATGGACCAGGCTGACATTCTGAATGCTCTACGAGAAGTGAGACTTTTGCGAGAACCAAGTGATGACTGGGAATCTACAACAATGGCCAGACTGCGGGAGCAGCAAATTAAAAGAGGGGTGGCCAAACAAGAACACTACGCAGGAAGCCAAAGAAGATTGATAAACCAACACAGAACTGGCGTCGTTAGCCGCTACACGCTGCGGGATTTGCTGAGGAGGGGATCCGAGCACTTATGGACTGAATGGTTCGATGTGCAACGAGGATGATCTGTCGACTAACTAACTAACTAACATTATTAGTAAATACTCAAATTTAAAATCACGATGGAACCAGCTATAATTATGAGGGATCCGATGTATGGCTTCTGGTGACCTTCCTTTGGTAAATGTTTTTATTAGTTCCAACTGGCCTTTTGTCTTTACTGATTAGTGATACTGGTATCTCATGCACAATTAATTAACACAACAATTAATATTTATGATTAAAGCAGACATTGACACTTGAATAAAATAGTTAAATACACTGCATTTGATTTTGTTGTCAGTTCCATAATAATCCTACCATAATGTTATAATTTTAGAAGAAAAAAAAATTGTTTATACAATATAATTTATCAATTATAATTTTTATATCATTTCATTTATGACTCATGATATTTAATTGCTTTATAGTTTTTTTTTTCTGTTTGCAGAAATGCCAATATAACTTTAAACTTTAATACACCTGTGGTATTTCAAATAATTAGTGTTTTGTCCCCACATACTGAAGGAAAAGCCTACTTCGTCTCAAAATTGCCACTGCTTAGGCAAAAAACGGGCAACCTGCAACCTCCAGAGAAACTGCGTTCATTGTAAAATTTCATCTTATGACTTGCATGTTGTAAAAGGTCTAATAGTGCAATGTCTCAAAAGGGCCATATATACATGTTTCAACGCGATATTATAGCAAAAACCACTCATCTAACTATTTACCAGTTTCAGGGGCCAACAACCGTAACAGTCTTTCTGACATGTATATCCCCAATTCAACATTATATTTTATTACAGTCCTAAAGACATTGCAGTCGTCCACCGGAAGCAAAGCAGATGTTTTGCAAAAGTGCACATGAAAATCTTCTGGGAACAAAGTTTCCGAATATAACGTGAGATTTTTCTATGCGTATTCGCAAATGTTATGTAGCATATGTTGTAACTACAAGAATATGTATATTAATATTTATACTACAGATTTAATCCTTTAATGTCTAGTGAATTATTTTAAAGCATGAATCAGGTGGCTAATAGTGCCAGATCTGTGTTGATTGACGAGATCCCTCAATCTCCCTATGTGCCCCTTGTGTCTGACCGTGCCAGTTCTTATTCCCTAGTCTCTCATTCTAGACCAGGGGTCACCAAACTACGGCCCGCGGGCCGGATCCGGCCCGCGACGTCATTTCATCCGGCCCGCCGATGGTATTCGAACTTGCTTGATATAACATATGGAACACGAGACGTTGTGATACAATTTAAATGTAAATATTATGTTTAGAATAATAGGATATCTTCACACGTGCGGAAACATCCTGGCTGCTTTGTGTCTTAAATTTACTATTTTCAATTATAAATTATTGTATCTAGATTTTCTTCTTTATTGCAATGTTTGCTTATTTCGCGCCATCTCAAGTCCTTCCCCGGCTCATGGTAGCGCCACCTACGCTTTGACGTACCATGGTTTCCATGGCAAAACACACACACACACACACACACACACACACACACACACATACACGTAGGCGTTCATGGCTCTCCACAGATCTCGGTCTTTGGTGTTCTTGATCAACCCTGCTGATGATATTCCTCCATGCCACCGTCTCAATCCATCCAGCATCATTTCTCTTGGTCTGCCCCTGCCTATCTTCCCCTCGATATTTCCAGTTGTCACGATGTTCTCCAATGTCTCTCTTCTTATCACATGACCAAAGAAAGCTGTTTGTCTCTTTCTTATTGTTGTATGTAGTGTTCTATTATCATTATCCTCTTTTCAGGCAATCGTTGATAGTTCCTCTGGCAATCTAAGGAATTCGCAACATTCGCCTTAGGAACCACATGTCTGTTGCTTCTAAGTTCTTCCTGATTTGTTCATTGACATTCCAAGATTTACTGCAGTACAGCACAACTGGTTCTATATAGCATTTCAGCACTCTCTTTCTTACATTCATTGATAGTGACTTATTACATAAGGTACTCTTCATTTTCTGAAATGCATCCTTTGCCTGCCCTATTGTGCTCTTAATCTCTATTGTACATCTTCCCTCGTGTTAATACGAAAATATTATCCCCAGCTTCAGAAGAATTTCCCGGTCAAGGTGTTAATCGAGCTGGTCTCTAGGGCAGTGTTTTTCAACCTTTCTGCTAGAGCAGATCCTTACACAAATGTTTACGTTACTCAAGGAACACAGTGCGATTATCCAAGTGTCTGTCCTACTTTATGTAATAAACCAGATGGGCAGAAATGTTGCATTTAGGCGATTTTGCCGGTCTGTTTCGGCGGAACCCCTGGCTGCCACTCGCGGAAACCCGGTTGAAAAACTCAGCTCTAGGCTGTTTATTTAGGCTGGCCCTATTTATATATTTTGCAAACGTCATTATGAGATATATTCTATTACCAAAGATACCTATAAACTTTATATAAACTACGTGTTCGGAACAATGGCTACCGGCTGTTGCTGAACTGACTGATTTCCTTTTCGGTTCACGAATGCATTTTTCAGGAGACTCCTGGGAGTCGACGCTGGAGCTACGGAGTTCGTGCTTTGTGCGCCGCTATCGGCGGGTGGCCCTGTGGAAGAGACCGAGCCATGTGAGAAAACCCGGGCTAATGAAGTCTTTCTAGTGACTGCCGATTCCATCGACGATGAACTGTAACTTTCGTGGATGACTTTTGTGGTGGCATTCTGGCGGCGGCATTATGCACAGTGTACCTATGCAGGCTGTTGGCTTGCCGAGACGTCTGTCTGTTCCACTTGTCATATTGGACAGTGAGGAGCATTTTGTGTGATATTCACTGGCACAGGAACAGAGCATAATGGGGACGACCCGTTGCCGTGAAGTTGGAACCTCGACTAACTAACTTTGGTGAGCCGTAGCTTCACCAGTGACCCTTATTCCACTGCTTTTCTCGTGTTTCAATAGGATTTTAATTATGTTTCTAATTCAATGTCTTTTTCATTTTCATATCCCGTGTACTTCACCCTTCATTATGGCTACTAAGAAAAGAAAAGTGGACGCCGAGTGTCGCGTTTTCAATGAAGAATGGGAGTAAAGTACTTCTTTGTGGAAACAAAAGACCAGAAAACCAGTTGCGTAATATGCAGCGAAAGTGTTGCCATTTTGAAAGAGTACAATCTTCGGCGTCACTACGAAACAAAACATCTATCAACATATCCAAGATTTTCTGGATAGCTACGCTCTGAGAAATATGAGTCCATGAAACGTGGTTTAGAAACACAAAGAAAAATCTTCACGAGAAAGTTTGCTGAAAATGAATCTGTCACTCGTACAAGTTACAAAATAGTGCATAAGATAGCAGAACGAGGAAAACCGTTTACTTGTGGCAACTTCATCAAAGAGTGTATGCTGGAAGCAGCAAATGACTTGTGTCCTGAGAAAGCCGATTTGTTTGGAACTATCAGCCTTTCGGCAAGTTCAGTTGTGCGAAGAACAGAAGAACTTGGAGAGAACATAGTGCTACAGATACGCGAGAAAACTAGGAACTTGTTGTGGTATTCTCTGGAGCTGGATGAGTCTACTGATCTCTCGAGTACGTCACAACTTCTCGTGTTCATTCGTTGTGTCAATTTGGACTTTCAGATAACGAAAGAGTTAGCAACCGTTTGCAGCATGCATGGAACAACAACTGGGAAAGACATTTTCATGGAAGTGCAAAGAGTTTTGCAAGACTATAACCTTTAGTGCAATCAGCTTCGAGGTGTTAAAGTTGATTGAGAAAAAACGTGGCTGGGGTGAGGAAGGGTCTGATGGGGCAGATCAGGACTCAGTTGGAAGATTTGCAAATTTCCGGGTGCTCTGTTTATACACTGCATCATACACCAGCAAACATTCTGTGGGAAAGATTTGGATATTTCTTGTGTACTGAAGCCAGTCGTTTCTGCTGTCAACTTCATTCAGGGACATGCACTCAATGAAGTTACAGGTTTTTCTTGAAGAAATTGATTCTGAACTCTGTGACTTGCCTTGTCACACATCAGTGAGGTGGCTCAGATGCGGTAAAGCCTGTTTCGTTTTTACAAGCTCCAAACGAAATAGATGTTTTCCTCACTGAAAAAGATAGAGCTGATCCACAGCTGTCTGATCCTACCTGGCTGCCAAAGTTGTCATTTTTGGTCGACATCACATCCCACATGAATGAACTGAATTTGAAACTTCACGGAAAGAATAACCTCGTCTGTGATCTCCACAGAATCATCAAAGGATTTCGGAGAAAGCTGTCATTGTTTGAAGCACAACTGGAAGGAGAAAACTTTTCTCATTTTCAATGTTTCAAAGAGTTTTGCGCTACAATCGCCGAAGATGTCAACCTCGATTTTCCGAAAACAAATTATTCGTGACTTGAAGAAGCATTTTTGGAGAGATTTTCAGATCTTGACAGAATTGAGACTGACATTCTTCTGTTCCAGAATCCGTTTGATTGTAACCTTGATGATGTGCCAGCTGAACTACAGTTGGAGCCCATTGATTTGCAAGCAAATGACTTGTTGAAAGAGAAGCACAGAGAAAGAAAACTTGTTGAATTTTACTTTGCATACCTGATGTTGAGTTTCCGAAACTGAAGAAATTTGCCACTGGTATGGCATCAGTGTTTGGAACAACTTATGTCTGTGAGCAAACATTTTCAAAGATGAAGTATGTGAAGTCAACACATCGAACGAGATTGACTGATGAACATTTGAAAGCAATTCTCTTGATTGGATGCAGCAATTCCAAACCAAACATTGATGATGTCTTGAAAGCCAAATATCAGTTTCACAAATCTCACTAACCTTTTTAGCTGCTTAGTTTGTGAGATTCGGATATGTGCACACTAGGTCTGATGTAACTATCTTTTTGCTAACGTCACCTTCTTTGATAACTTTTTTTAGTAAATAAATATGTTGGTTGTCTTTGTTTTTTGTGCATTGCACATCCAATCACCCATGATTAACTTAATTTTTCATCTTTTTCCCCAGAGCTTTCGTTCTGGCTTGCAAGTATTGTTAAAGTTAGTTGTGTATCCTTTACAGGACGTTTGCAGTCAACACCAGCATTTTGTGCTGTTGTTGATGTCTTGGCAAGTTTACGTTCAGTAGTTTTACCATTGCTTTCTGAACGACCGGCACCCATACCATAGCGTAAAAAACCAGCGCAAAGCAGTCTGCTGCCAAATCGCGCGCAGTTGTGTTTCGAACGCTGGTATACGGGATTACGAAACGCGTCCGTAAGACCTTCGCCACGGAGACTGACGCAAATATTGTACAGAATGAGTATCCGGTCCGCGCTCGTCATTTTGTCAGTTATCCGGCCCGCCGTGAAAAAAGTTTGGTGACCCTTGTTCCAGACGATGTGGACACATCGGCGCCAAAGTCCTCCGATCTGCACATCTCTCTAAGGGCATTAATAGTATCGGCACGATTCACAGATTGGTCATCTGCAAGAGATGCAGAGCCAGCAAGTTTATCGGCTCGATCATTTCCCTCAACTAACGTGTATCTCGGAATGAAGATGAATGTGTTCCACAACACACTCGTTAAGAGAATATTATAATAAGAGTGTCCAGCTCTTCTGTTAATATGTCTTAATATAAAATATTTCTTGCTAGGTTGAAGAGGGTCCATAGCAGGCTATTATATAGGTGCACAGCAATTGGAATTCAGGTATTGGAACATCCATGTTCCTTTTTGATAGAAAATGGCGATATCTCTTCGAGGGTGCATTAAGATGTTTAATAACCATAATGTGTCCTTATGTTCGTGATCTGTGGAAAAGGAAATGTTCCTGTGAGCTAGGTTTTGAGGGATTGGTTATGGTACGGTGGAAAGATTTTCCCTGTTGTCTGGTCTCCGTGATGGTATAGTAAATATAATATAGTCGTATACGTGAGTTGAGGTACGATGGGATCGCCAAAGTAATCAGACTACCACATTTGTAGGAAATATCGATCTTATAAAAGGCATATTCTTCTTTTTTTTTCGTTAGCCTGATATTTGTCTGTCACTGCAATGTTGTCTCATGTATGAATTTCACTGTTTTTTTTTTGTTTGTTTTGTTTTTTTTGTTTTTTTTTACTCTGTGGTGCATTTTTTTTTTTTTTTTTTGCATATCCTTTACAGGACATTGCTGTCAACACCAGCATCTTTCAGCTGTATGTTGATTTCTTGGCAAGATTACGATCAGTAGTTTCTGTGGTGCATAGGGTTTATTAAAGACCAATATCTAAAACACATTAGACAACATATACATTCAAATCAAGGTATTCCCTTGGCGATTTTGAATAATTAAAAAGCAAACAGTATATTGTGCAGGGCGAGTGTTAGGGAACTGCGCTGATAATATTATAAACACGGCCAAACGAAGGTTACACGCCTACGCTCGTCGTCAGCCGTCAGAGGAAAAGATGGCCACCTACTCTCTCTCTCTGTCTCTGTCTCTGTCTCTCTCCCTGTCTCTCTCTCTCTCTCTCTTTCTCTCTCTCTCTCTCTCTCTCTCTCTCTCTCTCTCTCTCTCTCTCTCTCCCCCCCCCCCCCCCTTTTCCGTGCATTCAGGCCTACAAAATGTGAAGTCTTGTTACATCAGAGACCTACAGCAAATTCCTGCTTCGTGACATTTTTTTGTTAATTCAAACAATATATCGTACAATGCAACGCCTGGCATATTTCGCTCATCTCGTTAAATGCATGCTGCACGAAAAGTCAACATATAATAAAGTAACGTAACGAATCATTTCAATTGAAATACGTAAAACACACTGTCATCACGGTAGTTTTAAAGAGACTATCGTGTCCGTAATTATGACCAAGTACTACAGGAGATAAATGACAATCGTAAATTGATTAGAGAAATTAGACGTAGACAGTCAAAAAATTTTGGACATGTTATGAGAAGAAATGGATTGGAGAACTTAGTGACAACTGGCAAGATCGAAGGGAACAGACCACTGAGGAAGACCGAGAGGAAAATACCTCGATGGCTTGGCCTACATGGCATGGTCGAGACAGGAACACTGATCTGATCCACGACTCTGGTGATCGAGTGAAATGGCGAGTCATGACAGTCTACGCTTTCCGGCATGGCACATGATTGATTGATTGATTGAATTATGTAAAAAAAAAAAAAACGCAAAAATACACGAAAGTCTCTTTAATGCTCCCATCATGACAGCGAAACTTATCACATTGTCTTTAGTGTATTTCAGTTCAACTCATTCATTACGCTGCTTTAATATAATAATAATATAATTAGGAAGAGCTTGGAAGCAACATAGATGTGGTTCCTGAGATGAATATTGCGAATAATGACATGGCCAAACCATTTGATCTTCTGAATGTCAATATCTGTGGCACAAGGTGTTGGTCCACCTATCCGTCTTATAACATCGTTTCTTATTTGATCTCGGATAGTTAAGTTGGAAGCTCTCCTCAAGAATATCATCTCACAGGGTTGATCTTGCGTAAGTGCGATAATAATAATATCCAAGATTATTGAGACTAGTAGCATAGGTTTAGTGTGAGATTGTTATTTATTATCTGTAGTTTTGCGGACAGAGGTATATTTGGATGTTTCAGTATGGGTTATTGTTGATATATAAGCACGCTTCCTGTTTCACGTGTGATTATGATGCCTATTCTGCGAATGTTCTGTGATAATACATCCAAGCCCTGGCCATCCTCACTGTCAGCCCTACACAGATTGGAAGACTTGAAAAGGTACAAAACGAAGCCATGCGCATCATTTTGGGCTGCACGAGAGACACCAGCTGTGTAGCAATGAGATACCTCCTTGACTTCCCGACAATGGAACACAGGATCAAGATCTGGAGAGCTCGTGCATACTTAAAAATAAGTGCAGATTAGCAGCACCCTCTTAGTTAGTCTTTCCTCTTGAGCCTAAGGCGGCGCATAGGGCAGAAGTCCTGTCTCTCCATGCCTGGCGGTTCGCTGCTACCTGTTGTAGATCTTGGATATTTACTTGGCCATTGAATGAGCCTTCTCTAATGATGGTTCTACGCAGGGTCTCTCTTGGTCTTCCCCGTTTTCTTTTCCCTACTGGTGACCATATGAGGGCTTGATAGGGGAGTCTTGACTTGTCCATTCTGAGTACATGGCCGATGTAGTTCCAACGGCGTCTTCTTATGAAATTGGATACTGTATCTTGCTTAGTCTCTTGTCTTATTTGCGAATTGGTTCTGAAGTCTGTCCAGTGGATGTTTAGAAGTCTTCTAAGACATAGCACCCTCTGCATGACGCTATATTCAGAGAAAAGGGTGACAGGCTAAAGAGGGGCAAATCATGGAAAGGGTCGGGCGGAAGATGTCGTCAGACAAGTCTGCAGTCTTACCAGTATCAACCCCGGCAAGGAATGGGTGCCGGTGCCTCCAGCTTTTAAGTGCACTTTCTCCTGCATTATCACACTCGACAGACGGTGCAGAGAGCAGAACCCTGCCGCTGTCAATGCAGAGGTTAACGCGCTCATCTATGAACACTCAGATAGCCCCGAAGTGCTCATCTATACAGATGGATCTGTGGTAAGGCAGCAGAGAAGTGCGTGGGCATTTACAGCCCGTTTAGCGGGCCGAACCGTTCAAGAATCCAGTGGTGCCCACTCTATGACCACGAGCAGCATGACGATGGAGGTGATGGCAGTTACACAGGCTTTCATATGGCTGGAATCACAGCATTATACCAACGTGTGTGTACTAAGTGATTCAATGAGCATGATTCAGAAGGTCGAAGCTGGATCTGTACGTAGACAGTGGACTGAATCGCTGCGGAAGTCTGTTGTCCGTAAAGTCACCTTCATCTTCGTCCCGGGACATGCGGGAGTCGAGGGAAATGAACGAGCTGACAAACTGGCTGGCTCTGCACCCACTGTAGATGGCCAGCCCATGGATCGTGCCGATGTTATTAACGTCCTTAAAGATATGGCGAGAACAGAGGACTTTGACGTCAGTGATTCCACATCGCTGTCCAGGATGAAAGACCTGGGAGTAAGAATCGGCACAGCCAGACGCGAGAGGTACATCGGGAAAACAAAGCGCCTCGTCAACCAACACAGAACTGGCACTATTAGCCACCGGACGCTGATGCATATGCTGGGGGGAGGATCTGAGCACCTATGGACATGTCCGGAGTGCAACGAAGATACCCCAACTGATAACTGATAACTGATAACTGATAACATCCAAGATATTTGAATTCTATAACTTGTTTCAGAGTTGTGTTATTTATCAGTATACATAGTGGACCAGGAGATCTGCTAACCTGCATTACTTTTGTTATAGCTGTATTTATATACATATTGTATCTGCTACATATTGAACTCAGCTTATTAATATGATTTTGCAGTCTGCTCTTGTTGCTATAAAATAGGCACTAATTGTCTGCTAATAAAAGCTCGTTTATTGCGAGTGAATCTAATGTTTCATCTGAAGTAAAGAGTTCAAAATTTTCTGAATCTGTTCTGTCAAGGATTGCTTCTTTGGATATTCTGTCAATGTAGAAATTTAATAGCAAGTGAGAGCGCACATAATATGCATAATTGATATAATACAATTAAGATGTTTTAAGCGTCATCATTTGGCGTTTGCATCCCTTGTTATATAATGCACTCGTTTCTAAATTTAGTCTGCATAACTGTATACAATGAAGCGGTTTACTGACAAAGTATATCGCATCATAAACATCAAAGCTAGATTGAATATATTAAGCTATTCCAAGGCGATTTCCTCCCCAAATTGTGTAATTTTGTTTTATTTGAAATGCCGTGTTTTTGAAGTGAGCTTTGCTGAAGCCCTAGTGCGTTCCCATTTTCAGAAAATTTCTTGTACCTGGAAGATTCAGTAACGGGATCATAATTTCCATATAACTTAATTAGAGCAAGCGGAAATAACTCATTACATAAATTAGATAAACGAGACACTCGGATATTACGGAGCAGGATCGCCTAACGTTGATCTCCACATTGATATGAACGCCAGCCATTCAGAAAGCTGTGCACACTACTGAACATAAAATTACCAAGAAAATCACAAACAGCCAATAATTGCTATTAATGCATTGACTCCGTGTTATGCTGACGATACCGTCTTGATAGAAACAAGACAGAACTGTCTACTGGCAATGATAGATATAATGGCTGTAGAAAGTGAAAAAATGGGCCTTAGTTTGAATAATAGAAAGACATAAGTTATGGTGATATCAAAGAAACATATTGTGCCTAAATGTACAATTACAGTACAGGACGTTATTTTGGGGGTAAATGCAGAAATTCAGATATTTAGGCACATGAATAACATCAGATGGAGGATGCATCACTGAGATAAAGAGCAGAATGGGATAAGCAAAAACTGCATTCTATCAAATGAAGAACGTTTTGTGAAATTAGTCACTGTTCTTGAAAGTCAGGAAAAGAGTTCTTGAATGTTATATAGAACCAGTTTTAACATACGGCTGCGAGTCCTGGACAATTAGTACAGAGGCGAAAAAATCCCTGAAAGCCTTGGAGATGTGGTTTTATAAAAGAATGCTAAAAATTAATTGGACAGCCAAAATGAGCAATCAGGATGTTTTAAGGGAAGCTGAGTCGCAAGGACAACTTATCACAAACATCAGAAAGAGACAGTTATCGTTTTTCCCCCCACATTATTTGAAGACTAAAGCTGGAATATGTCGTGACAACCGGAAATATGTGCGGAAAGAGAGATAGAGGAAGGCCAGCGTGGAAAGATTATTGACAGTTTTGTGTCTTGACACGGAAGGGAGTCAACACACGAATTCATCCATGACGTGGGAGATCGTAATTGTGGAGAGGCATGATCGTCCACGCCAGCCGGCAAGGCACTGGATGATGATATATTACAACCTGTTAACTAATCAGAAAGAAACCGTCTGAATCCTTGGAGTTTTAAAAGAACCATTGGTTTATGATGACGTCAGCAGATATCTGAGCTAGTAAAAGCAGATATCTAACCTCCTCTGCTGCTGGAGGAAAACACTATAGAACCTGCATATGTTACAGTTTCCATAGCAGTCTGAAACCACGATGAGTTTACTTCAGGGACGACGCCGTGGCAAAATCATTGGACATGAAAAGCTTCCGGAGAAAAATAATCCTTCGAATCAATTTGTCGAGAGGAAGGAAGCTTTATACAAATGCATTCAGGGGCAAAACAAGGTGTGACGAACCTCCCTCCAAAGGGGAACTACCGTTGGTAGAGAAGGAAGCTGAGAAAGAAGAAGCAGAAGAAGAATAAGGAGGAGGAGGACGACAAAAAATGAGAAGAAGAAGTGAAGAAAAAGAAAAAGCAGCAGAAAAAGAAGAAGAAGAAGAAGAAGAAGAAGAGGAGGAGGAATAATCATCGTCGTCGTCGGAGGAGGAGGAGGAAGAGGAGGAGGAGAAGGAGGAGGACAATAACTACAAATCAGTAGAAAGAGGAAGAGGAAAATGCTGAAGAAGAAGAAGATAGAGGAGAAAAGATCGAAGAGAAGGAGGAGTTGCAGAAAGAAAAATGAGGAGTAGGAGGAGTAGAAAGACGAAGAGTAGGAGAGAGAAGTGAGTATTTGATGCATCATTGTGACTTAGGCAACTTCATTCAGTGTATTGTGGAATGCAAATAGAAAACTACTGAGATTTTCAAGGCAATGACATGTCCTGTAATGTACACATGCTCTTTGATAATCGTTCAAACTCTTTGTTTCAGCCTCTCTAGCTGTGGATCCTCTGTGTTGCTGCATTTTCCATTCGATCACACAGAGCCTTCAACACATCAACATTATCATAATACAATTTTACGCCCAAAGGAGTGGCAGCAGTCAGTTGACCAGCCTCTTCATTGTCTCGCAAACCCGCATGTTGTGGACAGAAAATCCATGATATGCGGTTGTCCAGCGATGCAAGCCACACCACGAGGAAATACTAGTTTCTACTTTACATGACATGCTTTGTGAGTTCGCCACAAATACAGCATATTCTTACTTCTCTTCAGCCATCTGTATGCCGCACTGGCTGTCTCCACATCAATTTTCACGCCTGAAGTAGCGATATCGTATGCCAGATTCTCCTTTTTTATACAGTGTCATTTAACCTTTGTGATGAAGCCCCATCCACTCTGTTTACCTCGCACCACAAACCCATCCATGTATGTCATCCAGGAGTTCTCACTTGTCACTTGTTGCGCGGATGCTTCTGTTACAGCCTCACCCGATGTCAATTCCTGACACCCTCAGTTCATCACGACTGTCATATAAGGCTGACTTGCTGGACAGCACCATAGCACATTACTGTTTTTATTATATTCTTACCCATTTAATAACCATTTATAATTGTGTTCTTCAGCCTGTGCTATCCAAGAACTGTCTCTTGTCTAGTTGTGATCCCGTGGTGTCACCTAATGTCTCACAGAGATGATCCTCCGTGTCCATTGCGATCCTAAGGTACGTTGTTTTGTCTGGAGCACCTTGTGTCTATCAGACGGCAGAGCCGCATGCGCACACAGGGGCGTATACTCTGGACAGTACAAACGAAGGCCTTTCTAGTTATACTATTCAGCCCACATAGTTATATTTAAAGAAAACGAGTCTCCGTGGCGAAGTGGTCAAGCCGTCTGACTCAGGCTCCGAAGGTTGTGGATTCGATTCCGGGCCGCGTCCTTCGGTTCATGAGTGCATTTTTTTCCGGAGACTCCTGAAGGTCGTCGCTGGAGCTACGGAATTCGCTGCGGAAAGAGAGTGAGCCATTTGGGATAAAACCCGGTGCAATGAAGTCGACTTTTAAACGGTTTTAATTTAAACAAAACTTCAAAATAAATACCGCACAGGTTATTCGGTGGACGCCGCAGCAGATATAGAGGAGTTAAAGAGGTATACGCGTTAGAAAGAAGAAAAAGTCACTGCTTCTAAAAAAAGTAATTAACCCACTTTAATAATTATCACCAACCTGTACTCAAACGTGACGTAAGAGGCCCTTTCCCACGCCATGATGCGTCTTTGGTATATGGTGCTAACCCCACATTTGTATAGACAAATCGGCACTCGATGGGTGATGTGGCAAGTATCAGGACTTTACTCTTAGAAGGTTTCATGGTACCTGGGTTGATCTGGGAGCCTAGATCAAGTTAACATTAGCCCCACCCTGTACATATAATTAACAGATTCAGTACTAAACAAAAAGTCGGTTTGAAATAAACAAAAATGTATGGCGGAAAATGGAAAGTTGGAGTGTGTCGTCACAGTTATGACTTAAAAGTTATTAATATTGTATCTGTGCAGGCTGTTGTTTGTCGAGACTCCTGTCTTTTCCACTTTTCACATTGGGCAGTGGGAAGCGTTTTGTGCGATATTCACTGGCACAGGAATGGAGCATAATGGGGACAACCCGTTGCTATGAGGTTGGAACTACGACTAACTAACTAACTAACTAACTAATATTGTTAGCTGAAATGTTCTATTATATATCAAATTAAAGGGGGTTGCATAAGAAAAACTACTGTATATAAGTCCATTGCAGATATGGGAAGTCGCTTAAGACGATTAATCATCCCATGACACTTAATCAGCTAATAATGAAATGATTAATCTCTCACCACCGACACACTCCCGCTCTCAGTCGCATTACGGGCATTCATATCTCAGTTCTGTACCGGTTGATGCTGATTCGTCATTAATCAGTTACCTGTAGCAACAGGATATTTATCCCTGTAGCGTCCATTTTTCTAATTTGTTTCTTGCCGCTGTAGCTAGGATTCCTCAATCCTGTATTTGTAGAGTCTGCAGAACGAATGAACAAGTGTATTATGATTGCGAACGTAACGAAGACGCAGTACAGAGTAACATACAAGCAAAAACAGTAACAAACTGCAATATTAACCGAACAACACTTGAATATAAAACACGTTTTGAATATTATATTTTTATTTATAAATGACTTGTTTATTATTTATGCTACCTATATATTGCTAGACACCCGGATTTACCGTAATGTAATTTATTGCAGAATGCTAATTAATTTGTTAAGATACATAAACTACAATAAATATACAACAATATTTATCAACACTAGATTGAATATACATTTCAGCATCACCGTATACGTCCGCTGTTTATATCCCTAGAACAGTGGTTACTAACCTTTCGGTCCGAAAAGTTTAATCGTATGTGAGAATATTATGCCTCGACTTTGTGACACTAATTTCAAGTGATTTTCATGTGATTTCAAGTGATATCTACACAATCTTGAAAATGTTCTATATTTGCCTTCTTTGTTCCTATTGCTGAGTTCTACCCTTTGGACCGGCACTTTGCCGTCGTGACAGACGATAGTTTATTACATTGTGTTTAAAAAAAGAGGCTTAACCCATGGCGGTAGTGAATGTGATTGATCAGACCAATTCGCGCGGAAATGTTCAGTACCACACCGCCGCCTCTACTTCCAAAGACATTTATTGACACCAATAGGTAAACTTGGAAGCCCAGGCGAATTAATAAACATTTCGATCCACAGCGGATTTGGACCCATGTCGACGGAGCCGACAGGTGAGCTTCTAACCCCGACCTTGCCTCGGCTCCCAACTGATCATGGAGTGGCAACGTTTTCCCAGCTGATTTGTTTAGAAAGATTACTGCTCCGATAGTGTGGGTCTGTCACAGTCCTCACGTAACCATAATCCTTCTACCTTTTTCCTTCACTCACAGAAATCTTAAACTCCCCTCATTCTCCAACCCTTCAGCCTCGAAAGAGAACTACTGCACTAGAGCGAAAACTTATGAAATGCTTGAGAGCAGCATCCGGATCGAGTAGAAGAGATAGAGCTAGAAATAATGACATGGAGAAATATGGCAAGTACCACTCCGTATTAGTTGATTTCTTAAGACACATACGCAGCAGTACACATACAACAAAATGTATCACTAGATTGAAAAGGATTCAATAGAAGAAACAGAAACCGAAGAGGCTTTGATAACAGCGTTAGAGAAAGAAAACAACAAACAGATATATGGATTCTATCAAGGGTGTACTCTTCATCATCCTGTAACAGGTTCTTGGTAGAAAGTCGCTCTCATGGCTGCCAACCGACGGGATTCTTGAGCCGTCGACATATCTCCAGCCACATGCATTTTCATCAGGATCGTGCTGTAGATTTTCTCAGTATGATGCAAGTCTTCGAAATGCCGCCCCTTAACATGTTTTTTCTCCTTTAAAACTGCAGCCCCCTTATGAAGAACCCTAATAGTGCCGCCTGATGCGGCGGTTT
>JACEFZ010017967.1:0-11892 GCA_014155875.1 Cepaea nemoralis | reverse complement strand
GTTTTCCATTTCGCAATAGCCTACATTTGTCAAAGTGATTCTTGTTCTAATCCTTTCATGTTACCTCCCTATTATTACGACTACTGATGAGGACCTTTCGATTACCTCACGATGTGGGCCATATCGTTCAATTTGAGAATCACTGGCTTAACCACCCATTGTGTATAATCATCATTCACCACCTAAGGGAAACAATTACGCACACATACAATGTGGCCATGACAACAGAATCAGTCCTTAATATTCTCTCCCCTTTAATTAATCTTATTTGTTGGAAAATTCAAGCTGGCCCTACGACAGGAAATTCCAGAAATCAGATTATTATTCCAACACTTGCAATTAAAGAGAGCAAAAACTCATGCAGTGAGATCCTGGGATTAAGATGCGGACACCGCTGCGTGGGATCGAGTCAGATCCTTCCAGAGAAAGGGATCTATAAATAACGGAGGGGAAAAAGCCAGATGTCATTATGTGACAGGCGTTGTTGGGCAGCTTTTAGCGAGAATTGAACATCGTGATCGAAGGAGCTGTAAAAACATGTTTCTCTTGGCATGTAAAGGCATTTAACAGTGTGGAAAGGGCGAATGTATGGCAACATTACGTGTGTTCAATTCCTTGTTGGTTAAACAGTTTGATCCAGTCATAATTAATATTGGGTTGAACCAAGTTCATGTCTACGACAAAACTAAAGACTAACACTACTTCTTCTACAACCTCTATTACTGTTGTTGTTGCTGCTACTACTACAAATGCTACTACTATAAATGCTGCTACTGCAAATAATACTACAACTGCATCTACTACTTTTGCTGATGTGGCTACTATTACTACAAAGACTATTTATATTACTACTACTACTGATGCTGCTGCTGCTACAACTACACCTACAACTACAACTACTACTACTACTACTACTACTACTACTACTACTACTACTACTACTACTACTACTACTACTACTACTACGACTGTTTCTACTTCTTCTCCAAAGAAGAAGAAGAAGAAGAAGAAGAAGAAGAAGAAGAAGAAGAAGAAGAAGAAGAAGAAGAAGAAGAATTATAACAATAATAAGAAGAAGCAATTATTTGGCGATGCCCTTCGAAAACTAATTGTGGAAATAAACTAATTACAGACACTTAATAATGTCATGTCTATAAAAAGATGGACCTTGCGCCATTTAACCAATACACCTTAAGGCTTTTACACGGGTCATTAATTTTATTTGGTTTTGTTTACCAGGACATGCGCAACAAGACATCAAAATTAAAACTTCGGATGATATTATTTATTACTTGCAACTTTTTATGAGCTAGGCATTATCTATGCATGACCCAGGCAATAGTTACGTTCTATATTTTGGCTCTGGCAACCGTTACTTTGACTAATTTGTAACCAGGCAATTGGTACTTTATCAGCAACAACAACAACAACAACAACAACAACAACAACAACAACAACAACAACAAAGGGGCGGTGGTTTAAAATACAAGAGGATCTACTTCTTTGCAAAGTGCTGTACCCCATGTAGCTCGGTCTCTTTCCGCAGGGCGGCCTGGTGAAAGCGTCACACACAGCACGAACTCCTTCACTCCAGCTACCACCCCCTCCCTCCCCCTCAGGAGTCTCCCAAGCAAGTGTTCCTTTATCTGACCATGACTCCATCAATGAGCCTTGTAGCCCAATCACCTGTTTCCATTATTGACTGTGAAATCACCAAATGTTAGTAAAACTGCTCGTGACGCAAGAAATTATTACTTTTAACTGAATATAAAAATCAAATAATCAAATAAACACGTTGCTTTAACTGACTATGATTCAACCAATTGTTATTTTAAATATCTATGATACACTCAAGTTTTACATTAATTGATTATGTTATAATCAATTGTTGCCTGACCAAGTGTCATAGACTCGGTCGTTACTATAGCAAATTTAGATGTAACAATTGCTAAGTTAACTGACTACGATAAAATAAATTGTTACTTTAGCTGCAAGTGATGTCATAAAGAAGAACATTATTTGGTTATGATGTTATCACATATAAGTGTTACTGACTGTAATGTAATAAACTGTTACTTTAATGCACCCAGTTCCACCAAATTTTATTCATAGACTACCATAAGCCGATTGTTAACTTTCACTGTCTATAATGCTATTGTGTTATTTACCTCACTATATTTCAACTTGCTAAGACATCAAAAACACCAGTATAATGCGATGTCCTGTAAATAGGATATGCAACAAAAAAATATTGCAATTAATTGTTATTTTAACTAATTATACCGCTCACAGTTGTTATTATGTTAATCTTAGTTGCATATATTTTACAAGACGACGCAGTCAACCCCGGCATTTTTTTGACTGTTTATGATACCTTGGCAAGTTAGTTTGCCATTGCCTTCAGAACGACCGCCACTCACACCATTGTACGAAAACCATCGCAAGACAATCTGCTTCCAAATCGCCCGCAGCTGTTTTTTCTAACGTTGTATGCTGGATTGTGAATCGCGTCCGTAACGCTTTGGCTACAGTTCCGGTTGTTATTATAGGGAAGCACGTGTTACTTTAATTGGCTATTACGCAATCAGTTATTATTTTAAACGACTTTGACGCATTCAGCTTTCTCTTTTCCTCACCCTTTGGGTAATTGGAATTTGTTTAGTTTTCTCCACGAGCTCTATATTGGTGATTCTGTCATACCATATTATTCCCGCTAGTCTGCCCTCTCCGTGGTGAAGGAATTACTGCCGCAGTTCGTTATCCCGCAAACCCGCGTTCGAAACACAACTGCTTGCGATTTGGCAGCAGACCGCCTTGCGTTGATTTTTTTTCTTTCTGAAAATGGGTGCCGGTCGTTCAGAAAGCAATGGGAAACTACTGAACGTAAACTCGCCAAGAAATCACGAACAGCCAAATATTGCTGGAGTTGACTGCCACGTCCTGTAAAGGATATGCAACTAAAGAAAAAGTCAGCGCAGGCACCAATTAATCGATGTTTGTAGTTTATTAATTTGGCACCTTGCCGCCTTGACAGACGATAGTTAGTTTGTTACATTGTGTTTCAAACAGGCATAATGACTGCGAATGTGACTGATCAGACCAATTAAGACCAGGGATGGAGTTAGACCTCTCCATAGCACAAAGCTTGGGCTGAAATATAGAGACATTGTGTTGCCTATACAGCATGATCCCTCTCTCGGCCTGCCTAGTTCACCCCAGAGGAAATGTAACACCAATACATCTGGAACCAGACAAGCTGCAGAAGCTGCCTGATCAGCAAAGCAATGTTCTAACATGTCGGAGCTTCGAGCCTAGACCAGCTGCCAACCAAGGCTTAGGACCTTCCTGCCATGAAATTTTGTCTTTAGATTGCATTTCCTCGGTAGGATCAGGCTTGTACTCTCCCAATTGCGCTCCTCCACCTGAAGCCGTTGGGGTGTCTGGTTTGGTAAGCGCCGCCCAACATTCGGAGCTAACAGAAAGCAGGTAGTACCGTCTACTATCATACGGTAGCTCAGTCATATCTGGCTGAGACCTGACTTGATGTAGTTCATTAGTAATTCCTTTATTTCCTCTCCATGTTTCGGACCCACACAGCACTGAGTGCTGATTTAACACTGGAGTAAACAATTCAAAGATTGGTGCTGAGTTTTACACCATTTTGACTTCAACAAATCCCCTAGTGCAGTGGTTCTCAACCGGTGGGGAATTCCCCCCAAGGGGGAATATTAGGGATTCCATTGGGGGGGGGGGGGGGGGGGGGGGGGAGAGAGAATTATGATTATTTCAAGATAGCGTTAATACAAGAACCGATTACTTGATATTGTTTTTCCTTCCATACTTTACGGTTCTGTACTTCTCGTCACGTTTTATGTAGACTTCTAGACTTGTTCTAGCATGTATTATTAAATTTAGCTTTAATTTTTACGTATACTATGTAGGGGCGAGGGACATTTATAGGGAGAAAATACGAAAGGGGAGGGTGAATGGCATTCCGAACATATGGTGAACACATGGGCCAAAAAAGGTTGAGAACCACTGCCCAAGTGCTATGAAAGCTTCTCTTCAGTTTTGTATTCCTATTTTAATGCCTCTATCTCATTCACACACATCTTTGTCGACTGTTTGTGAACTAATGAACTAATTGCTTCGTATCTGGAGTTTAGAACTAAAGGAATTGTCAAATTCAACTAATCGCATGCCAATGGGTCGTGGGTTATCTCGCCCGATTACCAGGTACCCGCCCCTTGCCGAGGGGACATTCACCATTCTCTCCCCCCTCCTGGCGTAATAGACGCACGGACGCGAGCGATAACCGGCATTGTTCTATTTTTAGACCACGAATGTACTATATTTGGACCGGGATTTTTGTTGCATTTTGTTTCATATTCCTTTTAGATACAAAGTAGTGATCCTCTCTCTCTCTCTCTCTCTCTCTCTCTCTCTCTCTCTCTCTCTCTCTCTCTCTCTCTCTCTCTCTCTCTCTCTCTCTCTCTCTCTCTTCCTCTTTCTCTCTCTCCCCAACCCCTTCCCTCTGTCCCTCTTCCCTCTGTCTAACTCTCTCTTTTCCCTCTGGCTCTCTCTCCCCCCTCCCACTTTCTCTTTCCCTTTCTCCCCCTCTATCTCCCCACCATCTATCCCCTTCTCTCTTTCCCGCCTCCATCTCTATCCCCCGTTGTCTTTCCCACCCCCCCCCCCCCTCTCTCTCTCTCTTTTCCCATCACCCTGTCCTCATCTCTCTTCCCACCTTTTTCTCTCTTTTCTCCCTCTCTCTCTTCCCTCTCTCTGTTTTCCTCTCTCTGTCTCTCTCTCTCTTTCTCTCTCTCTCTCTCTCTCTCTCTCTCTCTCGTCCTCTCTTTCATGTGTATAGAGTCCAGCTCTTATGCGTTATTTCTGTTGGAATGTAAACCCATTAGTTTCGAAATGTTGCGAAATTCAACCAAATCGATAGGCGGTGAAAGAATAGCGGTGCTGGATAGGACACATTGAGAACACCTTTTAATAGTATCACCTAAAACTATTGTCTTGTGGGACTCACAGGGCAAAGACAAGGCGGGAGACATAACTGCACAAAGGAAGATCTAAATACACGATGAAGAAGAGAATTAAAGGGCACACTTGGACAAGACATGCAAGGAGCTGCAAGAGACAGCCTAAGAGCTCAATTTAGTTGAATTTAGTTGCGTTAAGAACCGAGATCACAGACCTGGGGACACTACCATACGTGCTCCGTCCTTATCTTCAACAGCCAGCAATGATTTATCTCTTCTGCCACACTATATATGATGCCAAAGAGCCCTGACCAGATCTGCCTTATCCTGCACGAAGACACCACCCAGCAGTGCACACCCCAGCCAATCTGTCCGCCTGCTCGTTTCCCGCCACACCAGCATGTCCTGGGGGATGTATTCAACAGAAGCTCCCTATCTTTGATTTCTGAACTGAAGCTTGCCATTCTGTACGAAGCATTTCTGGGCATGCTCTGTGAGTCCGTTTCAAGCATAAGCTAAGAGTGTATTTTTAATGACTGTACAGTTTTTGAGAAATATTGCCGTTCCAAGTTTTGTATTTACCTACTGTGCAGTTCATGCAACACAATGCAACGTAATAGGTAAATACAAAACTTGGAACGGCAATATATTTAAAAACTGCACAGTGATTAAAAAAAGCACCATAGTAATAGGGCTTGTCTTCATGTAGTTCATGGGCTTTACTCCATTGGGAGATAGACGCCCGCAAGAAGTTTAAAACGGTTGCATCCAGAAAAAGATAATTCACTCTCAATAAATACTATCAGTGTTGGTCAGCATGGCCAAATTGATTTGAGCGCTCGCTCTTAAGCTTCTGTTGTGCTGATGCCAAGATAGCGATTATAATCCCTCCACACGTGTCAGTTCGGCTAAAATATTGACTTTTCGTCCTTGACTTGAGTACGTAAATTATAAGTACCTCCGAAGTCGGAGTGGGTTCGCCTGATGGCGAGGAACACTGGTATAGGGAAAGCTAATCCATACGAATAAATCAGTCCAGTGCTCTAGAAGAAGTAGCCCGTGTTTGGACTACGCTTGAGTTCAAAGGGAGTCAACGCAAACAAAAAATCCGAACGAACAAAGAAGAGGAGTAGGAGGAGGGCATCAAAGATAACGTAAGTCACTCGGAATGGCACTATCAAGTGCCAAACATCGGGGCTGAGACCTCAACTATTCCTTCCCACAGCTGTCAAAGGGTAAAGTGGAAGATGATGATGATGATCAAAAGCCACTTGGCTTGTTATTAGGTGTCGTGGGCAGGTTATCCTACACTGTTTTTCTTTTATTTCAATCCCTAATATTGTAAGCTTCTTTCTTTAACTACACTGGAAACGCCTCTAAGAGTACCTGCCTTCTTTGCCTTCAGAACTCTCGCTTTGAACCACATAATCTCATGTTTTATGTCAGCTAATCGTTTTGGACATCTTTCCGGTTAGAAGAAGTATTTCTTTTGATAATTCAATACTTTGTTGTTCATTTCTCCCAGTGACAGGGTTATTAACCTCATCACAGAAGTTAAAGTATCGGAGTTGTCTCTGTGTGTTGCATTCTCAATCAATTAATCACGCAATCTTCACAATGACGTTAGGCTGCAATGGATCTCCAACACTGTCTGTCTCTCGCCCTGATTGTACATTCTGTCAGACTGCTGTTTGTCCATCTCTTGATGTTATCTTTCCACTTGTATCGTTGTCTACCTCTGTTTTGTTTGCCTTCAATCTCAACTTCGAGTATGGTTTTTATGCGAGTACTATGGGCTTTAACAGGGCCAAAATATTTCACTGGCCTTTTAAAGATATGCAATGTTCTGACACACAAGCCGTGTACAAGACGCTGTGTATTCGTATAATTTCACAATCTAAACGAAACAACCGGCGAAATACAATATCCGGAGAAAGGACATACTCCAATTGCGCCCATGACGAAAATAGTATAAGATATTTTTCGATAAGGAAAACAGTAAAAGAGCAGACTGGCATTTGCCATTCAGTTATCTGACACCATAAATAACAAAAAGAGTAAAACCGACCAAATAAATAAAATAGGAGAGGAAACTAACGGACGAAGAAATTTATTTTCAACGGGTCACAAATTGGGCACACAGGCCTGTGTTATGTTCCGCCCTTGTAATCACTCATCTTTCGTTTATCAAGTATCTATTTTGTATGTTTCATTCACCTTGTAAAAACATTGTCAAAGAATGCTGCGAACGTAAGCTGAGCGTGATAACATGTTATAAGAGAGGCAGGCAAACACACTAATACACGCACATAGACACTCAGACATGCATAAACACATACATAAATACCTACCTACATTCACACTCATACATTATTTACACCAACTCTCACAGTAAGACACCAGCTCAGTAACACACAAACATACGCTCCCTCGCATATATATATACGTATACGTATACCAACTCATAATAAACACACTAACAATCATTTATTCGCGCAAACATACTCTCTCTCTCTCTCTCTCTCTCTCTCTCTCTCTCTCTCTCTCTCTCTCTCTCTCTCTCCATGATAGGTGGAGGATAAAGAGAGAAGAGGATTACACGCTGTGGTCAGAAGAGTGTCAAAACGTTGGCGGCTGTTTAAATATATATTTGTGTTATATAAGAAACCATCTGCAAACGATTTGATTGATTGATTAATCTAGGAACCGACATCACAGCATTCGGGGTATTCCCATAGGCGCTCAGTCCCCATCCTCAGCACCAGCGAAGAGTTCCAACACCAATAGTACCAGTAGCAATCTGATTATATGTCCGTCTCACCTTTCCTCTGAGCGCTGAGTGTCGGCCAGATCCCCGTCGTCACTCCTCGCTGCCTCATTCTTGCCAAACCATGATGATTTAATTGCTCCTCCGAGGTGTATACGTGCTCCCACAAGGCCGCAACCGCGTATTCCTTGTCATGCATCAATACTCCACCAACTTACATACAGCCAGCCAATCTGTCCGCCTGTTCATTCCCCATCACACCGGCATGCCCCGGAGAAAAGATCCAGGCGTTGCTTGCCACCCGTGACCTCTGAAGCGAAGCAAGCCACTCTGATCTAAGCATGCCTGTCCTCACCTTCCTCGGCATGCTTTCTGAGTCAGTTACAATCACGATGTATGTGTGTGTGTGTGTGTTGTGTGTGTGTTGTGTGTGTGTGTGTGTGTGTGTGTGTGTGTGTGTGTGTGTGTGTGTGTGTGTGTGTGTGTGTGTGTGTGTGTGTGTGTCGTATTCTCGACCCAGCGGAAAGCTGCAGTAACCGCCTCCACCTCCATTCTTAAGCTAGATCTGCAAACGAAATGTGGAGTATATATGAGTGTCCTATTAGAGTCGCCATACCGTACCGGATAGTGCATTAGCTTGTCGGCTGAACGGTTACGATTCAGTTCTCACAGGAAGGTTTTTTTTTTTTCTATTTCCACAGGCCGACACAGACAACAGCGTCGGGTAGAAGTAACAAACAACGAGGTACGGAATGAAACGCCCTTAGAGAAATTTTGACAGCGGAGGGCTTTGACGCCGGTGAATCCACTTCTCTGCCCAGAATAAAAGACTCGAAAGCTAGAAATGGCACGGCCAGGCACGAGAGTCACATGGGGAGAATAAAGAACCTCTTTAACCAACACAGAACTGGAACTATTAGCCGCCGGAAGCTGATGCATATGTAGGGTGGTGGAGGGGGGGGGGAGGGGGGGGGGGGGGGGGAGGGGATCAGAGCACCTATGGAGTTGTCCGGAGTGCAAGGATGATACCCCAGCAGATAACTAGCTAACTAACTAACTAACTAACTACCTAGCTAGCTAACTAACTTACTAAATAACTAACTTACTAACTGACTGACTTACTGACTGACTGACTGACTGGCTGACTGACTGACTGACTGACTGACTGACTGACTGTCTGACTGACCGACTGACTGACTAATTAATTAATTAAATGACTTACTGACAAACACATCATCACTACTCCTGTACGTCTGTATATGAAAACGTATGTGTGCATTACAGCAATTTCACATTTTGCACACATTGGAAATAAGGGACTCTTTCCCAGGCAATATATCGTTGTATTAGGTTTATGCTGCTAATCCCATATACATATACACTAATGGGCACTCGATGGATGACGTGGTCGATATCCTGCCGTCTTTACTTCTTAGATATTTCTTAGTACACATGATACGCGGAGTCAGTCCATGTTTCCTCGCCGGTGCTACGTAGCTCGTGCACTGAGCAGAGTTTCTCCAGACCTAGATTTTAGTTAGGAGGAAAACGGAGCACTTATGGTTTACACTCATGTGCCGTGATGTTGATCCGTCGACTAAACAAACTAAACAAACAAACAGTTCATGCCAACTTTAAGAATCCCCGCCTATGACATCTTCAAGCCATGTACATTTTCGTCTTTCTCATCGCGCTCTTATTTCCTCCTCTTCTCCCTTCGCCTTCTTTACATTCAGATCAGAACAAGACTGAATGGTGAAAGGGTAATTGTTACAAACTGTGAGATCCAGAGCTATAAAATACAGAGTTTGATATTAGGGACTGTTGCTGAATATGTTGGTAAATAGCACCGAAAATTGCCTATAACATCTTCAAGCCATGTACATTTTCGTCTTTCTCATCGCACTCTTATTTCATCCTCCTCGCCCTTCGCGTTCTTTACATTCACATCAGAACAAGACTGAATGATGAAAGGGTAATTGTTACAAACACACTCAGACAGGGTAATTGTTACAAACAGTGAGATCCGGAGTATAAAATACAGAGTTTGATATTAGGGACTGTTGCTGAATGTGTTGGTAAACAGCACTGAAAATTATCAACAGTAGGGCTTTACAAAATAGTAAATATACGGTTGTGAAGTGAGATGGCCGCCTGCGCCTACATGGCATTGCACATGATGATGATGGTAGTAAATAGCAGGCGGCTTTGAGGATCTACCCATTCTAGTAACATCATCAGTAAGTGCGCTGCCAGTTGGCTTAGACCTTTATGTCGCTTCACAGATCTCGGTCTTTGGTGTTTTGGGTCAACTCTGCTGAGATAATCCTCCCTGCCACAATCTCAATCCATCTAGCATCATGTCTCTTGGTTTACCCTTGCCTTTCTTCCCCTCGATCTTTTCAGTTGTCACGCTGTTCTCCAATGCCTCTTTTTGCATCACATGACCAACGACAGCTGTCTGTCTCTTTCTTATTGGTGTATATAATGTTCTAGTTTCATAAGCCTCTTTCATGCAATCGACGTTAGTTACTCTGGTAGTCCAAGGAATTCGCAACATTCATATCTGGAACCACATCTCTGCTGCTTCCAGTGTCGTAATAATTTGTTCATTTACATTCTAAGATTCAGGTTCTATACAGCATTTCAGCACTCTCTTTCTTACATTTAATGATAGTGACTTATTAGCAGCATATGTTTTACAAATTTCTTTAGGAAGGAAAGACTGAAAACGGTACTCATATTGCCACATAGCAGCCGCTGTGACATATTGGTTAATATGTTTGCCTGTCAAAATAGTGGCTTGGGTTCAATCCACCAATGGGAAATCTTATTTTACCCGACTAGAGCGACCCCTGAACCGACCCAGACTTTTGATACCTGTCCTTTGCAAGACACTGCGATCACTACAAGCTCTATGTTAACTTACTAGGCAATTTTATATTCAGTAGTTTGCCATTGCTTTCTGAACCAGAAGTCAACGTCCATTTGACTGGTGTATGGAATGAACCCCGTACCTCACCATCAGCGCACCAGAGGTGTAGGCGGCAAACGCATTAATTGATTCAGTGCCGACATGACCTCCCATTTGAACAGAAGGACGATATATCGCCATACACGAGTCATCGTGTTATTTGTTGTGTTTCACGGTATCTTCCTCAATTTCAATGCTCAGTGAATAGACAGTACATTACAATACTTGCTCATGTAATTACCGTGTCCAAACGTATATTTTGTGTGGCATGAATTAGTTAAACGCCGCGGCCATACTCTCCCTACCTCAGATAAACTTTCGGAATTGTATCTGCATCCATTGGAATTAATTCTGTATCTGTTATTGATTCCTGTTTGTGTAATTAAACAATAATTTCTTTACAGATCGATATAATTAATGTGCTGATATGGAAATTAATCCCACTGGAAACGTTCTTAAGTCCGGCAATTCGCAGGTTTCTTTTTTACATGCCTCTGGAGTGAGCGTGTGACGTCAATAGAGGTCAGATAAAAGGGAAATACCCAGGAATTATTTTTGTTCAGCGAAATCATCTTTAGATCTTCTTCTTCTTCTTCTTCTTCTTCTTCTTCTTCTTCTTCTTCTTCTTCTTCTTCTTCTTCTTCTTCTTCTTCTTCTTCTTCTTCTTCTTCTTCTTCTTCTTCTTCTTCTTCTTCTTCTTCTTCTTCTTCTTCTTCTTCTTCTTCTTCTTCTTCTTCTTCTTCTTCTTCTTCTTCTTCTTCCTCCTCCTCCTCCTCCTCCTCCTCCTCCTCCTCCTCCTCCTCCTCCTCCTCCTCCTCCTCCTCCTCCTCCTTCTTCTTCTTCTTCTTCTTCTTCTTCTTCTTCTTCTTCTTCTTCTTCTTCTTCTTCTTCTTCTTCTTCTTCTTCTTCTTCTTCTTCTTCTTCTTCTTCTTCCACCTCTTCGTCTTTCTTCTTCTTCTTCGTCTTTCTTCTTCTCTTCTTCTTCTTCTTCCACCTCTTCGTCTTTCTTCTTCTTCTTCTTCTTCTTCTTCTTCTTCTTCTTCTTCTTCTTCTTCTTCTTCTTCTTCTTCTTCTTCTTCTCTCCCCTTTTTCCCTTTTTCCTTTTTTTCTTCCCCCCCCCCTTTTATTTTTCCCCCCCCCCCTTTTTTTTTTTTTTTTTT
>JACEFZ010017965.1:0-28695 GCA_014155875.1 Cepaea nemoralis | reverse complement strand
TGTCTTGTAACATGTCAATATTGTTGTGATAGGAAACTGCAATAACCATGTCATTGGTCTTGTAACATGTCAATATGTTGTGATAGAAACTACAATAACCATGTCATTGTCTTGTAACCTGTCAATATTTGTTGTGATAGAAACTGCAATAACCATGTCATTGTCTTGTAACCTGTCAATATTGTTGTGATAGAAACTGCAATAACCATGTCATTGTCTTGTAACCTGTCAATATTGTTGTGATAGAAACTGCAATAACCATGTCATTGTCTTGTAACATGTCAATATTGTTGTGATAGAAAACTACAATAACCATGTCATTGTCTTGTAACCATGTCAATATTGTTGTGATAGAAACTACAATAACCATGTCATTGTATTGTAACCTGTCAATATTGTTGTGATAGAAACTGCAATAACCATGGTCATTGTCTTGTAACATGTCAATATTGTTGTGATAGAAACTGCAATAACCATGTCATTGTCTTGTAACATGTCAATATTGTTGTGATAGAACTGCAATAACCATGTCATTGGTCTTGTAACCTGTCAATATTGTTGTGATAGAAACTACAATAACCATGTCATTGTCTTGTAACATGTCAATATTGTTGTGATAGAAACTGCAATAACCATGTCATTGTCTTGTAACATGTCAATATTGTTGTGATAGAAACTGCAATAACCATGTCATTGTCTTGTAACCTGTCAATATTGTTGTGATAGAAACTGCAATAACCATGTCATTGTCTTGTAACCTGTCAATATTGTTGTGATAGAAACTACAATAACCATGTCATTGTCTTGTAACATGTCAATATTGTTGTTCAGGATGTCAAGAGTGTTGAACACGTGACATCACGGTGTACACGAACACGGTGACGTCATATGGACAGTTTAAAGATGGCCGCCCGACTTTTGACATGCACGAAAGAGGAGCTGCGTTCTGTCATCCGTTTAAAAAAAAAAAATCAGTGACGGAGTGAAAACTTATAGAATTCATTGGTGAATGAAGGTCCAGTATGGTGTTGCACGCCTGTCAGTCCATCAAGTGTATGAATGGAGTAGGTCGTTTAAAAATGTTTCGGTCCAATGAAGAGCTACATCAGGTCGTGCATGAGTGGTTACACACGCGACCAAGAGAATTCTTTTTCTACAAGAATCCAGGCACTTTATCGGCGCTGTAGGACTTGCATTGAACGCAGTTGAGAAAACATTGAAAACTTATACATTTTTGTCTTTACTTATTCATAATATATCATCCAAAATTAAGGTTATAATTTGAAGCCCTCGTGGAGATAGATAGATAGAATATATAAATATGGACAGCTATGAACAATGAAATCTACATGACATAATAAATTACTTATGAGAGGTAAAGTAAGAGGAGACTACAACATTAGTTTCCTACTAAAACATCTGTACACCTTTCTTCATCATCACCCAGTGTTTTGCCGGTTGGTGTGGTCGATCATGCCTCTCCACAAATTGCGATCGCCGATAGCATGGTTCTATTCGTGTGTTGACTCCCTTCAGTGCCATATCACAAGACTCAACAATTTTCCCATGCTATCTTTCCTGACCTCGCTTTCCACAAATATTTCCGATTGTCACAGCATGTTCCAATGTTTGTCTTCTCATAATGTGGCCAAACAATGATGACTGCTTGTTCCAATGTTTGTCTTCTCATAATGTGGCCAAACAATGATGACTGCTTGTTCCAATGTTTGTCTTCTCATAATGTGGCCAAACAATGATGACTGCTTGTTCCAATGTTTGTCTTCTCATAATGTGGCCAAACAATGATGACTGCTTGTTCTAATGTTTGTCTTCTCATAATGTGGCCAAACAATGATGACTGCTTGTTTCTGATGTTTGTCTTCTCATAATGTGGCCAAACAATGATGACTGCTTGTTCCAATGTTTGTCTTCTCATAATGTGGCCAAACAATGATGACTGCTTCTTTCTGATGTTTGTGATAAGTTGTCTTTGCAACGCAACGTGTCAAATTAATTTTTATAGCATTCTTCTCTAAAACCACATCTCCAAGGCGCCTAGGGATTTGTAAGCTTCTTTACCAATTGTCAAGGATGTGCGCATTTACAAAGCTAAATTAATGGTTGTATCGTGTCCAACAATATCCTACACGAATTGCCACTGAATAACTTGGTTTCACAAAAGACGAGACATGATTGATGAGTTCCAGCGAACTGATGTATTCCACAAATGAGGTTTTGGAACATGTGTGCTAGGAAAATGTAAACTGGGGAAGAATAAATTGTAAACAAATGTTCAGTTAATAAAAAATAAAGCGCCACTTCCGGGAAGTACCGAAAACAAGTCTGCACCGATTGTCGTAAAATTAGAACACAAATCCATGAACACATGGGTACCTGGTACGTCGCCCACGGAGTTGATCTCTTCTTCGGGAGTTCTGAAACCTGGAAGACAGCCGTTGCCACCCTCTCCCAGGCAGCAGGAGCCAGTCGACAGGTAAACAATGCTCAGGTATGCCAGCCCAGGTAACAACCTCCTTAATGACATGTTTGAAAACACAAACATGATTAGCATCAAAATCAGACGTCTGGCCGGAGTGGATGCTAAACACGTGTTTTCAAATCTCGTCACAGGTAACTCATGCTGGTTTACGTGAAGGCCGTTAGGGCATAATTAGGATACCCTGGGTAGCATACCTGTCGGTCATCTAACTGTTCAGGACTGGTCATCTGGTCAGTATTATGCCAGGCGTTTTAGCTGTCTCGGTGGAAACATTCCGGATCCATTAAATGAGGCTGGGTCGAACCCTGACCCGTGCTTGTGGAAGGGAGGTTCAGTAAGTTCTAGGGATTCATTTATGTAGCACTGTGATTGTAAACTAAAGCCGTGGATTGGGTTATATAGTAGTATGAGATTAGGGCTAGGAATTGAGTTATGTAGCACTGTGGTGGTAATGTTAGGAATTCTGTTATGTAGCATTGTGATGGCATGTCTGAGAATTGTGTTATGTAGCATTGTGATGGCATGTCTGAGAATTGTGTTATGTAGCAGTGTGATGGTATGTCTGCGATGGTAATGGTAGAAATGGAGTTATGTAGCACTGTGATAGCATATATGATGCAATATATGAGATAGCAATAGACAGATCCTTGGAAGATACGAGATACAACAATAGGTGATCCTTGTAAAATATGATACACAACAATAGACAGATCCCTGTAATATATGAAATACAGCTATAGACATATCCCCTCACGGCCTCAATGGCCAACACGTTTCATTTAACTTCTAACGCCCCACCCCCACCCTATCCCCGCATTTGTATCGCCCACTAAAAAAGTTAGTTAATATCCTTTACAGAACGTCTCAGTCCGCCGCGTCATAATTTGTGCTGTTTGTGATGTATTTGTCACAAAATGAAACCGTGTGTTTATCCGGTTGATTATTACGGAGGATTTTCTGATTACGCGGACGATCAGCCAGCGACATCTATTTTTACTAACTGGAAAAACACAGCGGATGTCAAAATCTCAGGACAATATTTGTAGCTGCACGTGTAAATCTCTAACGGATTTTGAAACATTTGGTGGTGATGGAGACAGCGCCGTGACAGTTTGTCAACATTTGAATACAAATGGAAGCAGTGGGGTCAGCCCATATACAAAATTGGTGGTGAGTGAGGAGGAAGTGAGTGCGCTGAATCAAATATCACCTTGACAAGTCATAAAACATATCAGAGGGACAACGGAAGTACTTAGCACGGAAGTGACAGTACATATGTCAATTCTTGGTTTCCGGAGCCCCGAGAAGATTGACGGGGTTATTTGCAACTGTTGTTGGGGTATACAGAAACTTGCTGGCTTGTTTTGAGAATCTAAACTATTGATGACAACTTTGACTGGACTAAAGCCTGGAAAATAGTTCTTGACTGAGGTAGTTTGCCATATAAACTCGAGTTGGGACCAGCTAGGGAGGACTTGAAATTATGCTTTAGTCAGAGTGCCAGGGCACGGCAGCGCCTAGTGGAAATAATATCTACCGTGTGTTAATTAGTGACTTAATTTTACACGTGCCTATATGGCAGATGTAGATATGATTTATAGGACTGCAGTAGTGCCATTTAAGGTATAACTTATTATAATATATTCGTTATAATTACTTTAGGCAGTAGCCTTGTTAAACTATAGTGTGATGATTAGCACTGTTAGTGGAAACTAGCTAGAGTAGTGAAGTGATACTTGGCTCTGTTAGCTAGAATAGATTAGTGAAGTGTTGATAAGCTTTACTAGTTGAGAATTGAGTAATGAAGGATAATTGGGATCTTCCCGTAGGTGTCCCTGGTGGGCGGGGTTCCGCATTCTGTTTGCTGATATTTTTTCTTTGTCATAGCCTGATTCGACTCTAGGTGGGTAGCTAATCTGCTCTATGACTAAGTCTAGTTAGCTAAAGATCATTAAGCAAGGTGATAGGCTTACACTCAGCCGAAAGGATCAGTAACTAGTACTATCACCAGATGTGTTGTTTCTATCCTAGGTTCCCTACCAGATCCAAGGAAACTCTACAAGTTTTGGGAAAGAATTAAAAAACCCATTCTGAAGAACACCAGTTCAACAATCAATAAAGTTGCATACAGAAACGTAACTTAAGCTAGGAGGAAGTTGATTCACCAGAGATAGTGATGATTACTGATGCACCACCAGCATCAGACAGTAGTAACTAAATGAGAACAGTCTAATAGTTACCTAGTGTTATATAATCTCGTGTAAGAGAACACATGACATTATATGTGAGGCTGGATAGACACGAGTGAGGATCAATCCAATACAGTAACAATTAACATTAGTAAGTAGCCCTTATGAACTGAGTGGTTCGATGTGCAACGAGGATGATCTGTCGACTAACTAACTAACTAACTAACTGCGTACACACTGCAAAAGACTTGTGCAGTTTGTTTAGGAACATTAGGAACGGACATTGTGTAGAGTGCAACCGGTCCATGATTCTGTTAATACCACCGGTGTCTATTTCGGATGTTCATAAAATTGGATTACCAGAGGTCTACAGAGGCAAAGCATTATCCGGCAAGATGGTTCCGGCAACGGGTGAGACGTACTTGTTCTGACGTAACGTGCTGTGGTCTATCTTTGCTGTGATCAGCTGACTGAGTTGATGTCTGAGAGACAGAGTCTACACACTTTATAGAACACGTCACACATTTTCTTCGCATACACGTCTCATACACGTTACACGTTTATTCTAATAAATTAATCTTTATTAATTTCTAGAAGCAAGAGTTGTTGAGTATGTTGCGTTGGGGAAGTATGAGAAGGGGGCATAGTACGACAGTGTGAGAGTGATAGGAAAAGGTGTCCATAGGCTGATGGAGTGTGTTGGACGGAAGCTGGTGGATTCTCCAGAATATTGAGAGGGAAAAAATATTATAATGTGGGTGTCGGCTCTCTTCACTCCAGGGACGACACTGTAAAGGAGGACACGACATTATTGGGAGCTCGTAAACGTGATATTTGGACAGGGGGATCTCTCGTAAACGTGATCTTTGGACAGCGGGATCTATCGTAAACGTGATCTTTGGACAACGAGATCTCTCGTAAACGGGATCCTTGGACAGCGGGATCTCCCGTAAACGGAATCCTTGGACAGCGAGATCTCCTGCAAGCAGGAACCTTTGACAGTGGGATCTTCTGACAACGGGGTCTTTTGACACGGGATCCTTAGTTATAAGAGGGAGATATCATTTTGGAGAATCCAGCTAGAGTGAATGTGGGTAGGGGTTAGGATTTATATCTTACCTGTTCACACTTCACACGTCTGCATAGGTCTGTGGTCCTAATTCTACTCTTGTCACTGAGTGAATGTGCTGTGTGTGGTAATATCTAGATTTATAGTACTTGTTCATATATCGGTATAGTAATTTGCAGTTATATTGTACTAGACCTGCTAGCTTACCTCTCTGTATAATGGCCACCCCTAAACTTAGCACGTTAGAATTAAAGGCAAGGGGGGAAGAAATGGGATTGGCTGGGTCTTCTCTAACGGATTACATACAGGAAGTGGAGAGAGAGTATCGTCAAGCAGAAAGGGAATGATCGAAAGGCCGAGCTGGGAATTGAGAAGGATGGAGTTGGAACAAGCAGCTAAGAAATTGGAAGCTGAGCAAGCAGCTAGGAAATTGGAAGCTGAGCAAGCAGCTAGGAAATTTGAAGCTGAGCAAGCAGCTAGGAAATTAGAAGCTGAACAGGAAGCACAGAAAAGGGAGCACGAGTACCGGATGAGGGAACTCGAGTTGAAGAGTCAATCTAATGGAGAAACTGAGGGAGCAGTTGGAGGTTCCTCCATCCCAGGATCAACACCAGTAGGTGGACATGGGTACCATGCTATGAAGTTTCCTTTAGCGGTCTACGAGGAGGACAAAGAGAAGATTGACCAATACTTTCAACGCTTCGAGGCTATGTCAGTTGCTATGGGTCTGGAGCGTAACAAATGGAATCTTAAGCTATCCCAGGGATTACGCGGGACGGGATACGAGGTTTATACTCGCCTGCCACCAGGACATGAGAACAATTATGATGAGTTAAAGACGGCTCTGCTGAAACGATTCGAGGTTACGTCACATACCTACCGGAAAAAATTTCGAGCAGCGAAACGAGAACCGGGAGAGTTGTTTGCCGCCTACAGTTTGCGTCTTAAATCTTATCTCCATAAGTGGATGGATTTGGCTGGGTTCGCACATGACTATGAGAGTCTGGAAGAGCTCATGGTGGTCGACCAGCTGAAGAAGCAAATGTCTAAACCTCTCAGGACGTTCCTGGGAGAACAAGGAGCGGAACGTATTGACCTCGTGAATAAATTAGCAGAACGGTTCGTCGAGGTACATGGGGAGGCAGGGGAAAACCTTTCCATCAACACCAAAAGTCAAGAGAAACATGACAAGAAGAAAGCCAAAAACTCAGGAACCAAAAGCGGGAACCTTATGTGCAAAAATCAGAGGATAGTTCAGAGAAGAAGAAGGAGGGAAGCAAGAGCACTTCAAGCTCTACACCTAAACGACCGTGGTCGGAGAAGTGGTGTTCAATTGTAAGTCACCCTCTCACAATACGAGGGACTGCAAATCGAAGGCTAAGAACCCTCACTTTGCAGCATGTCAAGTGACTTCCAAGGAGGTTGTCACGGAATATGCCAAGGTCAAAAAGGAAGCTCGCCACCAGGAGAGCTCACTCAAGTCCGACAATAGAAAATCTAGGACAGGGAAATGGTGCAACCAATGCAAGTCAAACACGCACAATGCTATTGACTGCAGTGGAAAGTCAGGAGACACTCAATTCGTCGTGTGCTCAGGAAAACCTAAGGTGGAGCCCACCGAACAGGTCGAGACCGAGGAAGAGACTCCAGACCAGGAAAAACCACCTGGAGTGGAATTGGTAGAGGTTAACGGTCGTCAAGTGGAGTGTTTATACGACACAGGACTGGACGGGGAGGCCGTGATTTCTGCCGATCTGGTACATCCAGAATGCCACATATCAGTCACTGACATATAGCAGACTGAGAAAGGCTGAAGGGAGCTTCCCTAAAACATGCACCGAAATGTACAATTATAGTGTGCACAGGGAAACTAGGGGAGCGTCAGGAAAAACGTCACTAAGGGAGTTAGACTTGGGCTGCCGTCCTGTTCGGACGCAGCATGTCTGGTGAGCAATGGCTAACTGTTAGTTAGGCCGCTCGTTGTGTGTGCAGCTGTATGAATGTCAGATGTTACGTATATTATATTCCCTGTCGAACTGTTGTGTATCCGAAAGCACAGATGGATTAAAAGTAACTGTCAAGAAGAAAGTCTTCGTGAAATTATATTCCAGTACCTGTGTTGGTCTTCTATAAAACAAGGTATTCAAGTATTATTCATATTATGTTAAACCCTAGATACATCAATGAGCCTATACAGCATTCGCTTCATGGCAAATGGGGACTTGTACCGTTAGTAATTATGAACTAAACTCGAGATTTATTATCAGTTTCTGACATTGTAAAGTAATCTAACGAATCGAGCCATATACTTGAGAAGGCCAAGGTCACATGCAGATTTTTATCATGACGCCATCATATATAATTTACTATATGTGGAATAATCTCAAACCAAGTAACCAAATTTTTGGAGCAGTGGTGATGACATCATCATTTTGGTCATACACAAAACATCCGGAAAGTATCTTACGATTTTGGTTCAAAGAACTGTTCAAATTGACACACGCAAGTTCTCAACATGCAATTATTTGATCATATGCAGATACTATTCGTTTGCACAGATACAGGAAGATTTAATTAACAAAAATTCAATCGACATATATACTGTGGTAAGCATAATTGTGTTAAGAGAAAGGAGAGCGTACATGAACTATGCTGTTACTCATTTCAAATTGAGTTTAAATGTTGTTCGACAGTATGCGAAAGTCTCGACTGTGATCAACCGTATTACTGGTTCATCATTTGTGTCCGTATTGATTGTCCTCATTTATTTCGGATGCTGACCTGGTCTTAACAGGCACTCCGAAAAGAGGCAACTACCGATCACCTGATCGTAACTTGTAAAAAGATACATGCTAATAACATGGTATTGAACTGTTTGTTCACAAGACAGATTCCGTATGCTCCAGTTCACATTTTTACCTCAAATACTTGACCTTGTATAAGTCAAGAAAGAAGTTAAACAGTCAGTGAACAGAGGAATTATATACATATTTACGCGGTTTTACAAGAACATTCGCAAGAAATTTCTTGAATTACAACGACACAAGATTATCATTGGTAAACAGTCGAAATACACTGAACGTTGAAAGTTTCAGTAATAAAAAAATTGAATTCCTGGAAACGATAGTTTGGATGAAGTCAAATTGATACGTGAACATTGAGAAATAAACACTTGGAAGAAAGCAAGTGAATCTTATTTTAAAATTATGAACCAAAATTCTCAGAACATTCAAATATTCAAATTAGGAGAAATTTCTTGAAAGAAGACGATTACATCGAAATTCGAGTTTCATAACAGTGATGAACAATTCTTACATCAACCTTGAGAAAAAGTTTACATTCAATTATGAAGCTGAAATCATAACCAGATGTTACTGGTTAGTCAAAATCAAGATACGCAATTATTCGTTATCAAATTACGAACTTATTTGGCTACATTATCAAATTTGAGAAATATCAGTGCATGTTTCAACTTTAAGGATATCTGCTCACATTTTACTGCTTGAGAGGAATGGTTCAAAGACAACCCCGCATCTACATCTATTATGTCGTTTTAAAGATAAATAATTGCACGTCAAGTTAAAGTGCAAACGACGCGCACCATCCTAAACTCAGCGGAAGCCGAAATTGCAGCTCGTGTAAAGATCAGTTACAGACTGCAAGTATTTAATATTTGTCGATATTAAGTGGGTGGCATTCGCCACACACAACTTAAGAGATTAAACCTGTACTATTCCACATATCTAAATGACAAGGGAACACATTATCAGTTTGATGTCCGCTATCAGGAGACATATTACACATGATAATACCAATTGATTACATAGGATATGTTTTGAAATTAGACGTAGTCTACACATTACAGTGCACAACTCTGGAACAGTAATTGTACTATCGTTCAAGCCAGGAGCAACAGTCTGTTGGGGACACAGCTTTTCTGTTATAAATCAACATCTACATAAATATTTCAGGTTTTCAACGACACAAACATCATATATCAGAACATTAGCTAGCATGTCGTCAAGACTTATTCTGAAGATACAATATATTTATTCAAAATTGGAAACTGAAACTCAGATCACTGTGCTGTGTGCCATTTGATCGTGCACGTCTTCAATTTCCATTCGTCTTCACAGATACAGCAAATACAGTTTCAACGGGAAATTAATTAATAAACTTTTGCGGTTCCATTTGTGTCAAATCGGAGGAGCGCGTTCATTGACAATTTTTTATAAACGCTACATACCGAGAACTAATTGTGTATAGAATCAATACGACACACATATAGAATCGAAATTTTGACTTTGAAAGAATCGGTCTACAACGGAATTATATTTTATACCGATCAATAATCAATATAATTTCAGAGCTGCTGGAGTCTTAAAACACATACGTCAATTAAAGCATGATTTGTATACATGAAACTTTCTTAGGCCATGCTACAGCCAACAGTGGCCAGTCTACATTCAATTGATATTATTAAGCTAAAATCATGACCGGATTTTGCTTAGTGGCCCAGGCCGAGGTATTCAAGTCACGAAATCCATATATGCTTCATATTTAAAGGTATTTTATCGCATCTTACTGCTTTTGAGGAATTGCTCAAGGAAATAAAATCACCAAACCCGCAGATGCTTATTCATCCACGTCTATTATCTCAACCGTACTCAAATATGTCGAGACCAGAAAAAAAATTCCGTTCAACGTGTTCAGGATAGGCGATAACTTTTCGAACAGTCGCCCGAATCGATGAGTGGATACAATGTTTGAGACCTCCTTTATATGGATGTGCAATTATTCCATCATTAACTCCACCTCAGTTATTTTCTGTATTGGAATATCGGATACTAGAGGACAATCTAACAAACTTCTGTGTTAACCATGGACAACAATTTATTTTACCAATCACAAATTAGAAATACACGACGTTGTTGAATTGAATGAAAACATACACGGATATGGTCGAGGAACTGTGTGATCAGAATGACATTTAAAAACGGCTAATACACCTGAAAGTTAAGAGATAATTTAATTTAATTTACATCGTCATAAATAAAAGAATTTCATGTTATTCTCACGTGAATCCAGCACGTGATTAAGGTTGTTCATGACTTCAATGATAGGAAACTAAGTGAATGGTGTTTATTTGTTGTATTTGTTGGTGATGGTCATTTGATCTGTTGTATTTGTGCTAAATGTTAGTATACAGATCCTTACATATTGTTTTTAGACTATGAATGTGGTCTTACAAATTAGTTTTGATTTACTGCTTGATCATACGCAAAGGTTTGTCAATTGTGGTTATAATAAAGATACAGAGGAAAACACACGTGATGTGAGGGTGCAGTGAGGTGTACTGGGGTAGAAACAACTCCCCTGAGCGGATGTAACAGTACACTAGTATTGTACCAAGATAGGTGAAGGCAGTCAATATCATACCGACATATCATCATGGTACTAGAAGATGAGTTATGGATACTAACTTATATGGTTATTTCAGCAATTTTATAGGCACCAATGGGTAGATTAAAGCATGATGAGTTAGCTTCTCTACATACAGGTATGAGCGTTGGGCAATGATACCACATTACAACGGTTGATTGAAGAAGAAGATTTATCATGTTGGAGTGAAGAGTATTAGTTTATTAGAATATTTACGGAAATAGGATTGGTTAGGTGCTATTATGACATTGCTAGTTGAATGAATTATATTGTTGTATTATTGGTACAGCACTTAATAAATATCCCTTAAATTAGAATGTGATCAGCGACAGCCTCTACCTCACCTACAACTATTAAATGAGAATGCAAGATATATACAGAACCAGCGACAACGAGGATCGGCAACTGATACAGACGGCATGATACCGATTGATACTCTCGTCCACAACTCCGGGTTTTGACCTAGAGTGAGGACATTAGGGACTAATGGTATCATTAGTTGGACCGGCCCTCCCATAGGCCGGCCACATGACGCTCACCGTGGGTGTGAGCAGGAGGGCATGCCCATCAATAATTTTTTTTTTTTTTGAGGGTTATTAACGGGAACCATAATGTCATGTTCAGCAATTGATACTTAGGTTGTCAGTGATGATATTGGTCATGCATAATGAATGTATATGAATTAAATGATAATATCATTTAATTTGTAGGGCGGGGGGCATAATGCCACATATCAGTCACTGACATATAGCAGACTGAGAAAGGCTGAAGGGAGCTTCCCTAAAACATGCACCGAAATGTACAATTATAGTGTGCACAGCGAAACTAGGGGAGCGTCAGGAAAAACGTCACTAAGGGAGTTAGACTTGGGCTGCCGTCCTGTTCGGACGCAGCATGTCTGGTGAGCAATGGCTAACTGTTAGTTAGGCCGCTCGTTGTGTGTGCAGCTGTATGAATGTCAGATGTTACGTATATTATATTCCCTGTCGAACTGTTGTGTATCCGAAAGCACAGATGGATTAAAAGTAACTGTCAAGAAGAAAGTCTTCGTGAAATTATATTCCAGTACCTGTGTTGGTCTTCTATAAAACAAGGTATTCAAGTATTATTCATATTATGTTAAACCCTAGATACATCAATGAGCCTATACAGCATTCGCTTCATGGCACAGAACAATTCACAGGTGAAACCTTGGATATACAGCCTGCACAGAAGAGTGCTGTAACCATGAAGTTGCCCATTGCTAATGTGGAGATTCGGTCACGGTACGTCACCGGCACCATCAAGGCCGCTGTATTGACCGATCCCATTTTTCCAGTCATCCTAGGTTGCCGGTATGTCTTTCTGGGAATGCCCAGGGAGCCAATCCATATGGGAGCAATGCAGACTCGCTCTCAGACGAAAACGGAAGAGGCAGACGCAATTGTGACTAACCCAATGCCGGGGGAGCTACGAACTGCCCAGAGTGAGGATGATACTTTACGTCCTTGCTACAAAAAACTGCAGAAAAGTGCTGATCCACCAGGACGGGGGCAGTACTACATGAAGAATAGGATACTCTACAGGAGAGCAGGAAGGGGAGACAACCTATACGGTCAGTTGGTCGTCCCAAAAGCTCACAGGTCCCAGATTCTTCATATGGGGCATACCATCTCCTTTAGTGGACACATGGGTATTGCCGCCACCATGCAGCGGATTTCCTGCCACTACTATTGGCCGGGAATGACAGATGATGTGCGTCGGTATGTGAAGTCATGCCCTGAGTGCCAGAGGGTGGCACCGAAACACTGGACAGCACCGGTGGTGTTGGGTGAGATGCCCATCATGAACTCTCCTTTCGAGAGGGTAGCCATCGATATCGTGGGTCCACTTCCCAGGACTAGGAAGAGGAACATGTATATACTTACAATGGTGGATTGCTGTACAATGTGGGGTGAGGCGATACCGTTGACCACGATTGACTCGAAAAGCGTGGCGGACGCACTGATGGAGGCCTTTACCAGATTAGGCTTTCCGGATCAAATTCTGACGGATAATGGATCTCAGTTTTGTGGAAAACTCATGGAGGAGGTATTTAGGGTGTTTCACTCTAACCACATACATACCAGCCCTTACCACCCTCAAGCCAATGGACAAGTAGAGCGTTTCAACGGCACGTTGATGACAATGCTCAGGAAATTAGCGCAGGAAAAACCTGATATGTGGGATGAATATATCCCAGCAGCACTCTTTGCCTATCGGGAAGTTCCTCATGGCTCAACAGGACTACCACCCGCTACGTTGCTGTTTGGTCGTCCAATCAAAGGACCGTTGGAAGCCATGTTGAGGAGTTGGACTGAAGAGGGGACGTCAGAAGAAGTGATCTCATCCTATCAATACGTGGAGGAACTGAAAGAAAAACTCCACAAGGGATGGACTCTGGCAAATCAAAACTTGAAAAAGGCCAGGAAAAGACATGCGGCTTACTACAACCGTAGGTCTAAAGAAAGATCTCTAGAGGTAGGAGATAAAGTCTTGTTGTTACTCCCAACGGGAAACAACAAACTGGAGATAGGTTGGCAAGGACCATTTCCCGTGGAAAGGGTGATATCCAGAACCAACTATCAGATCCGGATCCGGGGAAAGTCGAAGATTTTCCATATCAATCTCTTGCGGAAATACGAAGAGAGACCCGGAGACAAGGCAGCTCACCTCATGGCAATGGCTGTTGCAGTGGAGACAGAAGTGGGAACCAGCGAGGGCAGGGAATATCCCTTGGTACACCAGGAAAACTATAGGGATGTACAAGTGAACCCTGATCTGACCTCACAGGAGAGGGAAAAGATAACCCAGGTTCTCAAGTCTCATAAAGAGATACTGACTGATAAACCTGGACGAACGAGGTTGGTGGAGTTCGAGATGACTGTGACCACACAGGAGCCTGTTCGCCAAAAGGTTTACCCAGTGCCATTCTCTAAAGAAAAGGCCCTGGAGGAGGAAATACAAAAACTGTTGGAGGATGACGTGATTGCACCATCCACATCCCCATACAATGCGGGGGTAGTTTTGTTACGCAAACCAAGTGGAGAACACCGGTTGTGTATAGATTACCGACTCCTGAACAGTCATACACAGTTTCAGGTGGAACCTTTGCCGAATCCAACTCAGTTATTCGCTAGGCTTCATAAGGCTCGGTACTTTTCAAAGGTGGATCTGAGTCGGGGGTACTATCAGATACCAGTCAAACCGGAGATTCGACCACTGTTAGCTTTCAGTACACCCAGTGGACACTACGAATTCAAGGTCATGCCCTTTGGACTCAGCAATGCACCTAGTGTGTTTACACGCATGATGAGGACTTTACTAGATCCGTTACAGGATCCGTCCACCATCTCATTCATGGATGATATTCTGATTTCCAGTGACAGCTTGGATGACCACTTACAATCCTTGGAGAGAGTGTTTAATAGACTCAAGGAAGCAGGGCTTACTGCTCGTCCAACCAAGTGCATGATTGGTTACCAAACTCTGGAATTTCTAGGTCACACCATCACTCCAGGACACATTGTTCCAGAAGAGAAGAACCTGGAGAAAATCAGAAATGCACCAAGGCCAAAAACGAAGAAGGATGTGCGATCTTTTCTCTCGTTGTGTGGGTTCTACCACAAATTTATCCCACATTTCACGGAACTGGGAGCTCCGTTGACGGAAACCTTGAAAAAGGGATTACCGGATCAAATCATTTGGACACCAGAATGTGAGAATGCCTATAGTCAGTTAAAGGAGGCCTTGGTCAGCAAACCTGTATTACAGCTCCCTGACCTTTCCAAACAATTTGTGTTGAGAACGGATGCGAGTGCAATTGGAATTGGAGCCGCTTTGTTACAGGAAGGAAAAGACGATGCTTCGGTTTTGAAACCTGTAGCATACGCAAGTAAGAAACTTCTACCGGCGGAGAGGAATTATTCAACCGTCGAGAGAGAATGCTTGTCCCTCGTATGGGCAGTGCAAAAATTTCAGCCATATTTGTATGGAGTTAAGTTTCGGGTCCAGTCGGATCATCAGCCCCTGATGTTCCTGGCTACTTCTCAGAAGCTCAACGCACGTTTGATGCGGTGGTCGTTGTTACTTCAACCGTATAATTTCACAGTAGAGTACATTCCTGGGAAGGAAAATGTTGGAGCGGATTTCTTGTCAAGACACCCAGCTCCTGAAGAAGAAGAATGAATCATCTGGATTAAACTCACGGTGGAGAAGAGTGAGATGGACTACTCTCTTAGGAGGGGGCCTATGTCACAAAATGAAACCGTGTGTTTATCCGGTTGATTATTACGGAGGATTTTCTGATTACGCGGACGATCAGCCAGCGACATCTATTTTTACTAACTGGAAAAACACAGCGGATGTCAAAATCTCAGGACAATATTTGTAGCTGCACGTGTAAATCTCTAACGGATTTTGAAACATTTGGTGGTGATGGAGACAGCGCCGTGACAGTTTGTCAACATTTGAATACAAATGGAAGCAGTGGGGTCAGCCCATATACAAAATTGGTGGTGAGTGAGGAGGAAGTGAGTGCGCTGAATCAAATATCACCTTGACAAGTCATAAAACATATCAGAGGGACAACGGAAGTACTTAGCACGGAAGTGACAGTACATATGTCAATTCTTGGTTTCCGGAGCCCCGAGAAGATTGACGGGGTTATTTGCAACTGTTGTTGGGGGTATACAGAAACTTGCTGGCTTGTTTTGAGAATCTAAACTATTGATGACAACTTTGACTGGACTAAAGCCAGGAAAATAGTTCTTGACTGAGGTAGTTTGCCATATAAACTCGAGTTGGGACCAGCTAGGGAGGACTTGAAATTATGCTTTAGTCAGAGTGCCAGGGCACGGCAGCGCCTAGTGGAAATAATATCTACCGTGTGTTAATTAGTGACTTAATTTTACACGTGCCTATATGGCAGATGTAGATATGATTTATAGGACTGCAGTAGTGCCATTTAAGGTATAACTTATTATAATATATTCGTTATAATTACTTTAGGCAGTAGCCTTGTTAAACTATAGTGTGATGATTAGCACTGTTAGTGGAAACTAGCTAGAGTAGTGAAGTGATACTTGGCTCTGTTAGCTAAAATAGATTAGTGAAGTGTTGATAAGCTTTACTAGTTGAGAATTGAGTAATGAGGGATAATTGGGATCTTCCCGTAGGTGTCCCTGGTGGGCGGGGTTCCGCATTCTGTTTGCTGATATTTTTTCTTTGTCATAGCCTGATTCGACTCTAGGTGGGTAGCTAATCTGCTCTATGACTAAGTCTAGTTAGCTAAAGATCATTAAGCAAGGTGATAGGCTTACACTCAGCCGAAAGGATCAGTAACTAGTACTATCACCAGATGTGTTGTTTCTATCCTAGGTTCCCTACCAGATCCAAGGAAACTCTACAAGTTTTGGGAAAGAATTAAAAAACCCATTCTGAAGAACACCAGTTCAACAATCAATAAAGTTGCATACAGAAACGTAACTTAAGCTAGGAGGAAGTTGATTCACCAGAGATAGTGATGATTACTGATGCACCACCAGCATCAGACAGTAGTAACTAAATGAGAACAGTCTAATAGTTACCTAGTGTTATATAATCTCGTGTAAGAGAACACATGACATTATATGTGAGGCTGGATAGACACGAGTGAGGATCAATCCAATACAGTAACAATTAACATTAGTAAGTAGCCTTTATGAACTGAGTGGTTCGATGTGCAACGAGGATGATCTGTCGACTAACTAACTAACTAACTAACTGCGTACACACTGCAAAAGACTTGTGCAGTTTGTTTAGGAACATTAGGAACGGACATTGTGTAGAGTGCAACCGGTCCATGATTCTGTTAATACCACCGGTGTCTATTTCGGATGTTCATAAAATTGGATTACCAGAGGTCTACAGAGGCAAAGCATTATCCGGCAAGATGGTTCCGGCAACGGGTGAGACGTACTTGTTCTGACGTAACGTGCTGTGGTCTATCTTTGCTGTGATCAGCTGACTGAGTTGATGTCTGAGAGACAGAGTCTACACACTTTATAGAACACGTCACACATTTTCTTCGCATACACGTCTCATACACGTTACACGTTTATTCTAATAAATTAATCTTTATTAATTTCTAGAAGCAAGAGTTGTTGAGTATGTTGCGTTGGGGAAGTATGAGAAGGGGGCATAGTACGACAGTGTGAGAGTGATAGGAAAAGGTGTCCATAGGCTGATGGAGTGTGTTGGACGGAAGCTGGTGGATTCTCCAGAATATTGAGAGGGAAAAAATATTATAATGTGGGTGTCGGCTCTCTTCACTCCAGGGACGACACTGTAAAGGAGGACACGACAGTATTGATAAATTTGCGTTCAGTGGTTTTTCATTGCTTTCAGAGCGACCGGCACTCATACTATTTTATGAAAACAAACGCAGCGCGGTCTGCACCCAAATTGCTCGCAGAAGCGTTTCAAGCACTGGATGCATATTTGCGAACTGCGTCCATGACACCTTCACCACAGAGCCGGCTATAGTGCTATACTAATCCCTATTTGCACCTTTCACTCACCTGGGGTCCCTCCTCCCTATTCACCCCCAGCGGGTGCGGCGCCCCCTCCCCATTTGGAGGCTAAGTCAATCACTGAGCTTCGTTCTGGCGTTATTGGCCTCAAGTCCAGTTACCGCCTGAGCCACCACACACCCGGCTAACTCCACCCACTGATAGTTGCTCAAAGACGTTTTCAGCCGTGCAAGGATACAGATAAGTAACTTTAATATTTTCATGTAGTGTTTCCTGTGTAGTGTGTCGGTTTATGTTTGTTTGTTCTGTGCTGACGAAGGCTTTAGCCGCAACGTCCGGTTTGTTACTTGTAATAGCCGGCTTCGTGGCTAAAGGCTTGCGAACGCGGCTCGTGAGCCGGGTACCAGGCGTTCGAAGCTCAGCTGCGACCGATTTGTGCAGCAGACCGTGTCGTGTTGTGTTATAACGTGCTGGTATGGGAGCCGGTCGTTCAGAAAGCAATAGCAAAGTACTCAACGTAACACTTGCATAGTACATCAACAGCAGCTGAAAAATGCTGGTGTTGACTGCACCGTCCGGTAAGGGATACGCAACAATTAAAAAAATATCGTGTTAAAGTAAAGCTCAATATCTACTTCTCGTTATTCGGTTATTCATTTATTGTCTGTAAGATTTGATATACGGCAATATATAGATCCCTGTAAGATATGAGATACAGCAATAGACAGATCCTTGTAATATACGAGATACAGCAACAGACAGTTCCTAGTAAGAGATGAGATACAGCAATAGACAGATCCTAGTAGGAGATGAGATACAGCAATAGGCAGATCCGAGTAAGGGATGAGATGCAACAATAGGCAGATCCTAGTGAGTGATAAGATACAACAATAGACAGATCCTAATAAGGGATGAGATGCAACAATAGACAGATCCTAGTAAGAGATGAGATACAACAATAGACAGATCCTTGTAAGAGATAAGATACAACAATAGACAGATCCTTGTAAGAGATGAGATACAGCAATAGACAGAACATAATAAGAGATGAGATACAACAAAAGACAGATCCTAGTAAGAGATGAGATACAACAATAGACAGATCATAGTAAGAGATGAGATACAGCAATAGAAAGATCATAGTAAGAGATGAAATACAGCAATAGTCATATCCATGTAATATATGAGATACAGCAAAAGACAGATCCTAGTAAGAGATAAAATACAGCAATAGACAGATCCCTGTAAAGATTGGAGTGGGGAATGGCACATGTAAATAATATCAGCACACAGACAGTCCAGCCAAAGTTCTTCCTAACTGGACACCGACATCTCTTCCTAACTAGATACCGACATCTCTTCCTAACTGTACACCGACATCTCTTCCTAACTAGATACCGACATCTCTTCCTAACTGGACACCGACATCTCTTCCTAACTGTACACCGACATCTCTTCCTAACTGTACACCGACATCTCTTCCTAACTGGACACCGACATCTCTTCCTAACTGTACACCGACAGCTGTAGTGAAGTCACGCCTGCGGCAGGATAGATACAACTGTAGCAAATACAAACATTTAGCTACGTGTAACTGCTGCCAGAAAGTCAGACATAATAAACAGAGGCTGCCGTCATCAGTTGTCAGGTATATACATTGCCTCTGTGTTGATCATGTCTCAATTTCTCGTACCTAACTATTTTTATTTTCTACTAAAAGCTCTAACAGGAAAGCGAGGCGGAGAGCAGCAAGCAGAAGAACGTTCCCAAACTCTATGTCCGTGGCTGTCATTTGTCACGATTTCTTCTTTGTCTCCCGGTGAACTCAACCAGGCGACTTTCCAACCTTCTCTGTGTCTGCCATGCGATAAATTGATGAAGGTCACCCTGCTTATATCATTATTTTCTGCACATGTATCGTTGGTATACCCGATTCTAGTGTGCATCATGTATATATAAATGAGTAAACTTGGCAAATAAATTTATAAATTGTTTTGAACCACGACTTCTTTTTAATATTGCCCACACATTTGCAGACTACCGTCTGTGAGATAGCGTGGGGGTGCAGAATCCTCTACTGCTTGCTCGCTTGATACAAAACGAAGCCATGCGCATTATTTTGGGCTGCACGAGAGACACCAGCTGTGTAGCAATGAGATACCTCCTTGACTTCCCGACAATGGAACACAGGATCAAGATCTGGAGAGCTCGTGCATACTTAAAAATAAGTGCAGATGAGCAGCACCCTCTGCATGACGCTATATTCAGAGAAAAGGGTGACAGGCTAAAGAGGGGCAAATCATGGATGGGTCGGGCGGAAGATGTCGTCAGACAGGTCTGCAGTCTTACCAGTATCAACCCCGGCAAGGAATGGGTGCCGGTGCCTCCAGCTTTTAAGTGCACTTTCTCCTGCATTATCACACTCGACAGACGGTGCAGAGAGCAGAACCCTGCCGCTGTCAATGCAGAGGTTAACGCGCTCATCTATGATCACTCAGATAGCCCCGAAGTGCTCATCTATACAGATGGATCTGTTGTAAAGCAGCAGAGAAGTGCGTGGGCATTTACAGCCCGTTCAGCGGGCCGAACCGTTCAAGAATCCAGTGGTGCCCACTCTATGACCACGAGCAGCATGACGATGGAGGTGATGGCAGTTACACAGGCTTTCATATGGCTGGAGTCACAGCATTATACCAACGTGTGTGTACTAAGTGATTCAATGAGCATGATTCAGAAGGTCGAAGCTGGATCTGTACGTAGACAGTGGACTGAATCGCTGCAGAAGTCTGTTGTCCGTAAAGTCACCTTCATCTTCGTCCCGGGACATGCGGGAGTCGAGGGAAATGAACGAGCTGACAAACTGGCTGGCTCTGCACCCCCTGTAGATGGCCAGCCCATGGATCGTGCCGATGTTATTAACGTCCTTAAAGATATGGCGAGAACAGAGGACTTTGACGTCAATGATTCCACATCGCTGTCCAGGATGAAAGACCTGGGAGTAAGAATCGGCACAGCCAGACGCGAGAGGTACGTCGGGAAAACAAAGCGCCTCGTCAACTAACACAGAACTGGCACTATTAGCCACCGGACGCTGATGCATATGCTGGGGGGAGGATCTGAGCACCTATGGACATGTCCGGAGTGCAACGAAGATACCCCAACTGATAACTGATAACTGATAAATGATTGATTCAAAAACAAAGATTACAAATTCGGTCTCGTTCAACCTGCTTCTTCAGCGGTGGTTAGAGTTGAGATACGTGGTTTTGTAGATTTAAAATAAAACTCTGGTTACATAAGCGTTTGTGTCTGTGACGTCAGCTGAGGGGTTGGTCGGTGAGTTGTCCTTTGTGCCTGTCTCCTCTGGTGGTTTCTTTGGTTAGTGAAGGCCCCTGGCTCGTCTGGCGTGACTGGTTGCAGTCCTTATAAGGACTTTTTATTTGGTCTTTTTGCCTCCTTTTTTCTGTATTGCCGGTAGCAGCTTTTCGATGTTTTCATTGTCCTGCTTGCGCAATGTCTCTTCCCGGCACCTTTCGAAATCCTTGCACCTGTTTTCTATTTCGAGTTTTTTGCGTTCCTGTCGCCTTTCTTATTCTGCGCTGTGCTTGAGGAGAAGCTCCAAGGGAGGTGGAGGTGGAAACCATGGTGACGACGGGGTGTACTCTGTGCCGTCGTTATGGTGCTCCTCTAGGTTTTCTTCAGAGGTCTGGCGGGATAGTGGTTTCCCCTTGAATTTCTTGGGCAACATAGTTGGGCTGCTGGCGTTGGCTTGCGGTTCCGACTCGGTCTTTTATTGGGTTTCATCTTACGGCTTCTCTGTGGTCTTTTCCGCGGCTTCTGCTAGGTTTTAAAAATTATTTTTGGAATAATTCCCTTATCGCTTTTTCCAGTTCTCTCTCTGATTTGATGTTTAGTAGGAATTCTTCGTTTTCCTTCTTTATCAGCGCCATATGTTCCACCTCTTGTTTGATGTTTTGCTGGATCTCCTTTATTTCAGCAAGTAGGTTTTCATTTTCGCTGGTTTTTGCCGGTGTTTGAAGAAGCTTGACTTGTTTCTTTAACTTGGCAATCTATCCTTGCAGTTGAGACCTTGCAGCTTGTGAGATGCACGTGGCTGTCTCGCACCTCCGCATTGCGTCCTTATATGGTGTCTTTGTGGTAATGGCGATCTGTAAGAAGTCTCTGTGTCTTTGGAGGTACGGACAGCCCAGGTATCTTGCTCCATGCTTGCCAAGGCAGTTGGCTCTGTCGTTGTGGGCATTCGGAAGCCAACAGACATTCCTTGAATGCGTGTTGTTGGCGCAGTATCGACAGATCTCTGTCTTGCTGCGACATGTTGTTCTGTTGTGGCCGTCCCTCTGGCATCTTGAGCATTGGGTGATTCTTGGAATGAATCTTTCAAGGTATTTTTTCTTGCTGATCGATACATGGCTTGGTATATCTCGCTGCCCTCGGTCGTCACCACCGCTAGTGTAGTAGGGAGCTTGGAGTACGTCAGGATCCCCTCCACCCTCAAGATTCGGATGTGGAGATTCTCCTGCTGGAGCTGCTTCAGGATCTGTTCATCTGTCAGCTCCGCTTGGATACACTTGACAACCCACCTGATCGCCTGTGAGTCGGTGTTTCCGACTCTGGTGTCTTTCTTCTCTCACTCTTCTTCTCAGATGTCTTGGCCCTTGCCTGTGATGGATTGTCGTCGATCTTCCTCGTGGTAGCTTCATTTGAGTTTACTTGAGGTTCTTGTTCTTTGCTGTAGCTCGCAGGCAGGTTCTCTCCGCTCGTCGCCTTACGATTTTGGCGGCTCCCTCGCTGCACATCTTGTGAGTCTATTGTCTTTTGGTGTTGGTCTTGCCACGTGACATCGCCCCCCCCCCCCCCCCGTATCAGGCTTCTTGAACTGTTTGAGTGACGTGTTCTTGATAGCGCTGGCAGTTGCGAATGATGATGAGAATCCTCTAGAAATATGAGTCACTTTTATATACATTTTGAAGAAAGTTGTTCATGTAGCTGTATCAGTGTATGTTTGTTATTTATGTGCTGACGAAGGCTTTAACCGCAACATCCATTTTGTAGTGAAGCGATTCTGCTTGTGGTGTTTGTTAATACACTGAGAACCTCTTGGGAAGGATTCTCAAGACGTGGTCACAAACACAACTAAACATCGACAGTTATGAAAATGAAACTCCAAGAAAAGAATAAGATAAAGACGTCAAAGCCGAGTTATTTATTCTAGGAGCAGAGCAAAATGGATGTTTGTTGATATCTCATATCATAGGGTGTCCAGTTACCTGAAGGTGTGTTGAGTTACCTGAAGGTGTGTCGAGTTATCTGAAGGAGTGTCGAGTTACCTGAAGGGGTGTCGAGTTACTTGAAGGTGTGTTTCAAATTCCCTCTTCTACTCTAAAGTGTAACATTACCTCGCAATCATGATTAATATATTGTTGATTAATTTGGTTATTTCGGGTACGATCAGCGTTGCCAGTAGTGGGTTGTGCTCAATATTTAATATATTGTTGTCCATCTTGCAGTTTCAAGTTACCCAATGTTGTGTTAACATTTTATATTCCAGCCAGGGATTGTACTGTGTCTCGAAAGCGGTCAGCATGGCCGAATGGACAAGAGAACTCGTTCTTTAACATCCGGTGTGCTGATGTCAAGGTAGCGGGTTCAACCCCTACACCGTTCAGATGGGCTAAAATGTTGACATCTCGTTCTTGGCTTTGGGATATAAATTACAAGTACCTCTGAAGTCGGAGTGGGGTCGGACTGATGGCGAGGGACACTGGTAATAGGGAAAGCTAATCTACACGTAAAAATGAGTCCAGTGCACAGGAATTAGTAGTACTTGTGAGGTCTGCGCTTGAGTTTAAAGCGAGCGAATGCACAAAAAAATAAATAAATAAATAAATAAATAAAGGGGGGAAAAGTGTGTCTGGAAAACTGACACACTTTGGCCATATTAAACAGCACGGAGATTCAGAACAAACAGTGATGAAAGGCCTGGCTCCTGGGAGAGGAGGCAGTGCTAGATCAATACGCCCGTGGGAGCGAACATGAGAGACACCTTGGGCATGGAGATGCATAAGGCAGAGGAACTGACTAAGGATCAGGACTTTCCAGTCACCTGCGATCACAGCCACGAGCTGGAAAATTATTGCCTCATGATGATGATGATGATGATGATGATGATGATGACCTGAGGGTCAGATGTACCGTACAGTCTTGTTGAATTATTCCCCTTCTACCTCGGGTGTTAGGCTTCCTTGCGGCCTAGTTTAGTGTTCATCCCTAGCGGGTGCGCGCGCAGCTTTCCTCAGACAACATGCGGATGTGAGTTATGGACAACTTCGCAGTCACTGAAGAAAAAAACTGGGGATTTAGAGCAGAAATGTGACAGGACAGTCCTTAGAATATCCCGGATTGAGAAGAAGAAAACTGGGGATTTAGAGCTGAAATGTGACAGAAAAGTCCTTAGAATATCCCGGATTGAGAAGAAGAAAACTGGGGATTTAGAGCTGAAATGTGACAGAAAAGTCCTTAGAATATCCCGGATTGAGAAGAAGAAAACTGGGGATTTAGAGCTGAAATGTGACAGAAAAGTCCTTAGAATATTCCGGATTGAGAAGAAGAAAGACGCCGCAATTCTACACGATGTCAACGTTGAGGAAACAGGCTCACAAAAACAGTTTCTGAAATACACTGGCCACATTAACCGTCACAGCGGCTTGGAGAGATCAGTGATGGGAGGCCTGGCTCCTGGTCGACCAGCAGGAAGATGGACACCGGACATTGCTGACTCCCTGGGCGCCAGGGTGCACGAGCAGGAGACATGGCCAGAGATCTAGAGTCTTTTCGGCCTGGCCTGATGAGAGCCACGATCTGCAAAGGAACGGTTATATGATGCTATATACGAGGGGAAGTCAATAAGTAAGTCACAAATGGCTGTAGAAGAATAACTAAATATGATAACAACTTGAAACCAGTTTATTTTTATACATAAATTGTCCCTTTATTTCTCAACATAATTTCCACCAACATTGATGCACTTATCACATCGTTTTATCAGTCCTCCCAAACCGGCTGCATAGAACTGAGTGCTTTGTTTTTATTTACCTGCCATCATACAGAACTGTGTGACTTACTTATTGACTCACCCTCGTAACTATTTCTACCAAGCTATGCACGCTTTACGGGACAAACATCTGCCAGCATAAACAGGAAACTCACCTTGGCGGGAGACATTTCGCAAATGACGCCGAAGTTGAATGTGAAGTGAAAACGTGGTTTAGAAAAGAGAGCACGCAGTTCTATGCAGCTGGTTTGGGAGGACTGATAAAACGATATGATAATTGCATAAATGTTGGTGGAAATTATGTTGAGAAATAAAGGGACAATGTGTGTATAAAAATAAACTGGTTTCAAGTTGTTATCATATTTAGTTATTTTCCTACAGCCATTTGTGGCTTACTTATTGACTTACCCGCGTACAGACAGGCTGCCTTGACATTTAGATCACGGCGTGACTGAACCTCGAACCACTTCGGCTGTACATAAAAGTCCTACCCACCTCGAACCACTTCGGCCTTACATGAAAGAGCCACCGACCTTGACGAAGATATTTTCTCAGTAAGTGTTAGGGACACCAATCAGAGATTGATGTTATGAAATATAGACAATGCTGTTGGAGAAATCACTGATCTATATGGAGCTGTTGTTGTAGAGATCAATCTTAAATATGGGACTGTTGTTCTAGAGATCACTGTTATATATGGAGCTGTTGTTGTAGAGATCAATCTTAAATATGGGACTGTTGTTCTAGAGATCATTGTTATATATGGAGCTGTTGTCGTAGAGATCAATCTTAAATATGGGACTGTTGTTCTAGAGATCACTGATCTATATGGAGCTGTTGTCGTAGAGATCAATCTTAAATATGGGACTGTTGTTCTAGAGATCACTGTTATATATGGAGCTGTTGTCGTAGAGATCAATCTTAAATATGGGACTGTTGTTCTAGAGATCACTGATTTATATGGAGCTGTTGTCGTAGAGATCAATCTTAAATATGGGACTGTTGTTCTAGAGATCGCTGATCAGACACCATGAAAACGAAGAGCGCAACACGACGGGGCTTACATCACCTACAACTACCAGGACAAGATCAGGCACGGGGCAAGGGAACTGGAAATGTATCAAGGAGCGACATTCTGCAAAAGACTTGCCACATAATGACGATCTAAACTCTGAGGTTGTCCCCGAGCTAAAACGCCATAACCAAATCCTTCCGACGAGGAACGAATGGATTCCCGCGGATGCTTTTTACGGATGGCGCAATCGTGGCTGTATTAAGTGGATGTAGAGGCGGTACTGTTGGAGAACAAATGCATGTGACAGGGAGACATGGGGCCCGGGGGTATCGACCTGGCTGTACGGGCACTCTAACTAGGCTGGGCAGATGTCGATATTCTTGTGGGATTATCCGGGACTAGAAGCGGGGGGTCAGGCACAGTGGAGCTATCTTTCCCCGCCGTATATAGCCAAGCAGAGAGGGGGTGGGGGTGGGTATCAAGGCTCGATGAGAGGTTTCCCACATCTGTAGGCATGGGTTCAGACCCCGGTGAGACACAGGTTTTGTAGGTAAGTAGTCTTAGAGAAACTGTTGTTACACAGCGGATCCACTAAAGATAAGTGGAAGAATGATGAAGTGCAGTGTGATTGGATTTGTGGACATGGATTTGTGGACACACACATACTGACTAAACAGAGAGTCGACAGAGAGACAGAAAGACACATTTGGCGCTGGCACCAATTCGTGAATGTAGTTTATTTGTAATTCCTTCAACCGTGCCCCATGACTCTGACCCACACATAAAGTACCACACGATGATACATACAATATTGTAATTCTTTCAACCGTTGCCCATGTCTCTGACCCACACAGAAAGTACCACACGATGATACATCCAATATTGTAATTGCTTCAACCGTGCCCATGTCTCTGACCCACACAGAAAGTACCACACGATGATACATACAATATTGTAATTGCTTCAACTCTGCCCCATGTCTCTGACCCACAAGAAAGTACCACACGATGATACATACAATATTGTAATTGCTTCAACCGTGCCCCATGTCTCTGACCCACACAGAAAGTACCACATGATGATACATACAATATTGTAATTCTTTCAACCGGTGCCCATGTCATTGTCAGTGTAATATCATAACCGTTACAGTAACGCGCCGGCTGAAATACTACACTGGATGTATTCAAGAACACCTTATATAGTGGCATTAGATCAAGAACACGCTATATAGTGGTTTCAGATCAAGAACACCTTCTATAGTGGCATCTTATCAAGAAAATCTTACTTACTGGTATCAGACTAAGAGCACCATATATAGTGGCATCAGATCAAGAACACCGTATATAGTGGCATCAAATCAAGAACACCGTATATAGTGGCATCAGATCAAGAACACCGTATATAGTGGCATCAGATCAAGAACACCGTATATAGTGGCATCAGATCAAGAACACCTTATATAATGGCATCTGTCAGGATCTTATAATTGGCTCGTTAGCTAACACGTGTGAGACAGTACAAGTATAACGTGATTCAACGTAAGACACAACGACACAACGTTCTATGGATTTATTGCCACATTAAATACAGAACGATAATTACAACAATCTACAATATATAACTCACGACGCTCACAACCACAATACAGCTCATAGGTCTGACGCTCAAGATATCAGTCGTTCGGCTTTCAACCACAGAGATCCACACAAACGCCTTGCTCTCATCACACATGTCCTTCCAGTCTCAGGTCCCAGCTCGGTCTGAGGCCAGCACGCAAACTGCCCACTGCCTCTAGTGTCGTCACGTGGCCTGCGTGCGTCTGTCGTCAGCCTGACCGCTGGTCGCGTGTCAGGTAACAATCTAGCCAGCCGACAATTCTTGTCCGCCGGGTGTCGTAACGATGTTGCTGCATAGCTATACCATGTTAGGCTCTGACATTCTCCCCGGGTACCTCAATGAAAGATGCCATCTTTCATTCATGATGTATGTATATACTGGGGTAGTGTTAACTTCATGTCAGAGACTACTCTTTCCCAGTGTTATGCATGAAAATACATATATGGCATAGAAATATATACAAAAAATGTAAGTTGCATTGAAATGACAAATGAAGTACAACTTTTAACACAAATCAGGTTTCATCCCCCATGATGGCTGGTTACCTCCATTGCAATAATACCCAGTCAGATCAGTAGTACCAGCTTCTCGCATCTACCTCGCAGCAATTTGAAAAAAACGTAATAATATGGTTGTTTCGCAACAGCCATCTAGCCAGACTGAAATACGGCTTTATTTGAGTCGTATTAAACACTCAAACTCTGACCTCATTTGGCCAGGAGCTCTTATGTTGGTTTGCAATGTTGGCAGCTCTATGACATGCTTGGTGGACGCCTACCCGGCGTGTTAGCCATTTGAGCAACAAAATGTCTATTTATACAATACACATTAATGAATATGTTTCAAATTATGGCCCTTGATGTAATTCATAAATGCAAGGGAAGTAATTTTGACATTCAAGAAATTCAATAAATTACAATAATAATTTAATTTCTTAGCGTCATTGCTTGACGTTTCTTCATATTAACGAGAAAAAGTCGGTAATATGAATACATTAATCAAGATATGATTCTAAGATTACACTAATCAAAATAAATAAGTACCCAATTGGTGTATTATATTTTAAGGATTCAAAAGGATGTTACAATCGTCATAAGTTTTTGAATATTTGTATATCGTCTGCTAATTTTGCTATACTTTTTAAATTACACCGGAAATATACACGAAACGCAAAATTTAGTTGCTGTTACACTGTTTGAACACAACTGTTCCGGTTTTATTTTGTAACGGATAGTAAAATGTTATCACAGGGGTTTTG
>JACEFZ010017964.1:0-24771 GCA_014155875.1 Cepaea nemoralis | reverse complement strand
TTGACACCAAATCGGATACCCATGCCTGGTTTAGCCAGCCTCTCACAGCTGTTGCCCGGGGGGTGGCCGCTGTCGCATGCTGACAGCTACTAGGAGCCACAGGCACGAGCTGGGTGTCAGACTTGGACCAGTGGGGGATGGGTCCTGAAAGGACATGAGAGCCATCCTTACCAAAGGTGCTACCAATGCCTGACACCCCGTACCCCCCGGTGCTTGTTACTCTCAACGGGATATTACGTTTAGCACCATAAATAAATGTGATTATTAAATGCTCTTGTTATTATCATCATAGAACTTTTATCCTTAAGAGTTATATCAATCAATCATGATGTATGGAAGTGAATCATGGACAAGAAGCAAACTAGTGAGGAATTAGGTGGAAGCTGCAGAAATATGATTTTACAGAATAATAATGAGAACACACCATTGTCAGATAAAAAGTGCAATGAAGATATGTTGAAAGATATATTCGTATAGAGAAATGGTTTCTTTGCACCAGAAAAGGACAGTCCACATTCTTAAGCCACATAATAAGAAGGGGGAAGCTGGGCTATGTTGTGACAATAGGAAAGTTGGAAGGGAGGAAAGGCTGGGAATGGGGATGAGAGAGACCAAACGAGATGATGCTTGATAGTTTGGCATCATGGTGTGGAAAAACATAAGAATCAGAAATGACTGGCAGTACACAAGTCAGAAAACTGGACAGACATGATGATCTACACTCAATTTGTACCAGAAGAAGAGGAAGAACCATTAGTAAACATTCTCTTTTCATTATCAGAGTAACACTCATTTTTAACAAATCAGTGTTGGTTCCTTACATTTTTTATATATCATCAAAGAAGATTTAGTTGCAGCTGATAGTTTTTGTTTATTTCTTTATTAGCCCTACTCAACATAGTTTATAACAATTAAAACAGAAAATAAGAAAAATGTGTCAAGAACCCAGTTTACATTGTTTAACTTATGCGTTGTTGATGATATACTTTGAATTCTAATAAATGTCTTGCACTATTTGCAATATTATACTTCACATTCTAATTAAGATTACATTATTTATCACATACTTTAGTTTATTTACTAATAAAAACTCTTATACATTATGTTATATGACTCAATTTCCAGATTAATTATAGTTTTTAAAATCCCGACATTATAGCTTTATTCAGTCTTTTTAACTTTTACAGAATGGCACTACCTTTACTACACTGTAAATATGGATACTGCTTCAGTTAATGATGATGATGATGTACAGATTGTGAAAGTGACTCCTTCAAAGGTAATATCTTTACTAATCAAAGGCAGTTTTTATCAATGAATTTCCATAGTTATTTTTAGTAATCCATGAGGAGCAAAGTATCTTATGTAATAAATCACTTTCATTGAATGTCAGAAAGGTAGGTTTAAACAGCGAGAGGTTGACTTTATTGCACTGGGTTTTATTAAATATAGTTTGGTCTCTTTCCGCAGGGTGACCTGCCGAAAGCATCACACAAAGCACGAACTGTGTTGTGTAGCTCTATGTTAGACAAAATACTTGTTCCGCTGTGTGGCAGTGAATCTTGAAATGTGAATGAAAAACTTAGGAAGAGCTTGGAGGCAGCAGAGATATGGTTTCTGAGACCAATGATGTGAAATTCTAGAAAAGCTAGAGTGACCAATGATTGCCAGTAAGAGGCTAGTGAAAGTAGAACATTATACAGAACTATAAGAAAGAGACAATGTTCACTGGTCATTTAATGAGAAGAGAGGCATTGGAGAACACTATAACAACTGGAAAAATCAGTGGTAGAAAAGTTAGAGGTAGACTGAGAGTAATGGAGTTGAGTTGAGTTGAGTTAAGAACCGACATCACTGCACTCAGGACATTCCCATAAGTGCTCCGTCCTCTCGTTCAACAGCCAACGAAGAGTCATACAACTAATCGTTCCCACCGCTATCTGATTTAAAGTTCTCCTTGTCTTTCCTCTCCAGAACACCTGCCGATCCCCCACAATCTCATTCTTTCCACATTCAGGTTGTCAATCTGTTACCCCATCTTCTCCACCTGGTCTAAAAAGCGCACGACCACCTCCCCTTTGTCCATAGGTAATCTACCACCAAGAGGTGCATTCCCTGCCAGCCTATCAGCCTGTTCATTTCCCCCACACCCCCGCATGGCCAGGGCAAAATATCCATTCAGTTCTCACAATCTGTGACCTCTGAAGCGATGATAGCCATTCCACACGAAACTTCCCTTTCTCCACCTTACTAAGCATACTCTTTGAATCCGTAATAAATACAGTGTGTGTTGCAGTAGTCTCCTCTAACCAATGGGAAAAGTCAGTGGTAGAAAAGTTAGAGGCAGACTGAACGAACGAACGAACAAACTTTATTTTAAAAGGGTAACAAATTGGGCATGCAGGCGCGTCTTACATTCAGCCCTTTCGATCACTCATCTTTCATTCATCAAATGTGCATGTTACATTTACATAGGGGGGGGGGGGGGGAATTGTCAAATTGATTTTGTAAGCATAAACAATGCATATTATGCATTGGACATTTACATGGGAAAAAGAAACATTGTCAAATGAAAGTTGTAAACATAAACAGTGCATATTGCATTGTTTTGTGAGACACATCCCCCATCCACCCTCACAGCCTGCAGCCACCCACACATCCCCACCCACCACACCCCCACCCACCCACACATACCTCCACACACAGACTCAGGCAAACATACATGCCGCCACCCACCCACCGGTCCCCCACCCACACACATTTCCCCACCCACACATAATCCCACACCCATCCCATAACCGACACGCACACACCCACCCATATATTCTCCATCAACCACCCACACAACCACCCAGCAAAACACACATCACAAAACCACACACACATACCCCCGTAAACCCACACATCCCGCACCTATCCATACATACATCCTGCACCCTCACAATTTTCCCCACCCACCCACACACACATCAGCCAGCCTACACCCACCCACACACACATCAGCGAACCTACACCCACTCACCAACCCAATATCCACCACCTCTCAACTACACATCCTCCACCTATACACACATCCCCACCCACAAACACATCTCCCCACCTGCCCACACATATCCCCCACTCATAAACACCCAAAATAATCACACCTCCCACCCACACACACCCCACCACCCACATATACCCCACCCACACACATCCACCGCTCACACACATCTTCCCACAAACACACAATTCCCCCAACCATACACTCATCTCTCACACGCATCCACCCACTCACGTACTCATCCATCAACCACTCACACTCACACATCACCCACCCGCCCATCAACACATGCATCTCTCATATACCCTCCCACTCACATACACCCCAACCACCCAGCCAAACACACATCCCCCATCCTCACATACATCCGTCATCCACCTGCACATCCCACACCTCCCCCACCTCTCACACATCTCCCCTCCCACACAAAACTCCACCCATAAACACATTCCCCACACACACAATCCTCCACATGCATCCCTCATACACATCCCGCCCATACATCTCTCACGCGCACAAACATCTCCCCACCCACCCACATATCCCCCACCTACAAACATCCTCACCACCCGCACATACATTCTCCACCCATTCACATTTACCCCATCCACACTCACACACTTTCACCCACACAGACATATCCCATTCACAGACACCCCCCCCCCACACTCATCCCCCACACCCATTACACACCAATCCCCTAACCCGCACAATCTCCTAACCACCCACCCAAATACACATTCCCTACCCACATCCCCAACCCACCAACACCCACATACTTCCAATAATCCTCCCAAATATTCCCCCCTCACATACACACACACACACACACATCCCTCACACACACATACATCCCCCACCGACTACACATCCCTTCACCTATCAACACATCACCCATCAACCCATACACATCCCCCACACACAACCCCTCCACACATACATTCCCCACACCCCCACACACATCCCTCACATACACACCCACACAAACATCCTCACATCTACACACATACATGATCATTGAAACTAATAAGAACAAACTCCCACACTTTACACACAGTTGAGACACTGATGATTGTCGTGAGCATTCTCGCAAAAATTGTAAGAAGTGGAGAAAAAATAGTACATATACATTGATTAGTGATGCAATTCAACTCTCTCTTTTCTCTCTCTCTCTCTCTCTCTCTCTCTCTCTCTCTCTCTCTCTCTCTCTCTCTCTCTCTCTCTCTCTCTCTCTCTCTCTCTCTCTCTCTGTCACTAGCTCTCTCACTCACATCACAGTAATGTTATATTATACATGATAAAATCAAGTGGCATACAAAATGATAATATGAAAGATGAGAATACACCAAAAAAAATATGGAATGGCATGTTACAGGACAATCAAGTGGCATACAAAATGATACCTCGTAATATGAAAGATGAGAATGCATAAAAAATATGGAATAGCATGTTAGATGACAAGCGTGTGCTCAACTCTCTCTCTCTCTCTCTCTCTCTCTCTCTCTCTCTCTCTCTCTCTCTCTCTCTCTCTCTCTCTCTCTCTCTCTCTCTCTCTCTCTATCTATCTATCTATCTATTTTACATACACACACTCTCACACTCATTCAATCTCTCTCTCTCTCACTCACTAACTCTCCCACTCACTCTACAGTAATTTACATGTGTTAATTTTATGCATGTTAAAATCAAGTGGTATTCAAAGTGATAATATGAAAATGAGAATACACAAAAAATATGGAACAGCAATGTAGATGACATGCGTGCGCTCACCTCTCTCTCTCTCTCTCTCTCTCTCTCTCTCTCTCTCTCTCTCTCTCTCTCTCTCTCTCTCTCTCTCTCTCTCTTCTCTCTCACACACACGTACATACACACACACGTCCACACACAACATACACACGCAAATACACACATATACCCATGCACATAAACACACCTACACACATCCACATACTTACGCACACGTACTCACATAAAACACAAATACACACTCCCTCGCATACGCTGCATGCATGCACACTTACACACACAAACATCTACACATACATATACGAGCACACATATATACACACATATACACATGCACATACATATAAACACATATAAAAACACATGGACGCACATCTTAAAAAAACATACAGACATACCCATGTGCAATGGGCTTTCGGCGCTAGACTCATATTTATATAGACCGACCGACACTCTGTGGGTGATGTGGTTAGTATCATGCAGGCCTCCTTGATTTCCCAAGTCATTTCCTGGTACCCATTGTAAGCTGGGTTGACCTGGGAGCCCAGGGCTGTAATTTAAAAATCCAATCCACCCCGAAGTGGATGGAACCCAAGACCACCGAGCCAGCAGGCGAGCGTCTGCTAACCTTACATATGTATTTAATTGTTACTTATTGACATTAATTATACACAGAAATTATTGTTGGCAAACACTTGGAGCCATTGAAATAGTATGAGAAATAAATATGCAGGTATTTATTGACACTTCTAGAAGTAAAGGAATGAAGTAGAAATCAGAGGACACACTAGACAATATAAACATTAAAAGCTATTGTATGGTCACTCAAGAATTTGAACCTGTCACCTCCAAATGGTTACAGTGCTTCATTGATAGAGAAAGTGGACTTTGATACACGGCTAACTGGACACTCCACATAAAAGTGTCTTCATTAGCCATGTCTATCATTCGCCTGAATAAAATAAAGTGCATCGATGTCAACTTGTTCCTCCAATAAGTGCTTATCGATACCTATCGATTTATTTCTCATGTTTGACATTTAGCACTTCTTGGTGAAGGATTTTCTGTACAGTTTATGTTCTTACTATTAAAGGGAAGATATTTTCAATAACCTTGTTGTGTTATTTCTTTTAATAACAAATGGTTGAAGGCATGAATTACCTGTATTGTTTCCATAAATTATAAATCCAGTTCTGCGCCAATAGGAAGGAACATGGTAAAGGATGAAGCGGAGGCATGCGTAACCAACTGACCACTAGAACTGTAAGTTTGTATACTTTTTGACATCTTCTGAGAGAGACGGAGCACATTTGGGCATGTCTTGAGTTCTGTAATGTCACTATTGGGTGATAAATGTTAGTCTCCTCCCATAGATCACACACCTTGTTCAAATAATCCAAATGTGTGAATCACATGCCATAAACATTCTTTTGTGGATACAATGTTTTATTATTATTTTATTGTTTTATCTTCTTCTTTCGTTCCCTTGAAATTTGTCTCTGTCTGCAGTGTTGTATTTTCCGTCTTTCTTTGATATGGCCAGACGTTCTATTCTCATGTCCACTGGCATCACAGGAAATCTGAAAAGAACCTCCATTCATTGTAGTTAGACCCTTTTGAGGCAAATGGCTCCTCACTGCACCTGCCTGGAGGTCCATAGCAGAGCAAGCACCATAAAATTTTGCAGTGATTTTTTGAAAGGGTGTTTGCGTGGCAACCTGATTGCTGTGGTGCGCCTCCTGGCTGGTTGCCTCTTCAGCACCTTTCTTTTGCTAGGGTAGACTTCTTCTTCTTTCGTTCGCTTGAAATATGTCTATAACTGCAATGTTGTTTCTTGTATGAATTTAACTGTCTTTTTTAGTTCACTCAGCGGTCCATAGAGTTGTTCTTCCACTGTTATCTCTCTAGGCCAGCCAGAAGGTTTGCCTAGATATGTTGTATTTTGGGTAGTCTTAGAGTATGTGCTCTGCTGTCTGCGATGCCAATCCACATGTGCACATGGCTGATTCACCAATCTTGAATTTTGTATACATATGGTTGCATAATCTATTGTGTCCTGTTCTTAGGTGCAGAATAAGGACTTGTTCTGGTCTGTCCATAATGTGGTAGACATCTTGAGCAGGTTTTGGTGGCATTCTGACTGATTTGATCATTCTTTTCTTTTAGGTGGTATGTAACGGGCACATCAGGCTGTTCTTCTTTTGCTCCTTCCTTAGCCATTCGATCAGCTCTGTCGTTTCCAGGTATTCCACAGTGGGATGGTATGCCACTGTATGGTGACCTTATACTGACTGCTAAGTTCAGAAAGTAGTGTCCTTAGTACTGGCAATTTCCCAGACAGGAGCGCCTCGAGTACTGATTTTGCATCTGTCAATAGCACCACAGGTTGTGTACCATGGCTGGTATTTAGTAATTTCTCTGTTGCTATCTTGATTGCCTCAATTTCAGCATCATAGTTATGGCAGTACTTTCCATGTTGGTACTCTGGCTGTGTCTCTGGTATTATTTGGGTATTCTATGTACACTCCCGCTCCTCCATTTCGAACAGCATTTTGTGCTGACCCATCTGTGTAGACTCGGATCCAGAGGTCCTGTGGGCATTCTTCATCAAGGAAGCCTGACAGTGACTGTTCTAATCTTCCTTGTCAAATATTCCTCTCACTTCTGTCTGGATTTGTAATGATAGTCTATATTCATCTTTCCATGGAGTTCGCTCTGGAATAGTTTTCAGGGGAATACCAACTGAGGGAAGATAAAACTGCTTCTTTTAAACCACCCCAAAGCTAAGTTTTCAAATCTGTTCTTCATAAGGTAGCCTGGCAAGCTGAGGAACTTTTCTGCTTGTATTAGCGTTTTCGTACCTGAGTTCTCTCAGTGCTTGTGTCCTCCCCATCTCCATCTCCACTTTAGGGGTTGATCTCATTCCTCCTGTGGTGACTCTAAGTGCTTGATTTTGCACCTTGTCCAGCTCTTGTAGTGTGGTTTTGATGCTGAAAACCACACAGTTGACCCGTATTGCAGGTGTAGTCGTATGCTCTGTTGATAAACTTTGCTACGTATTTTCCCACTGGCTCCCCATGTGGTTCCACTTAATTTTCTCAAGATAACTATTTTCCTTCTGGCTTTTGCTACTGCTTTGTTGATGTGTTTTCTCCATGTCAGCCTGCCATCAAATGTTATTTCAAGGTATGTTGGTTCTTTATCTTCTCTAAGGGGTTTTCCATTTATCTAGATCAGAAGTGGTCAAACTTTTTGTGCGGGCGGAGGGCTGCATTGACAAATGTAAAGCTATTGGGGGGGGGGGGGGCCGCATATATATATATATATATATATATATATATATATATATATATATATATATATATATATATATATATATATATATATATATATATATATAATGTCCATTTTGTTTACAGCAACCTATCACAATAAGTAATTATTAATTATTTATAGGTTATTAAGCAGTATCAATAAGTAATTATTGCAATTTTATTTTACTTGTACACTTATAGTGGTTCGAATCGCGTCGGTAACTTACGGGGTATGTGAGCCGGCCGCTCAGAAAACAATGGCAAACTACTGACCGAAATCTTGCCAAGAAATCAACAATCAGCTGAAAGTTGTTGACTTTGACAGCGATGTCCTATAAAGGATATGCAAAACATTTTTTTAAATACATTTATACATTATATTTGATAATATGAACAAAAACGTTTACTAATTTGTTAACAAGATTTTACAACTTGTTATTATAACAAATACTCTTATTATCTATCAATGGCTTTAATTTAGACACAAACCGACTACATTGTCACTATAATTGTTGATTTCTAATGAGATGTATGTAACTGCTTAGCACTTTTTGACAATATTCTTGAAATCTGGAGCAAGTTTACTTGTTGAAATTCTCATGACAGCATGCAAGTTGCAGCCCGACAATAAAGACCTATTCTTAGATTTGTTGATCTTCAAGCAAGAGAATGCTTGTTCACACATGTATGTTGATCCAAACAATGACAAAGGTTTAGCTGCAAAGTTTTTAAAGTTGGGAAATGATTCTTGTGATAAAGATCCATAGAAATCCAGCATACCATCTGACTTGAATTTCTCTTTCAGGTCATAATCTGCTTGTAAGTCAATCAGCTCCAACTGTATGTCCTCTGAGGCTGTATCAGCTTCTGCACTAAAACGGGAAACTGAGAATGCTGAACTGTGGCTCTAAGTTCTTGATATCTTGGAATCTCCATCCAAATTCTTCAATCAATGCATCTGATTGGGCTTTGTACTTTTCAGTCATTTCACCAGAAATGGTTTCTTGTTTCAGCAAAGGGAAGTGACAAAATCTTTTTTCACTTGCTTGTCTGGAGAACAGTGAGTTTTGCCTGAAATGATTTTACATGTACATACAATTCATGTGCAAACACACCATTGCCCTGAAGTTTGACATTCAGTTCATTTAACTTTTCCATAATTTCAATGGCAAACATGAAGTCTAACTTCCACTCTTTATAGACAATGTTAGTATTAAAGTCACATTCAATGCCCTTCATCTCTAGGAACATAATTAGTTCCCACACTCGCCTCAACACCTTGCCGAGACTCGGCCATCGAACACTGGCGTGGTACAGGACATCGGAATGTTCAGTTTCCAAATCGCCAATTAATGCCTTGAACTGTCTGTGATTAAGTCCTCTTGATCTGATGAGACCGATGACACTGACAACTGGGTCAATAACATGATTGATATTCAAAACAGTTTTACACAGACTTTCTTGATGAATCACACAGTGAAGTGGTAATAATGTGTGGTCTGGATATTCTGATCTTATCACTTATCAACTTTACCAGACCTACATTTTTTTTCAGTCAAAGCACGAGCTCCGTCAGTTGTAACACTTGCCATCTTGTTCCAAACCAACCCAGTTCTTTCAATACAGTTAGTAACAGCATTGAATATATCATGGCCTGTGGTTGTGTCTTTGAGTGACTAAACACTCAGTAACTCGTCAGTGAGTTTGAAAGAAGTGTTTACTTCCACGTATTAATATTCAATAATTGGGCAGTATCATGTACATCGCTACTGTCATCCAATGCAAGAGAGTACCACAAAAATTGTTTACTGGTATCTTGAAGTTTATGTATCAAATTGTCACTTATCTTGTCAACACGTCTGACCACAGTTCTCCTTGATAAAGTAATGTTGTCAAATCTGATTTTGTTTTTGTTTTTTGTTTTTTTTTGTTCTGGACAAATAATGTTTGCTGCATCTAGCAAACATTCCTTGATGACCATGCCATCAGAAAATGGCTTGTTCTGTTTTACAATTCTGTATGACAGCACAAGACTAGCTTCTGTTGCAAAATCTTGAATTGAAGATTGTTTAGTGAAAACAATTTGCTGTTTCTCCATATTTTCCACCAACTCCAGGCATTTCCTTTCCCTCCCTTCGGTTGTTAAATTCGTATCCGAAATTGGAATGTTTTATTTGATAATGTCTTTTTAAATTGTATTCCTTGAAGACAGCCACTGACTCACGACACAACAAGCAAACTGATTTGCTACCAACTTTTATAAAACAGTACTTAGTTGGTTGTCCATTCATCGTTAAAAACACAGCATTCATCTTCAATCTTACGTGTGTTATTGACACTCATTGTTTTAATAAAATTCGAACTGTTAAAATTGTACAAAACTTTAAAATGGAAATGAAACAAAACCTACTTCCGGGTGTGTGTGAAAATAAAATAATCCGAAAACAAATAGTAAACTCAGAATAAATTTCAGAAATATATCAAGACTACTCATCATCATCAAGTGCCGTACCGGCTGGCGTAGGCGTTCATGGCTCTCCACAGATCTCGGTCTTTGGTGTTCTGGATCAACTCTGCTGATGATATTCCTCCATGCCACCTTCTCAGTCCGTCCAGCATCATTTCTCTTGGTCTGCCTCTGCCTCTCTTCCCCTCGATCTTTTCAGTTATCACGATGTTCTCCAATGCCTCTCTTCTCATCACATGACCAAAGAAAGCTGTTTGTCTCTTTCTTATTGTTGTATATAGACTACTACAAAAGATAAATTAATTTGAACATTGTAAATGTGGAAATGATCTATAACAGCAACAAACTGTTAAATTTAATATTTTCTTGCAAAATACATCATTTTATTCACCGGAGAAATATCTGTTTTTAATCAAATCATCCGTATTAAATTTTTACATGTGGATAAATATTTCTCTGTATGAAAATCGATAAATTTGCATTTTAGCAATACATAGTTCCAAATGTTGCTGTATGTAGCCGGGGGCGGGGTTGGGGTGAGCGCCCAACCTTGCATAAATACCCCAATGGCTCGTGCATTCATCACCTATGCAGCAAAAGTCCAACTTCTGGCCTTTTCATGGCGCAACTATTTTAACTAACAGGAGAAGGGGTGGCGGCGAGTCACTGGCGCCGAGAAATAACCAGAACGCTCTAGATGTGTATGCACGTACATGCATGCGGAGACGTGTGTGCGTGCCTACACACCTAAACTCGAGTAAGACCACAGTCTGCTGTAGCAAAGGAAAGATGTTGAAGACGGAGGCAACCAGCCAGGAGTCGCACCACAGAAATCTGGATGCCACGCTATCACACGTAATGAAATATGTCGACTACTGTTAAATTTTATGGTGTTCATCCTGCGTTGGAACCCCAGGCATGTGCAGTGCCGGGCTCTATTCCTCGAAAGGGTCCAATCACAGCTACTGGAGGTCCTTCTCAAATGTCATGTGGAGCCAAGGGGCCTGAGAATAGAGCGTCTGGCCATACCAAACAAAGACTAACTAATGCACTGGAATGCGGAGGGAGTCAGCAACAACAAAATATAGAACTAGAAAACATCTTGGACCAAGAAAAGGTAAGCGTATATTGCTTGCAAGAAACTCACTTCAACGAAAACGGAATGATGTCTGGGAAATTGCCAGTACTAAGGACACTACTTTCTGAACTTAGCAGTCAGTATATGGATATGGTCACCATACAGTGGAATCCACCCCACTGTCGAGTACCCGGAAATGACAGAACTGATCGATTGGCTAAGGAAAGAGCAAAATAAAAACAGCCTGATGTGCCCGTTACATGCGACCAAAATTTAAAAAAACAAAGAATGATCAAATCAGTCAGAAAGCCACCAAAACCTGCTCAAGACGACTACCACATTATGGACAGACCAGAACAAGTCATTATTCTGCGCCTCAGAACAGGACATAATAGATTACGCAATCACATGCATACAAAATTCAAGATTGGTGACACAGCCATGTGCACATGTGGTTTGGCGTCGCAGACAGCAGAGCACATACTCCAGGACTGCCCAAACTACAACATATCCAGGCGAATCTTCTGGCCTAGAGAGACAACAGTGGAAGAACTTTATTATGGACCGCTGAGTAAACAAGAAAAGACTGTTAGAGTCATACAATAGACAACACTACAGCTATAGACATATTTCAGGCGAACGAAAGAAGAAGATGAAGCTTCTGATTTTACTAGGAGTGCTTGGTCGTCCGCAAACAGGAATTCTCTTGTGGTGTAATTTGCAGATGGTACTTCTTCTGTGTACTCGTCATGCGGTGTTCTTGCGGTAACTGTTTGACTTGACATTGCTTTTGACATAGGTTGTCTATATATGTTATGAACAAGAGAAGAGACAGGAGAGGGATGTGTGTGGTTAAATTCCTGTACACTTTATGTGGCCTTACGAGGCCAGTAAAAAAATGTTCTTCCCCCATATAGGGGGAAACATAATTAACATATATCACCAGACCATTGAAAGTATACAAATAATATTTAAGAAATAAATTTATAACTCTAAAGTAGGTTCTAAAATTTAGGTATTTAACAATTAGAAATATTTTTTATAAGAAATTTAAATTTATTATATTTGACATTAATATATTTTAATTAAACATTAATTTCTTAATTTATATGGCAAAATGTTAGACATTTGGTGTTGAATTTTATTATTATCGCTTAATATCATTTATTTTTTCTCTAATTTAAATAGTCTCCCTTGGTAAAATATTAGATGTTTATGTCCCCTTATCATAGAATAGGGATCGTTTAAAAGTCGACAGGCTCGACTTCATTGCACTGGGATATAGCGTCTGGCCATACCAAACAAAGACTAACTAATGCCTGCTCATATGCATATCGCATATGGCTCGGTCTCTTCCCGCAGCGCTGAAAGCCTGGCGCAAAGCACGATCTCCGTAACTTTAGCGACGACCCACAGGATTCTCGTAAAACATTCACTCGTGAACCGAAGGTTCGCGGCCCGGAATCGAACGCACAACCTTCGGAGCCCGAGTCAAACGGCTTGACCACTTCGCCACGTAGACTCCCGAAATGTACCTACTTTTTGCTTATCTAATTCCTCAGAATGCTTGAACATAATTATCAATCAAGGCATTACTATCATGTTATTACGATCTTTTAACTAATTAACCTAAGCTCTAAGCAACTAGGGAAATGCATGCGCAGTTGAATTGCATGATTTATTATTATATGTCGGAAGATATCAACATTATTGGGAAAGATTTAAGTATGATAAAGAATATTTACTGGAACCAAGTAGCAACAATTAAAATAGGAAATAAAGAGGGAAGTTACGAACAGATAAAGCTAGGAAAACGACAGTGGTGTGTCTTGTCATCGGATCTCTTCTAACCTATATATAGCGAAGAATTGAGAGAGATAAAAGAGACGCCAGGAATACTAATCGGAGGTTATAATATAAATAATATACGCTATGCAGCTGATAAAGTATTGGTGGCGAATAATTTAACAGACCTACAACAATTGTTAGACAGTGTGATAACAGAGAGTGCAAAGAAAGGACTCTCCTTAAATATCAAGAAAACAGTAACAATGGTGATATGACAGAAAATGTGACAGAAGATATGACATAGAAATAGAAGGGAAAATTCTTAACCAAGTGGATAATTTTAAATACTTAGGGGTATTTATAACATCAGATGGAAGATGTACAATAGAGATTAAGAGCAGAATAGGGCAAACAAAAGCCGCATTTCAGAAAATGAAGAGTACCTTATGCAATAAGTCACTATCACTGAATATAAGAAAGAGAGTGCTGAAATGCTATATAGAACCAGTTTTGCTGTGTGGCAGTAAATCTTGGAATGTAAATGGACAAATTAAGAAGAAATTAGAAGCAACAGAGATGTGGTTCCTGAGACGAATGTTGCGAATTCCTTGGACTGCCAGAGTAACTAACAACGACTGCCTGAAACAGGCTAATGAAACGATAAGAAAGAGACAAACAGCTTTCTTCGGCCGTGTGACGAAAAGAGAGGCATTGGAGAACATTGTGATAACTGGAAAGATCGAGGGGAAGAGAGGCAGAGGCAGGCCAAGAGAAATGATGCTGGATGGATTGAGACGGTGGCATGGAGGAATATCATCCGCAGAGTTGATCCAGAACACTAAAGACCGAGATTTGTGGAGAGCCATGAACGCCTACGCCAGCTGGCAGGGCACTTGATGCTGATTATTATTCTCTGAGATATTTGTGTTAAAGAAATAGGGGATGGAGCGGTTAGAAAACATTGCACCATTTGCAGGCAAGCACGCAGACAGACAGACATAAGGATAGAGGAGGGTGAGAGAACTGTTTGTTCAAAATGAATGAAATTTTAAAATCTTGTAATGTCTGTGCAGTGTTTGAAAATATTGCCGGTCCAAGTTTTGTATTTACCAATTCTGTTGCACGAACTTTACAGTGTGTGAATATAGAACTTAGACCGGCAATATTTTTTAACACAGCACAGTCATTAAAAATACACCCTATATAAATGACATTTCCTCTAATTATAACATTTGTCAATATAAACCCAATAAACTTGCACGGTCTTTCTCTAGCGCGAAAAAATAATAAAACAGTACATGCAGGTCTTGACTGTACCAGGCCAGTGTTTTTCCTGCTCACTTCGCCTATAAATCTGTCACCTCTCTAATTCCTATCACTTAAGCCATAGCCACCAGTCAAACCACTCACCTTTTCGTTGCCTACATTGACTATAACTAAAGAAGAACAAACAGCAACAATTCACCTAAACGAACATCCCTTGAAACAAGTAAAGAGCTTCAAGTACCTAGGAAGTATAATATCATTATCATCAAATGGCAGATCAGAAGACGAGATCGAAAATAGGTGCAATAAGGCAAATCAACTCATTGGACAAATGGCACCAATACTAAAGAACAAACATGTATCAATAACTACTAAGAAAGCACTTTACAACACAATCTTCCTACCAACTCTGTGCTACCAATGCCAAACCTGGACAATGACAGATAAAGAGAAAAGAAAAATCACAACAACAGAAATGAGGTTCCTGAGAAGAATACTCAACGTATCAAGAAGAGATAAGATCAGAAATGAAGAAATCAGGACTAAAGTGGGGGTTAAAGCTGCTCTAGATTTTATTAGAAAGCAGCAAGTCAAATGGTTTGGCCATGCAAGTAGGTTACCAGTCAACAGCATGCCACAACAAGCAATGATGTACAGACCAGATGGAAACAGAGGAAGAGGCCGACCACGTAAACGTTGGACGGATGGAATAACAGTAACAGAATCCGCATATACTTGTATTATGTTAATATTCAGAGGTTTGCCATGAAGTTAACCAATAATACTCTACTTGAGATTGTCCAAAAATCCTGTAACTGTCTTAGCACTCATTTGTTCCAAAATTATGCCAACTCCCCTTTTGTAGTCCTTCCCTGCTAAGTAAATAATTCTATACTTATCTAAACATTTTCCCCCTGCACCTGGCCATCACTTTACACTAATCTTTAATATATTTATCTTCATTCTTTCAATTTCTGTCTTGATATTATCTAATTTTCCATTCAAGCTATGTGTTCTGTGCCATATAGCAGTTTAGAATGAATGACGGAATTGATAAGTGAGAAAGAATCCATAGAGTAATCTCAAAGTAATAGATAGCAAAAATCTCGACGTGACCTGACAATGTAGAAATCGTCACAGGGTGATACATTGGCAACCAGTTAGCGAGGCTTGGGCTGGCAACAGGAAAGGCAGCAGGAAAGTAGCAAAGGAGAAGATATTGTCAAAATTCCTTCAGGAGATGGGAAGGGAGCAGAGAACCAGTAGGTAGAAGAGATATACGATCAAGGCTTATCCCTCTAAGTCTGGATGAGCGACTGGCCGTGAAGATTTGAACCAGTAATCGACGAGATGGCCAAGTTTAACAGACATGGGGTATGGAAACTAACACGAGATGGCTAGGCAGTGTCTTTGGTCAGAATTATTAAAAGAGATACGATCAGCAGTGTGATTATACTTATTTCTATGATACCGGCACTCCCGGCAGTACGGGAACGGTAACTCTGATTATTATTCTTATTATTGTCACCAAGCTGTTCGACAGAAAATAAATACTACAGTACCAGACATGTCAGCCGGCTTCGAGTCGTGAATGTTTTATTGACGTTGCTTCTGTATTCTGCTCATGTGGTTTTCTCTTGACGACGAGATAGATGAATCACCATATGGCAGAAGTGGAGGGCTCTGGAAACAGGAGCACCGGATCCTGAAGTTTTTAGGAGAAGCCATCACCAACAATACTCCTACATCAACTACCGTCACATAAACTACATCATGTCAGCCCAGGTCATAACCATAGTGTGTTATGTATCAGTCATTATCAAGTGTTCTATAGTTTAGTCGACAGCCAGCTGTCATAGTTGATATATAGTCATTTTAACAAATTTGTCCATATATATTTTATTACCAACGGAAACGTCCGAGGAATGGAAAGAACTGAGAAGCCACGATATGGATAACGGACGAAATGACCACCACTGTGGAGACGGCCCATCGGGAAGCGGGCAATAGAAATTAACGTACCGCTAATAGTTCACATTTCTTCGACATTCATTATGAAGACGACGTAGATGTCATACACTTCTGGGAGCAAGTGGAATTTATGTGAAGTTGGACAAGCGTGCTAATCGATCCTAATTTTTCGGACATCAATTTGAGTTGGAACGGAAGTATTTGACTTTAGTGCCATATAGTTAGGAACGTATTTAAGAGGATGTCACTGCTTTCTGTATTAATGGACATTGATAGGACTCTATTATTATGTGGACACATCTGGATGTGGAGTTCTACAACATTACTAGTCCTTCAAAGTAAATTTCGTATGATACGTACCAACGTCACTAGCACCCGTTGAAACCAGGAGAGAGCGCCGTTTGTCAGTTAACACTGGATCTGAAGAACAGGCCAGTGAAATTGTTCGTTGTTTCTTGGCGTTCTGTTCGGGTGTTTAGATAATATTTTCGGCATTACTCTCCATGGCCTGTCTGTCTGTGTCGTGAGTTAAACCTTATCAAATTCCAGTGCATTACTTAGAAAAAGTAACAGCGGAAATTTCCGAACTCGATCAGTGTGGCATAATTAGGAAGTCTACATCTAATTTTTGTTCACCATTAGTTATTGTGAAAAAGAAAGATAATTAGTTACGGATTTGCTTCGATTATAGAAAAGTCAACTCACTAACATTATTGGACGCTGAACCAATGCCAAACATTGACGATCTAATCGATGGCATGGCGAAATCCAAGATTTTTCAAAAATAGATCTTACTAAGGGATATTGGCAAATCCCTATGGATAGAGATTCCATGCACATCACTGCTTTTGCCACACCGTTAGGTCTTTTCGAGTGGGCATACATGCCGGTTGGGTTACAGAACACACCGAGTACTTTTATGCGGATGATGCGCAGCTTACTATAAGATCAGGAAACAGGTATTCCAAAGAATACAACAGTATGGTGTAAAAGCGAAACCTAGCAAAGTGGAAATAGGTTACAACGAAGTTCAATTTCTTGGTCATAGAATTTCTGATGGATTTCGTAAAACAGACCCACAGGTAGTCACCAAAATTCTAAACATTAAACCTCCCACCACCAAGAAAGAAATTAGAAGTGTATTAGGGCTCACCAATTATTACCAAAAGTTCATTCCAAATTTCGCTGATATGACAGCAACTTTATCAGAACTATTGAATAAAGGTTAACCTGCTAAGATTAGGTGGACAGATAAACATGATAAATTTCTGCAACAGATTAAGAATCTTTTCAGTAGTTGTCCTATTCTGAAACTACCTGACATTTCGAAAGACTATGTGCCCTATTAGCCAGATGAGTCATGTATAACCTCATTATAATCATCATCGTATTATCATCAAGAACATAATAATAAACAAAGTTGTTGTATTTTAAACTCAGCTTGTCCAGATGAATTCTAAATGTCGATAAATATTTGTATTGTTTAAATATGTACACACATTGATAGAACATTTAGTGGGGATTCACGCATTTATTCAAGAAGTAGATTTATGTCAGGGAGCCACCTTGCCTATGCAACCAGATTAGTCTGCATATCTTAACTCCTCCTGTCTTCTTCAGGTGATACTAAGTACAGCTCAATCTATATTTTCAACGAGCCACTTCTTGGTTGTTTTCTTGAGTATCAGGGACGGTGTCTTAAATCAGCATAACAGACATTTGATCCACATTTTCTCTCTCGGGTCGGGGGTGGTAATTAGTCCCTTCTGACAGAGTAAAGGGTTCTCAAACTGCACACATAACTAAACACCAGTAGGAAAAAATGATTTTGGCCGAGTGGTTGCCCACCCGGGAGCTAACCCCAGCCAATTGATGAAATATTGGTCTGCTCGTCCGCGATAGAATCCGGGAGTAAACCCTAGAACAATTTGAATCGCTCGCAAGGAACGAACCTATTTCAAATCTGTTAGTCTGGTATTATTCTGGTTTTGCTCGGGGATAGAACCTCAGTCATTCTCACTTACATTCTTAGCAGTAGTAGTTAGTTATCATTTATTTCTAACGTATTAGCTTGCTCGATTGTAGGCAAGATATTGACATATTAAGACTTCTCCTCCATGATAGAATCAGGGAATATAGCCTAGACTAATAGTTTTCATAAACCATTCTTTCATTCCTCACCCATTACATTTGCTAAGTATTAACTTTGGAATTTGGTAGCAAGGAAGTTTGTAGAATTTAAATAACTTGTTAAAAAGTTAATAATGGATAATATCATATGAGTTAATCTACATCAACATCATTGACCATTGTTGAATTAATAATCACATTAATTTTTTTTTTACATTCCTATACCCTTTACAGGACATCGCTGTCAACAGCAGCATCTTTCAGCTGTTTGTTGATTTCTTGGCAAGATTATGCTCAGTAGATTGCCATTGTTTTCTGAGCGGACCGGCTCAGTTATCCCGCAAGTCACCAGCGGGGGTAAAACCGCTTCCAGCTCTCGCCCGCAACGAGACTGCGTGTTAAACGGGATTACGGAGAAAGTGTTGTATTTCCTCGGCCAGAGAGACCGGCTATCACATTAATTAGCGATGTTAATTAGGTTATTGACAAATTACTTGATGATTTTTGATTACATTCTTTATCATTTGATTTAATCATGAATAATTTGATAATGCATAATTACTTCAGTGTATGACGGACTGCTTTGCATCAACTTTCTCATTCAAAGTCACTACTATCATTCTCATAGCAGTGTCAGTTCCTCTTGTCACTATCCTGCTCTAGTATAAACCTTATTAGCTCTGTGTAGGGTAATAATATAATTACTTGCCTGAGTTTAAGCTGAGAAGAGATCATGGATGCACGCACAGATTTCTTAGAGTCCGCTAGAGTATGGGGAATAAGGCTCGGCTTAATAGGAGAGAAGCTAGAACTATTTATTAGAGATGAAATGGAATGGTAGGACAAAGAAGATGAACAGATGATGAAAAGACTTGCAGAATTGGAAGCAGATATGCGTCACGAAGCTGAAGAAGATGAGGTGAAGAAGCAGCAAATTAAAACATTGAACGTGGAGGAATCTACCAGCTCGGCTGGGGAAAAGCCAACCACTCAAGCCGAAACTCTGACAGAAAGCGGGGAAGCTGACCGTCACAAAGAAGAGGCATGTATTCCTTCGCAAATCCCCATGGCTCAGAAAAACAAAAACTTGGGCACGGAAAGGCAGATGCTTCCCTCGTCTATTCCTAAAAATAAACGGAAAGGGGAAAATTTACTAAGAGTACAGTAAACAGTTACAAACGTGATAAATGTTTACAACGTGATTAGTTACAGCGGATTAGTTAGCGTGGCAACCCAGCAACCCCATGTGCTTCCTAAGTCTTCCCAAAGGAGAAAAAACCAGGAGGAGGAGGACCTGAGGAAAACTATTAAAGAGATCGAAACGGCAGTGATAGATGGGAACGGCTTGATAGGAGAGTTCAATCCTTAACAGCAGTAGTATTCTCAGGGAGGACCAAACACACGCCATGAAATTAGCACTGACTCGGCGAGAATGGCCAAGGACGAGCGGTCAACCTATAAGAAGCCGTGAGGCTGATCTTAGTTGATGGACATTGTCATGAGTTTTAAAGAATAGGTGCAACTGGGTGTGACGATGCTTATTCTTATTATACCGGCCCTCCTGGATGTACAGGAACGGTATCATTACCAGTAATTATCTTATGAACGTTTTCTGCATGTGGGGCACCAGTTGTACACAGGAAATAAATATTGTTGTAAATGATCATGTCGGCCGGCTTCAAGTTATCGATGTTTCCGGAGTTGTCAAATGGTTACAATTGCCTCTGGACTGACGAGTTTTGTTGCTGTTAATTGTGTTTACCCATTGAGTTACCGTTTGGCAGTAGGCACGCACACACGTGTCTGTGCATGCATGTACGTGCATACACATCTAGAGCGTTCTGGTTATTTCTCGGCACCAGTGACTCGCCGCCGCCCTTTCTCCTGTTAGTTAAAACAGGTCCGCCACGAGAAGGTCGGGAGTTGGACTTTTGCTGCAGTGGTGATAAATGCACGAGCCATTTGGGTATGTATGCAAGGTTGGGCGCTCAACCCAACCCGCCCCCGGCTACATAACAGCAACATTTGGAACCTACCAGGGTAGAATGTCTTACTGTAGTTTAGATATGTATGTAAGTATCTACACACGTCTCTGCGCATGTATTTACACACATACATATCTAGATCAATCTGGTTTTATGGCGCCAGAGATTCGCTGGCACTCCTTCTCCAGTTAGTTAAAAGTTAAAACAGTTCTGACATATGAAGACCAGGAGTTGGACTTTTCCTCCCAGAGGTGATGAATGCACAAGCCATGAGGAGTATTCTGCAAGGCTGGGCACTCACCTCAACTCTGTGCTCCTGGCTATAACATCAGTTTGGAACTATAATATATACGTGTTTCTTCTTTTTAACTCACCTTTCGATAGAACTGTGTCACACTTGTTATGCACTTCAAAGGTCAGTGTCCGACTTCACCACACATTTGTGTCAGGTTTACTTCCTCCAGACAGATTTCACTAAGATAACAGGATTTATCTACCGTTAGGTAGGTTTTCTGTCTTAACAATTTGGCAGAGCAGTGGACTTACAGCCAACTCTTTGGGCTTTCCAACAGCCATGGGATCTCCTGTTTTTTGCCTTTATCTGAGAAGGGTACATATCCTATGTCACTACCCAAGAGATCAAGGGATTGTGCAATACCATACGATCCAATGGTTCTTGGAAAAATCCCCAGCTCTGTGCTGATATCAAACATGGATGTCAGCATGGCTGAATTGATAAGAGCACTCGTTCTTAAACATCTGGTGTGCTGATGCTGAGGTAAGAGGTGCAACCCCTACACTGGTCAGTCGGACTAAAATGTTGACGTCGCGTCATTGACTTGAGGACGTAAATTACAAGTACCTATGAAGTTGGAGTGGGTTCGCGTGATAGCGAGGGACACTGGTAATAGGGAAAGCTAATTCACGTGGAAATTTCAGTCCAGTGCTACTAGAAGTAGAGTGTATGGACTTTGCTAGAGTTCAAAACAAGGAAGCGTTAAAAAAAAAAAAACAACAACAGTGAAGTGTTTTATAATTGATGACAACAAATTATGCCATGTAATATTATAGCGATGCAGATAATCATGTCCCACCACGGCCATCTTTTTTCTATGTTCTTGTTTATTTCTACCATATATTGTCTTCTGTGCTATTGTGCCAAATCATCCAACATCATTTCCTTCTGTAATCTATTTCAAACACCCCCACAATAATTAATGTTGTATGTCCTTGATACATTCAACCACAGATCATCTTCAGTGCTGCTTTGCCATCCAATCCAACATAAGTTCCTTCTCTCCCCTGTCTCCATGTTATTTCCATCTATAGTTATCATGACCCTAGTTGGTTAAATCTCTCTATAGTTCAATGTTGTACTGCTTACTTTCATTACACATTCCGGTTAACTTTGATGTCAAAAACTGTTAACTGTACACGAGACAGAAGGCTGTGTTTAAACATCATTACCAACACCACATGGCATGGAATATGAAAATTCTTAATGTATCCCTTTAACTTTAAGTTATATTTGAGAAATCTTCAAGTTCATGACCATTTGCTGCTGTTATCACTGTGTCATCGGCAAACCATGGGTTGTATTGTGTCCACTAACTTCCATTCATGGTTTGTCTCATAAGAAGTCACAGTAGCATTGCCGTTGGTGCACTGCCCACCTAGGCAGTGGTAGGAATATTTTTCTTTTCCAACCAGAACAAGTCTGGGTTTGACCTAGCCTCATGAAAATGGGGACCAGACAATTTTAGAATTGTTCTGGGAAAGAACATGTCATGGCCTAAAATATGTGAAAGTCTAAAACTTCACACCCCAGCTGTGGTATCTGCCAGGGACTACTGTCAACTTACCCATAATCATGGCCTAAAATATGTGAAAGTCTAAAACTTCACACCCCAGCTGTGGTATCTGCCGGGGACTACCGTCAACTTACCCATAATCATGGCCTAAAATATGTGAAAGTCTAAAACTTCACACCCCAGCTGTGGTATCTGCCGGGGACTATCGTCAACTTACCCATAATCATGGCCTAAAATATGTGAAAGTCTAAAACTTCACACCCCAGCTGTGGTATCTGCCGGGGACTATCGTCAACTTACCCATAATCATGGCCTAAAATATGTGAAAGTCTAAAACTTCACACCCCAGCTGTGGTATCTGCCGGGGACTACCGTCAACTTACCCATAATCATGGCCTAAAATATGTGAAAGTCTAAAACTTCACACCCCAGCTGTGGTATCTGCCGGGGACTACCGTCAACTTACCCATAATCATCTCTCTCTTTCTTTTTTTTTTGTTTGCGATCGCTTGCTTTTAACGCAAGCGTAGTCCATACAGACTATTTACAGTAGTGATGGACTTAATTTTGCATGTGGATTAGCTTTCCCTATTAACAGTGTCCCTCGCCATCAGGCGAACCCACTCCGACTTCAGAGGTACTTGTAATTTACATCCCCAAGTCAAAGACGACAGGTCAACATTTTAGTCCAGCTGTCCGGTGTAGGGGTTGAACCGCTTATCTCGGCATCAGCACACCGGATGTTTAAGAACACGTGTTCTTACCCATTCAGCCATAGCCATACAGACCTGCATCATCTCATTATATTTTCACTATACTCAGTTTAAAACATACAATCCTATGTTCACCATGGGATAAAATTATTTGCAGGCATACAGTGATCACTGCCCATGTGTGACTGGGGCCCATAACACAAGCAAAAGCTAGTAATACTCAAACCTGCCATACATGTTGTACATATGAGGCAACAAATGAGAGTTAGCATGGAACTGTCTTCCCCATCCCTTAGAACATGTTAGCTGCAAAATCCAACCAACCATGCTAGCATGGTGTGAATTGGTCGATTTTCTCTCTTTAGTAAACTGCTAATCAAATAACATGAGAGTGACTTTGTAGCATCTATTTTCAAAGAGAAGTGTAATAACACTGTTGTCCTAGCATCCATCTTCAAGAAGTTTAATAACAATGTTGTCCTAAGCTATTTAACTGATATGCTGAAAACATCATGAGGAATGTTAGAGAAAATATTTACAAGCAATGCTATCACTTTGTATCAAACATCCCTTTGCAATCAGAGGATTAGAAATACCTAAACTTCAACATATTGCCAACACAGAACAAATGTCAATAACACAAATAGGAACAGAGAAACTAATAAAGTCAGTGCAAGAGTAAAGTGGGAAAAAAAACCATTTATTTTATATCTCAATGCATCAAAAACAAAAGTAAATAAATAGAACAAATATGTCAACAGATATATAGGGTGTATTTTTAATGACTGTGCAGTGCTTGAAAATATTGCCGGTCCAAGTTTTGTATTCACCCCGTGTAAAGTTCATGCAACATAATAGGTGAATACAAAACTTGGACCGGCAATATTTTCAAACACTACAGTCATTAACAATCAATAAATCAATCAATCATGTGCCATGCCAGAAAGCGTGGGCGGTCATGATTCGCCATTTCACTCGATCACCAGAGTCGTGGATCAGCTCAGTGTTCCTGTCTCGTCCATGCCATGTGGCCAAGCCATCCAGGTATTTTCCTCTCGGTATTCCTCTTGGTCTGTTCCCTTCGATCTTGCCAGCTGTCATTAACAATACAACCTGCATTTATCAATGGTGAGAAAATACCGAAAGTAGTTTTGAATATCTCAATATGTAGGTTCACTGCTGACAGGCGCTGGAAATGTGGAGACAGAAACAGAAAGAATAAACAGCATTGCTCTGGAAAAAAAACTCGTGGTGTTGTGTATGTGTGTGTGTGCGTGCGTGTGTGCATGGGTACATTTTTTTTTCATTGTTCTTATTTTTTTTTTAAATTTCATCTTTCCATTCTTCTCATTCAGATAGTATGCTGTAATGTTTAGTTTAGTCCGGAAAAAAGGAAATTCCCAAAACCCAATCAAAAGGCCAAACCCCCAGGGTTTTAACCCAATTAAAAGGGGGCCCC
>JACEFZ010017963.1:115000-235303 GCA_014155875.1 Cepaea nemoralis | reverse complement strand
CCAACAATAGCACAACGCCACAAGCTAAGGCGCTCAGTTAGATATCTCTTCTGACGGCGCTAGGTTAGTAAAGAAAATACGCAGTTCTCAGACAAAGCGACGACCAAACATATGCCCGGTGGAGCTGTGGTTTAATGAAGATCCTCGCAGACGTCAGTCATGCGTGAGAGAGTAGCATCATTGTCTGTAACCATGTCAGTACGTAGGCACTGTCACGGCGAGTATAGGTAATTGGTGTGCATATTGTATATAAATACCTAATGACTCGGAATCATGGATTGTAAATGGGTTGTGTGAGTGGTCTAACACAACGACTACTGAGATACTGTATGATGTATGCTGATGATTGCTGCACTGATGATGCTGATGATGCTGATGATGATGATGATGCTGATGCTGTGATGAGTGATGATGACCGCGACTGGTGATGGCGATGATGATGTGGTGATATTGAACATTTTATGGCCATGTTCTGCGAGTGTGAGGTTGTTGCTCTATAAAAGAACTTGAACATCAACGAAACTGCGCATAAAAACGCATCCGTGCGAAACTGACTAAATATTGTAACAATACCTGCGAACATATAATCTTACACGTTACCTAGCATTAGCAGTCACAATGGAAGTCGAGACTGGCGTTGGACACGTGATATTGAAGATACTCTAGGTGTGATAATGAAATGAGGAAGGGAAAATGGGACATGTTTTAAATCTTTCTTTGGAGGCATGACGTTCTAGAAAGGACATGTTACATACTGATGACGTATATATGTTACATAGTTACCATAACCTCATATTGGAGCTGATATAATATAACTGTATTTGATTCTCCCATACTATAACAACGAATGTTCTTATCACAAGTCGTGGACTTAATGTCAGCTAACAAGATAACACAAGTAATGTATCTTATGCTAACTGCGTGGTTGAGGCATCATCTCGAAGACTTGTCTGTAACCTTTAAGTCAGATGCATTGGCGTCCAGGTCATCTGAGCCATGAACAGGGCTTGTATCTGTCGGAGACAGGTTGGTGTAGATACGTTTCTCCCGGTGCCATCAGAAATGGAATAAAACAAAGGAGAAAATTATTGCAGATAAGTCACACACCGAGCGTGTGAGACGTAAGATGGTGCATGATGGTGGAAATGACCACGTGTTCACGTGCACCCACTGTGAACGGACATTTACAGCGCAAATTGGCCTTATTAGTCACACTCGCTACCGCCATAGTTAAAAGTTATTATGTCTTTTTAGAGCACAAACTATCGTCTGTCAAGACGGCAAGGTGCCAATGAGGAGGAGGTGTCATACAGAAGGACATTCTCCACGGGCATTATGTTGCAAGGCTCCCCTTCCCATCTCCAAACACATAAATCTTCAAGGTTTACAGACTGGCACTGGGACTTCACATCTGGTGGGCCATATTAGGAAATGAAAACGGAATGATCCATCTTGGCGGCACTGGACTTCACATCTGGTGGGCCATATTAGGAAATGAAAACGGAATGATCCATCTTGCCGGCACTGGACTTCACATCTGGTGGCCATAGGTAAATGAAACGGAATGACCCAGCATGGCTGAACGGACTGGCCTAGAGCCTAGCGTACACGGACTGGCTGAGAGTCTAGCGTACACGGACTGGCTGTAGCCTAGCATACCCAGACTGCTGAGTAGCATGTCCAGTTGAAGAGTCGTCTTCCACAGCTGTAGGTATTTCATCGTCAGCGGACTCTAAACCACAGCCCAGAAGGAAACCACTTCTTTGAATATCTCTGTTATACCACTGAAAATAATGTCACTTAAAGGCTTCACTTGACAATATTTCCTAAGCACATAATGACATGTACATTCAATAAGACAGTTGCCAAACGCCATTTGTAGAAGTTAGTACTGAGGTTGTTAACTATACACTACAAACGTATGGATGTGTCCATCACGAATGATGAGGACCATTCATTCATTGCATCTTTTGATTGATGAACAAACGAATGACTTGCGCTTTAGTTTGGATTATATTGAGGTAGTGGTTCGCAACTCCGTCGACCTCACTCTCTCGTCTGCGTCCATCTGTTCCAGTGGTGAGCATGCAAGACGACTGGCGACGGACACAGATACAATGGACGTTAGCCTGCCACAGGCCAGTTATCCCTGTATATAGTGACTCTCAAAAATAAATGGTAGCCTAGAGTCTCGTGCAAACGACCCTTACGTCAATTCATTTGACGTCAATTCGCGTAGCGACGAGCGTATGACTACTGATAGGATCAACCAGATATCAATCGGATAGGCAGACTGACCGCCAGAACAGACCACACACACACACATGCGGCCAACAAGATTCTGCCCACAGATATTGCTCGTCTAAACTGCGAACAAATCTCCTGATTTACTACTGAGACTCATCAGTTCATACATCATATGACTGCTGGCAGGATCAACCAGATATCTATCGGACAGACGGACTATTCAAGCACACGCAGGTCAAGAGTAGCGTCGCTAAAGCGCGTCCCCTCCCGTACAAGGTGATACATGCAAACCACTGGACCCTACAGACAGTTTTCAAGCTACGCCGGCAGGACTAACAGAAAAGTTATACCAGCTTACTGACTGCAGGCCCACTACTCATCGAGAGAGAATGGGCGCTTATCGAGACTTTGTCGAACGGTCATACAAATTTACTCTTTTGCCCGCTCAAACCACTACACAGTTAAGTACATTCACGTCAAATTATCCTCCATATGTCCTCATGCTGCATGCACACCTTCGTCTAGTCTCTCTCTTGATGTTGTTCAACCACGTGTAACATTCACACCGACTTCGTCTAGCCTTTCTCTTGATTTTGTTCAACCACGTTTAACTGTCACATCAACACCATCTGGTCCATCTCTTGATGTTGTTCAACTACGTGTAACATTCACACCGACATCATCTAGTCCCTCTCTTGATATTGTTCAACCACGTGTAACATTCACACCGACTTCATCTCACCCCTCTCTTGATGTTGTTCAACCAGGTGTAACATTGTCTTTCCATTCACTGCTGCTCTTCAGAAAACCCTTTAACAAAGAGACGGACCACTTTATATTGCCAAAGTGTCTTAATCGTCTGACACTGCCAGGGAAAGAAACTGATAGATACACTTAGCCGAGGCGGCTGCAATAAACATGACCTAGACACCTTTGTGTTAACAACATGCTAATCATCTTACACATACCGTAGTAGACAGTATAAATTACTGTGGGTATGTTTGTTTTCTACATTTCTGCGTGAAGGATTAATCGTGTTGCTGTAGCTTCTGCAGTATTCACCTGAGGAGATACAGAGGAATATTCCAAGAAATAAATTATGCAATATAGTTTATGTTCTTTATTATTAAAACATAAAGATATAGACAGAACAAGGCACATTGGATAACAAACAAAGACAAGCATGACCACTTGCCGGTCTCAAGCACGGTATGTCCACAGGTATAACCCTGACTTGGATGAAGGCATGGTGATCTCCTGCTTCCTGCGTCTGTTCTTTGTTGTCGTAGTTACCGACCACATAGCTGAAAAAGTTCAACATCTTCTTCGACGGTCCTGTTTTAGAATAGAGATACTTAAGTCACGGGGTGTACTTGTTTTCTTATATTTAACCAAGCCCTAGGATGTCAACATTATTATATACATAATAAAAGGCAATTATATACATAATAAGAAGACATTAGGACTCAAGTGGGGGTTATAGCAGCAGTAGATTTTATTAGAAAGCAGCAAGTCAAAGCCGGTCTCTCTGGCTGAGGGGTTACAACACTTTCTCCGTAATCCCGTTTATCACGCAGAGTCTCGTAGCGGGAGAGAACTGGGAGAGGTTCGACCCCTGCTGGTGACTTGCGGGATACTGAGCCGGCCGCTCAGAAAGCAATGGCAAGACAGCTGAAAAATGCTGCTGTTGACAGCGATGTAAAGGATATGCAACAACAACCAAAAAAAAGCAAGTCAAATGGTTTGGCCATGCAAGTAGGTTACCATTCAGCAGCATACCACAACAAGCAATTATGTACAGACCAGATGGAAACAGAGGAAGAGGCCGACCACGTAAACGTTGGACGGATGGAATAGCAGAGCCCATGGGAATATCGAGACATGAAGACCATAATCGGGCACTCTCACGATGTTTATACTTCATCTCGACACCGCAAGGTACAAGAGGAACATGATGAGATGAGATGAATAAAAAGCACAACAACAGTGACTATACTGAATCAAGCATATGCAATAGCAAAAAAGCAGAGAAACTGCCAACGTCTAATGTTAGCAGAAATGATGTTTCTGTCTCATCATCTCATCATGTTCCTCTTGTACCTTGCGGTGTCGAGGTGAAGTATAAACTTCGTGAGAGTGCCCGGTTATGGGCTTCGTATATCGACATTCCCATGGATTCTGTTATTCCCTCAGTCCAACGTTTACGTGGTCGGCCTCTTCCTCTGTTTCCATCTGGTCTGTACATCATTGCTTGTTGTGGCATGCTGTTGACTGGTAGCCTACTTGCATGGCCAAACCATTTGACTTGCTGCTTTCTAATAAAATCTAGAGCAGCTTTAACCCCTACTTTAGTCCTGATTTCTTCATTTCTGATCTTATCTCTTCTTGATACGTTGAGTATTCTTCTCAGAGACCTCATTTCTGTTGTTGTGATTTTTCTTTTCTCTTTTTCTGTCATTGTCCAGGTTTGGCATTGGTAGCAGAGAGTTGGTAGGAAATTGTGTTGTAAAGTGCTTTCTTAGTAGTTATTGATACATGTTTGTTCTTTAGTATTGGTGCCATTTGTCCAATGAGTTGATTTGCCTTATTGCACCTATTTTCGATCTCGTCTTCTGATCTGCCATTTGATGATATTATACTTCCTAGGTACTTGAAGCTCTTTACTTGTTTCAAGGGATGTTCGTTTAGGTGAATTGTTTGCTGTTTGTTTCTTCTTTAGTTATAGTCATTACCTCTGTTTTGCTTGTGCTATTTTCATGTTATGTTCCCTACACATTTCGTTTAGACTATTCATGTGGTCTTGTAATTCAGCTTCTGATTTTGCTATTAGTGCTTGGTCGTCCGCAAACAGGAGTTCTCTAATGGTTAGATTTGCAGATGGTTCTTCTTCTGTGTTCTCGTCATGCGGTATTCTTGCTGTCTCTGCTTGGCTGGTTGCTTTACATATGTTGTCTATATATGTTATGAGCTGTATGTCTATATATGTTATGAGCTATATGTTTCTGTAGAAAATGCAAAGAATATCATAGGGGTGCGAGTGGGGAACAGACAAACCAATGAGGCAGTTTTTCACAAAACATCTTACACTTGTAAATTGATTAAGGAAGTCAATATCAACTTCATGTGCAATTCCAGCATATGTAAATGTTCATATCTTTCGGCGGATCAGAGTCCTAGGTCCTGGACCAACTCTGGTTAACATATCCACCTATGCTACTGTCCATTCTTCTTGGTCTGTCTCTGCTTCCATCCCACTGATCTGAGTTGAGTTCAGTTCAGTTAAGAACCGACATCACCGCACTCAGGACATTCCCATATTCCAATTGGCATATTTCCTAATGCCCCTCTTCTTATCACATGCCCAAAGAATGTTGTTTTTATCTTTCGTATTGGTTTATCTAATGCACTAGTTTCAATATCATCTTTCAGGCAATCCGCGTTATTTACTCTCGCAATAGAAGGACATCGCATCATTCGTCTCACCGTGGAGGCTTTTCCTAATTTGTTCATTAACGTTATAACAGTCACTGACATATAGTAAAACAGGTTCTATATTCAATTTCAGCGCTTTCTTTCTTACATTCAAATCAAATCAAATCAAATCAACTTTATTAGGGTCACAAATTGGGCGCGCAGGCCCGTCTTACATTCGGCCCTTCCAGTCACTCGTCTTTCGTTCATCAAGAGCATTATACATTTGCATAGGAAGAAAAATAAACATTGTGAAATGAATGTTGTAAACATAAACAAGGCTAATTACCATGGTATGAAGCCCATCTCCCACCTATCCATACATCACCCCACCCACACAACACCCCCACCTACCCACACACATGCGCACCAAGGGACACATACACACCCCCACCTACCGACACACACGCACACCAAGGGACACATACACCAACCGACCCATCCCCCTCCCGCACATCCCCCACCCACACACACTGCCCTTACCTGATCCCCCAACCAAAACACACATTCAGTGATAGTGAGTTATTGCTAGCGATGTTTTATTAGAAAGTCGACACGAATGGCTTGTGGGAGTGTTCATAGAAATGAGTCTGACTATATAGTGACAACTGGGGAACTTGATTGGGAAAGAGGAGGACGAAGACACATCGATACATATCTACACATCTGTGTAATATTGCAGATCGAGACCAAAAAACAAAAACAAAAAAACCAGATCTGGTGTGAGTTTGGTGTTTGTACCAATCATAACTGTCCAAGCTTTACATCATAGACATGAAGATGATAAACTACTACAGAAGATAGTAGAAAGGATAATGATTGTACACCTGGAAATTGCAGGGATACTGTTAGACACCTTGGTAATCTACAGGCAAATGAAAAAGACCTACGGAAAAGCTGGAACTTGCGCACATGATGGTGATGGGGGATTCTACCATAAGCAGGAAAATACAATGTGGTAATGGACCTGGAGAATTCTTGCAGCAGTGTGCACTTTACAACATCTCTCGCTCTCTCCTCTCTCTCTCTCTCTCTCTCTCTCTCTCTCTCTCTCTCTCTCTCTCTCCTCTCTCTCTCGTCCCTTCCATCTCTCTCTCTCTCTCTCTCTCTCTCTCTCTCTCTCTCTCTCTCCCCAATAGGTAAAAAAGATCTGGAGAAAGTTCACATCCCTGTGGTATACGTCTCTTAATTAGCTGGTATTCACCTACTTCATTGGAACGCAGAGGTGTTTCCAAGGCACCAGGGCCAGGTTCTATACTGGTCAAGACCTAATAACACGTCCTCGCCGTGCGTCCTGAGTAACACGTAGTAGGACCGCTGATTCTTCCGAAGTCGGAGAGCATCTGCCTCCACGGCGAGGAACCACCAGTCTGCACACCAATAAGCCAGACATGGGACAACGGATACTCACGCAAACCTCATGTCCTTTATGACATCACACTGATGTTGGACAACAGGATGCCTTCATCTTACAAACAGGACTTCGCGCTTGAATTCACAGCCAGCGAACGCAAGCAAGCAAGCAAGCACCTACTTCATTATCAATCTTTATGGCTGCTTGTTGTTTCCAATATATGTTGTTTTTTTTTAACCTCTCTAAGGTCTTTCCCATCAATTTGTAGAGTTGCAATCATCTTCATCATGTTGACATGTCTTACTTTATCGAAATCCTGCGTATCTATATTTATAAAACAAAGTGTATGTATGTAAATATGATCGCGCCGGACACTTTTAGCTACTCCTGAAACTCAAGCCAGACGACATACTCCCGTCACATCAAGTACCAATAGGACAGAAGTGTGCAGACCACTCATAACCACTGCACCTGAAATCCAAGCCAGACGGGACACTACCACAACACCAAGTCCGTTAAATACGTCGTCTTTCACACAGGAGGGTAATAATTACGAAGATATGATTCCTATTCTCCCCAGAAAGGATCCGACTCTCAGCAACAACGACGTGCCAGCACAACCTCCTGTTAGCCACCAACCAGAGGCTCTAGTTGGTAGTCATTACATACCCATGAGACATCATCAGTACCCATTTAATTGTAATCCAGAATGGTTGCACCTCACACGGTATAGCCCAGCTACACTTCGTCAAGCACTTATAATGTCGCTATACCAACAACCAACACAACCTGGTATTTACTAGCAACTTAGGACAAAGCTACACCAGATCTCGGTACAAGAAAGAGCCTCTCCTTAAACGTTTATCTGCATATTTGGTTATAACTTGATCTAGTAACGTATTAGGTTATAAGTTATTACAAACATTGACTGGTTTTGACTTTATATTAATTGATAGTACTTAGCTGTATAGCTTTTATAATAATTCTAATTGTGTTTTCACGGTGAGTGAGGGGGTCTTCACTGCTCTTCCTTACGGATCTGTGTACGATATTTTTATATATTTACAGAGATATTACTGTTTCTCTGTACTTTAGAGTGTGTTTTGTAATAAGGGAACGTAAGTTGTATTCACTTTGTGTGTGTGTGTTTTGCTTTTAAACTTGTGATTACGCATTGTTGAAAATGTCTAATAAGTACGAACACTGGCTCAGGAATAATGGGCTCAGAATCGGGCATGTAACATATGCCATCTATTAGGGAAGCTGCCCGAACTATCACTTATACTTAATCAAAATTTTCACATGTTTGGCGTTAGCGAAAGTCGATTAAATGGCAACATCTCAGATGATGACATCGCTATCAGAGGTTTTAAAACCATTAGAAGAGATCCCTATCAGAAACAAGAGACGGGTATTGCAGTTTATATTTCCAACTCGCTTAACGCCCACCGCAGGCTAGACTTTGAAACCTGTGAGATTGAGTGTGTATGGATAGAGGTTAAACTTCAAAATTGCATACCGCTAGTAGTTGGCTATCTTTATCGAAACCCCAGTGCAGGAAATATCTGGTATGAAAAATTCACCACTATGATGGATGTAGTCTTTAGTAATGCTAGGGAAATAATATTGCTAGGTGACTTCAACATAGACGCTAACAAATCAAACAAAACATGGGAAAACATAATAGAGTCATATAATTTCCAACAGTTAGTCAAACAAGCCACTAGAATCACTAAATCATCTGCAACACTTATAGATCATATTTATACTACGTGTGCTGATAACATCACAGAATGTAGTGTACCTATCAATGCAATGAGCGATCACTATCCAGTATGTTGCACGTGGTCGAAAAGGGGCACCAAAACTCCCAAACACAAACATATAAGCATAAAATATAGAAATTACAAAAATTTCAATCGAGACGTCTTCTTACAAGATTTGGTCAACTCATCTCTAGATTATGTTTACCAGCTTCCTGACCCAGACGATGCTCTGGACCACTGGCTAAAGACCTTTCTAAGTATATTTGATAAACATGTTCCATTTAAGGAAGTTCGTGTTAAACATCACACAAAGCCCCGTGGATCACACAGGAGGTAGTTGAACTTATGAGAGATCGCGACAGGGCTCACAAAAATAGAGATCTAACTATGTACCGTAGTCTGAGAAACAAAGTTCAATATGTTATTCGGAAGGAAAAGAAAAACTATTTTAAGAACATAGTAATAGATAAAACCAACACTAAAGATATATGGAAAGCAATTAATACCTTGACAAACAAACACAAATCATCACAATCATTACCATCAAATCAGGTTACATGTGATCAATTCAGTAGATACTTTCAGTCCGACATAAAACCAACTGAAGGCTGCAATACCAGATGCGCCTCATGACATATCTTTATTATCATCATTCTGTGAGAACAAATGCTATGGACACATTCCTCCAACATACCGCTAATGACGACAACTGAAGTATTTACTCATCTCCGTAATCTAAAAAACAATAACTCATCAGGACTAGATGGAATTAGTAGTCGGATCCTTCGCCATGCTGCACCGGCGATCTGCGAGTCACTAACTTTTATATATAATCAATGTCTAACCAGAGGTCACTTCCCATCAGCCTTTAAAATCGCTAAAGTGTATCCTCATTTAAAAGCTGGTCCTCTAGACGATCGTCTCATGAGTAATTATAGACCAATTTCCATATTATCCTCATTATCCAAACCGCTAGAAAAGCACATCCACAAAACAACAGTAGATCACTTAGTTCGCCATAAACTGATAGTTGACAGTCAGTCAGGATTTCGGCCAAAATATTCTTGCCATACGGCACTAACAAACATGATAGAAAACTGGCATCAAAATATTAACAACAATACTCTATGTGGAGCGGTGTTTATAGACTTAGGAAAGCATTCGATATGATAGATCATACTATTCTAATTAAAAAACTAGAAACAATGAAAGTAAGTTTTAATATAGTGACATTAATAAAATCATTCTTATTAGACAGAAAGCAAGTAGTATCACACAATAAAGTTTTATCTCAAGCCATTACCATTAATATTGGAGTACCTCAGGGGTCTATTCTTGGCCCTCTATTATTTGCCATTTATATAAATGATCTTCCATTAAATCTGTCGTCGTCCTGCGATCTATTTGCTGATGACTGCACAGTATATACAAACGCTGTTGATCGTAATGTGCTAGAATTATCCTTGCAACAGGAAATAAATAGTGTAGTTAACTGGAGTCATGCAAACCGCATGCAAATTAACATTACTAAAACAAAGTCTATGTTAATAGGAACCAGGCAAAGACTTCACACTCTAAACTCGCAGAGAACTCTTCAGCTGCACATTGGCAGCACGCCTGTAGAAAGTGTCACCGAGCACAAGACACTGGGTGTTATCATAGATCAAAATCTAACTTTTAACTCACATGTTCATGCTCTAGTTAAACAAATAGCCAAAAAAGTATACCAACTTGCCAAAATTAAAAATTTCCTTGACGAAAACACAAGAAAGATATTCTATACTTCTCATATACAAACACATATTGATTACTGCTCCACAGTCTGGGATGGATGCTCCAAATCAATAACAAAACGCCTATATTCACTCCAGAAAAGGGCAGTGCGTTTAATTAATGGTGAAAAGCTTACCGACAATTCTAACCTATATAAACGTCTCCGGTTACTGCCACTCCACAAGCGCCTGCTTTTTAATAAGACCAAACTAATTCACAAAATCCTATTTCAAAATGCTCCAAGCTACCTTTGGCCATTGTTTAAATATAACGCTAGACATAGCGAACGACTAAATATACTTCATGTCCCTAAACCTAGGATAGACTTATATAAAACAAGCTTAGCATACTCTGCCGCTCAGTTGTGGAACAATCTTCCACAAGAAATCAAAGACACCACCAATCATGATACATACATTCGCAACCTGTTTGAACACTACCTTAGTACAGACTACATGCCCCCATAACAAACAACACAAAAAAGACAATAATGGTAACTTATCTCAAACGACAACTAGCCAAAAAACATTCCCTTATGTATGGCACGTTACACCCTCCTTAGGTATTTATAATGCCCATGTTAAACACTGCCTCAGTGAGTCATTTGTTATTGATTATTTTTCATGCGTTTTAATGTTCTTTTGTTGTCAAAAGTTGCTTCATAAGTGATGTTGAATGAAAGAATGTATGAGAGGAAATAGAGAAGAAGGGCAGAATGTCAGACGGGCCTGCGTGCCCAATTCTTAACCCTTTGAAAATAAAGACTTATTATTATTATTATTATTATTATTATATATGTATGTCCTTTATTTGTTCGCGAACGGCCCATCCGATTGAGATGAAATTTTCTACACGCCTTCCTTTCATTCCAGAGCTGTCAACTGTCATAGTTTTTTTTCTTCTTCCTCCTCCTCCCTCCTCCCCCTCCCAAAATACGTACGTAAATATATGATGATGATGATGAAAGAATCCCCGAACCAAAACGCTAGGGAAAGGGAAGAAAATGACGTGACTACACAGAATCGTCACACGGCAATCATCATCATCAAGTGCCGTGCCGGCTGGCGTAGGCGTTCATGGCTCTCCGTAGATCTCAGTCTTTGGTTTTTTGGATCAACTCTGCTGCTGATATTCCTCCATGCCACGGCAATATCAATAACAATTCATCTTTTTATGTGTAAGGAAGTTATCTACAGTCGTGTAGAAGGGAAGAACTAGACGAGTATGAATTCGGAATGGCGAACTCTCTCCTCCTCTCTTCTCCTCCCTCCTCCTCCCTCTACCTCCTCCCTCCACCCTCCTCCTCTTCCTCCTCCCTCTCATCCCTCTCCCTCCTCCCTCCTCCTTCTCCCTCTTCCTTCTCCCTCTTCCTCTCCCACCTCCTCCATCCTACTCCCTCCTACTCCCTCCGCCTCCTCCCCCTCCTCCCTCATCTTCCCTCCTTCTCCCTCTCCCTCCTCATCCCTCCTCCTCCTCCTGCCTCCCTCCTCCTCCTCCTGCCTCTTCTCCCTCATCATCCTCCCTCCTCCTTCTCCCTTCTTCTCCCTCTTCCCAATTCCTCCTCCTACCTCCTCCCTCCTCCTCCCTCTACCTCCTCCTCCTCCCTCCACCCTCCTCCTCCCTTCTCCTCCTCTTCCTCCTCCCTTTCCTTCCTCCTCCTCCTCCCTCTACCTCCTCCTCCCCCTACCTCTTTCCTCCTCCCTCCTCCTCCTCTTCCACCTCCCTTTCCTTCCTCCCCTCCTCATTCTCCCTCCTTCCTCTCCCTCCTTCCTCCTCCTCCTTCCTTCTTCTCCCTCTGCCTCCTCCCTCCTCCTCTCCCCTCCTCCTCCTTCTCCTCCTCCCTCCTTCTCCCTTCTTCTTCTCCTCTCCCCTCCTCCTCCTCCTACCCTCTTCCTCTTCCCCTCCTCCCTCTCCATCCTCCATCCTCCTCCTCCCTTCTCCTCCTCCTCCCTCTTCCTCCTCCTCCCTCTTCCTCCCTCTCCCTCCTCCATCCTCCTCCTCCCTCTTCCTCCTCTTTCTTCCTCCTCTTTCCTTCTCCTCCCTCCTCCTCCCTCTTCCTCCTCCTCCTACCTCCTCCCTGCTCCTCCCTCCTCCCTTTTCCTCCCTCCTCCTCCTCCCTCTACCTCCTCCCTCCTCCTCTCCACTCTTCCTCCTACCCTCTTCCTCTTCCCCTCCCCCTCCTCCCTATCCCTCCTCCTCCCTTCACATTCCTCCTCCTCCCTCTTCCTCCTCCTCCCTCCTCATCCCTCCTTCTCCCTCCTCCTCCTTCGTCCTCCCTCCTCCTCCTCCCTCCTCCCCCTCCTCCTTCCTCCTCCTCCCTCTCCTCCTCCTCCTCATTCCTCCTCCTCCCTCCTCCCTCTAACTCCTCCCTCCTCCTCCCTTAATATTCCTCTTCCTCCCTCTTCCTCCTCCTCGCTCCTCCTCATCCCTCCTTCTCCCTCCTCCTCCTTCTCCCTCCTCCTCCTCCTCCCTCCTCCCCCTCCTCCTTCCTCCTCCTCCTCTCCTCCTCCTCCCTCCTCCTCCTCCCTCTACCTCCTCCCTCCTCCTCCCTTCACATTCCTCCTCCTCCCTCTTCCTCCTCCTCCCTCCTCCTCATCCCTCCTCCTCCCTCCTCCTCCTTCCTCCTCCTCCTCCCTCCTCCTCCTCCCTCCTCCTCATCACTCCTCTTCCCTCCTCCTCCTTCTTCCTCCCTCCTCCTCCCCCTCCTCCTTCCTCCTCCTCCCTCTCCGCCTCCTCCCTCCTCCTCCTCCCTCCTCCTCCCTCTACCTCCTCCTCCCTCTACCTCCTCCCTCCTCCTCCCTTCACATTTCTCCTCCTCCCTCTTCCTCCTCCACCCTCCTCCTCCTCTCTCCGCCTCCCTCCTCCTCCTCCTCCCTCTACCTCCTCCCTCCTCCCTCCTCCTCCCTTCACATTCCTCCTCCTCCCTCCTCCTCCTCCCTCCTCCTCCTCCCTCCTCCTCCCCCTCCTTCTCCTCCTTCTCCCTCCTCCTTCTCCCTCTTCCTCCTCCCTCTTCCTTCTCCCTCCGCCTCCTTTCTCCTCCTACTCTCTCCTCCTCCTCCCTCCTCCTCCCTCTCCCTCCTCCTCCCTCTCCTCCTCCTGCTCCCTTCTCCTCCTGCAGTTCTCCTCCTACCTCCTTCTCCCTCCTCCTCCCTCTTCCTCCTCCCTCCTCCTCGCCTCCTCCTCCACCCTACTCCTCCCTCCTTCTCCTAATCCCTCCTCCTCCCTCCTATTCCTCCCTACTCCTCCTGTCTCCTCCCTCCTCTTCCCTCCTCCACCTCCCTCTTCCTCCTCCCTCCTCCATTTACCCAAGACAGACAGACAGTCAGACAGATAGTCGGGAACGGTATCTTATATGACTACTTATATAATTTAAATGAGATGCTCTCCACCATGGGCTGGGCCGGGTCAGACAGACAGACAGATAGATAGATAGATAGATAGATAGATAGATAGATAGATAGATAGATAGACAGATAGACAGACAGACAGACAGACAGACAGACAGACAGACAGTCGGGAACGGGAACTTATATGACTACTTATATGAATTAAATGAGATGCTCCCCACCAGGAGTTGGGCGATGCCGGGCCGGGTCAGACAGACAGACAGATAGATAGTCGGAACGGGAACTTATATGACTACTTATATGAATTAAATGAGATGCTCCCCATCAGGGTCTGGGCGAAGACGGGCCGGGTCAGACAGACAGACAGACAGATAGACAGACAGACAGACAGACAGACAGACAGACAGACAGTCGGTAACGGGAACGAGAACTTATATGACTACTTATATGAATTAAATGTGATGCTCCCCACCAGAGTCTGGGCGAAGCCGGGCCGGGTCAGCTAGTAGTTAATAAAGCAAAGATGTAAGTCGCTGTTTAGTATCTATTGAAAGCTCAATTAATGTTCTTAGCAAATACACAGCATTTACTATACCTGTGACTTCTACGAACAAACATTGTTCTTCTCCTATTTCGAATTGTATTTTCTTCCAACTCTTTGCACTCTGATTTTTAGCAGAATCTTCGTGATGTGGCTCATTATGCTAATTGTTCGATGTTTCTTCACATTCCATGCTCCTGATTTCTTCGGTAACCTGACGGCCGGGAGTCTTCTGGTGCACATGACTACCCCAACTATGCGAAGCTGTTCATATGGAGCTGCCATTTACGCCGTTTCTCTAATTCTCTTTTAAACAACACATAACTATCTCGGCATTTCTAAAGAAGGTATTTTGCCATTGCTTTCCTTCTTACCAGAGACTATACTGGTCGATGACCGTAGCCATTTTCTCCGACAAAAAGAAACGCTCTGTCTACCGTAGGGCAGTTTGAGACCATAACTTACAAATATATACCAGCTTCTCTTCAACTTCAACCACCAAATGCACCCATGATTTCGCGTAACACTGATGTTTGGATTCGTAATCCTATACTCACCGGAGGCTCTGAGTACTGCAACAAAAGCCAGACATATGCACAATCTGAGAGGCTGCATGTTGTCAAGTTTTCTTGCCGAATGAGACAAACAATAGTGAGAGATAGATAATATATAGATGAGTCAGCCAGACACAATTTTGTATGCATGAATTATATTCATTGCAATGGTGTATAACATGACTGTATGACATCTTATTGTCATCATATAACTATCAGTTGGAAATAAGAAACAACATAACAGCTGAAACGAAAATGCCGTGTATCCTTAATCAACATTACATAATTGGATACATATGTAGTATAATAATAAGGCTTACGTGTTGTAAGAACCGCACTCTGTATGTATGTATCCTTAATCAACATTACATAATTGGATACATGTTTATTATAACAATAAAGCGATACGTGTTGTAAGAACCTCACTCTCTATGTATATATGAACAGCTTTAGTCGCAGCAGGAATGTATTCAGATACACCTTCATGTGAAGTATCGAAACGGCACCAAAGTGGGCACACTACAGGACTTGAGCTGTTTACTTATTGTTGTCTGCATTCTTGGCTGATACATATCGGACGCTAGTAATTAGGTTCAGGTATCTGTCTGTTAGATGTGTCATTGATGTATGTATCAGATATCGCCAGATATAATACATTAATTATATCAACTGGTCAGGTTCTCGCCATTCTACAACTGCTTCTCCATATTTACAGTATGTACCTGGCGGCATACATTTAAAATGGGCATGTGAAGCCGGTCTGTTACCGTTTGGTGCAGTATACAATTTAATGTTTGTTACAGTAATTACGTTAATGATTGTTACAGTAGATATGTTAATGTTTGTTGCAGTAGACAGTCAATGTTTGTTACAGTATACACGTTGTTGTTTGTTACAGTAGACACGTTAATGCTTGTTACAGTAGACAAGCTAATGTTTATTACAGTAGATACGCTTAGTTTAGTTTAGTTTAGTCGATGTTTGTTACAGTAGACACGTTATTGTTTGTTACAGTAGACATGTTATTGTTTGTTACAGTAGACACGTTTATGTTTGTTACAGTAGACACGTTATTGTTTGTTACAGTAGACAAGCTAATGTTTATTACAGTAGATACGTTTAGTTTAGTTTAGTTTAGTCGATGTTTGTTACAGTAGACACGTTATTGTTTGTTACAGTAGATATGCTAATGTTTGTTACAGGAGACACGTTAATGTTTGTTACAGTAGACACATTGCTAATTTTTCGAACATGAAGGATAGGCAGTTAAACGGTTAAGGCCTCTGGAAGTTTATACTCGTGGCTACCGTTGCATTCGCATTTGCCTCATTTTTGACTGGTAGTTTGTGGTTCCGACGCTCTGCTACTGAGTTGAGTTCGTGGCGCGACGCTGTTAGCTGTGAATTTCGAGTGAAACGCTTTTAAATCTGTCCGAGGTTGGGGAGCCTGAACTGCATGTTCAGAGCAATGGCGGCCGGCTATGTCCCAGAATTGACCGGTTTTTATGCCTTATGCAGAAATGTGTGGCTGCTAGTCATCTGTTTGACTGCCATTCCTTTGACGATGAATCGTGCTTTCGTCGAGGACGATTTCTTAGTCGACAGATCATCCTCATTGCACATCGAACCATTCAGTCCATAAGTGCTCGGATCCCCTCCTCAGCAAATCCCGCAACGTATAGCGGCTAACGACGCCAGTTCTGTGTTGGTTTATCAATCTTATTTGGCTTCCTGCGTAGTGTTCTTGTTTGGCCACCCCTCTTTTAATTTGCTGCTCTCGCAGTCTGGCCATTGTTGTAGATTCACAGTCATCACTTGGTTCTCGCAAAAGTCTTACTTCTCGTAGAGCATTCAGGATGTCGGCCTGGTCCATGGCGCGTCCGCCCTCCACAGTAGCCTCACCTGCGAGCTTGTCAGCCCGCTCATTTCCTTGTACTCCCGCATGCCCTGGCACGAAGATGAAACTAATCTTTGCCAGTCGAGACCGCTCCAGAGGCAGCAACCATTCTCTTCGGATCGATCCCCTCCTCTATCCTCTTGATCATGTTCATTGAGTCGCTGAAGGAAACAAGCCCTAGTGAATGTCTGTGTCTCGAGCCATGTTATTGCTTTACTTACTGCCATGACTTCCATGGTCAGGCTACTTGTGGTTTCAGTGAAAGCACCAGAGTCCTCCTTCACAATTCTCCCTCCGGCCCGAGCTGTAAAGGCCCATGAGCTTCTCACATGTCGGACGACCGACCCATCTGTGTAGATGACCGCGTCACCGTCTAGCGAATTCTCGAAAATCAACGCTTGTACTTCAGCCTCAACAGCAGCCGGATTTTCTTGTCTGCATTTTCTATCTAGTTGGATGCAAACTGAAAAGGATGTGCAGAAGTCTGTTGGCACTTGCACCCACTCCTCGCCAGGTTCTAAGTCCTCAAGTGAACACACCTGTTGAAGAATGTCTTCGGCTTGACCCATCCACGACCGTCCTCTTTTTAACCTGCTGCCCTTCACCTTCCTAATTTCACTATGCAGTGGATGTTGTGTGTTTGCGTTAATTCTGAGGTAGGCGCGTGCCCTGCAACCTTGTATTCTCTCTTCAATGGTTGGAAAATCAAGAAGGTAGCGCATCGCCCTGCATGCTGTATCTCTTGTACATCCAAGAATAATGCGCATAGCTTCATTCTGTATCCTTTCCATCCTTTCTATCTGCTTATGGCTGAGAGTCAGGATTGCCATTGCATACTCCAAAACAGACATGACCAGCCCCTCGTACAGAAGACATAGATGGCGCTGCTCACAGTTTGCTGCCGCCATCACCCGCATCGCTGCCAAACCCCGCTTGGCCTTTGTTATCACCTGGTCTATGTGCACATTATAAGCAAGGCTTCGATCAAACCGTATCCCCAGGTAATTCATTGCCTGCGTTCTTTCCACCGTCTCTGAACACAGCATTACAGTTGGTGTTGGAGTGTTGACAATATGATTATTCAACGAGAACCAAGTCACTGTTGCCTTTGTTGGGTTGACCATTGCCCCAGCTTCATCACACCAAGTACTTATGCGATTGAGTTCGGTTTGTAGTTCCACAGCAACCTCCTCTCTATCCTTACCCTGACGATACACTAAAACATCATCGGCATATGACAATGTCCTGCCAGGTCCAGTGATCTGCTCACTGGTGATTCTCACTGTGTAGGCGTTGAACAGTACCGGAGATAATGGTGATCCCTGTGGTAGGCCAGGATGTATTGTTGTTGGTTCCGAAGTCCAACTGCCACATCTAAAAACTACTTTCCGTTGGAAGAGGGCTGCAGCGATCCAACTAAGGAGGAATGGACTTACGTTTAGTTCGAGAAGCTGAAACATTAAAAAATCCAGTGGTACTCTGTTGTATGCGTCCTCAAGATCAATCGCTGCAGCAACGGTTTCAGTGCCTGAGTGGAAACCTTCATAGACATCCTGGGCAAAGACTGCTGCATTGGTCCAGGTTTCTATTTTTGGACGGTACCCACCCAGGGTGGGTGGGAAAACACCTTGCCTCTCTAGTTGGCTTGATATTTTCCTGGCAATTACCTTCTCCAGCAGCTTGCCTATTGTATTCTGCATGGTTATAATTCGATATCCCTGAATTTTTTTGTGGTCTTTGTCAGGCTTCGGCAAGGGAATCAGATAGCTGTGTAACCATTCCTCCTTGATGCTAGCACTCCCTATACTGTTGTTGTACATGTCTGCTAGTTTCTCTAGCTCATTGTCGGTACACCTATTTATGTCGTCGTATCTTATGCCATCAGGACCTGGAGCACTGTTTTTTTGATCGTCGAAGCACAGCCTTGATTTCTTTCACTGTCACTGTGTCTTCATCCGAGGTGTTCTGGGCCTTGCATCTGTCTGAGGTGACCTCCTTGGCCAGATTTCGGCCTCCCATGTCTGTCTGGTTGCTCTGCTCAAGGTAGCGTTCAAAGAGGGCTTTGCCCTTGTCCTCGTCAGTCCTCTGCCAGATGAGGTCAGCACCTTGGAAGTCAGAAATGCTCTTATTCTTGACTACACCACTCATGCTTTTATGTAGTCGCCAGAACAATTTCAGTGACTTGTCTGTGCTTACTCTTTGACACACCTCTGCCCATTTTTCGCTTTTAACAACCTTGACCAGTTTTTTGAAGTAGCTTACTTTTGTGTGCATCTCTCTTTCTAAGTGCAAGCAGGGACTAGGATGACCAGCTCTGTTCTTCTTGGCATTTTGCCATCTCCTTACAGCACTACGCTTATCCACCCAAGCCTTCTCCACCTCGAAACTCCACCACGGTGGCTGCTCCCAGCTTTTTTTCCTGCCCTGAAACGTTCTGCGCTTGTCACGTCTTATTTTACTCACCACATCTTGCCCTGTACTGTCATACTGGAACGTCTTTACCTTTAGCTTGTGCTGCCTGGTTCTGCCTTTCTCCACCAGTATGCTGCAAGGGTGGTGGTCGCTGCCATGGTGTCCTAGGACACCCCATCTACACACTGTAGTGAGTGAAGGTGAAACTAGCGCCAGATCAATAGCACTGTCCTCATCGCCCGGACGGCTTGCTGTCCTGGTGACACAGCCACTGTTGATACAAACCAGGTCGATGGTTTCCAGTGCAGTCTCGAGCTCCTCCCCCTGTGTATTGGAGGAAGTGTTTCCCCATGATCTGCCTTTAGCGTTGAAGTCACCACAGAAAATAACATTTCTCTCGTGGCCTAATATGCCACTTAAGCACTGCCACTTCTGGGCGTCCACACTGGCATTGCGGGCATAAACATTAACCAACACGAATGGTATACTGGAATGAACTCTCAACGCCTGTATTTGTATATCGTCACTGTCCCAACTGGACATGTCTAGCTCTGACGCCACCATGCTGTCGCGAACGAGAATCGCCATTCCCAGATGTCGTCTGTTGTAGAAACATTTGAAGCCGGCAATTTGGAGTAGCTGATCGCCCAGTCTCGTCTCCTGGAGTGCTACAATGTCGTTCCTGTAAACTAGGGTTTCTAAAATAGAGCCCCGTTGTTTTACACTGGCACAGTTCCAATATAGAATACGGATATTCCTGAGTCCTAGACGGTGACACTTGAGTCTAAAACGCCTCAAACCACCACGCTTACCTTGCTTCTTTATCCCTGCGCGGCTACCACGCCGCTTCGGTATGTTGACTGCTGACCGCACGAAAAACACTCGTTGTTCCGCCATGTTGAAAAAACGTAAACACAGACTGAGCAAACCACACACGCTGCTGAAAATTAACTCAAGGATGGCTTCGCTCGATGCACGAACTCCGTAGCACCCGCGCAGATCTTGAGTAGAAACTCCTGGTTGTACATCCTGGCACACCAATTACACGCAAGAGATGAATAAATCCATCCCCTACGCGAAAAGGTTAACGAACACAAAACAACACGACCGTCCGTCGCCATCTTGAAACCGGAAGTCGAGGACTATTGATCTGGCATACTGAAGACGGCATTATGTACAGTGAAATGTTTTTTACTTGTGTCCGAGAGTTTGTGGCGTTAACTGCATGCTCGGAAAATGGCGTAGCTGGCTAGATAACATCTAGAAACAGATCAACAACATCTAGAAATATATGCGGCTGGTGTGTCGCAGAAGCGACCGTTTTTTCTTGCCTCTTGCAGAAATATGTGGCTGCTGGTTTTCTAGTGACTGCCGTTTCCATCGATGATGAACTGTGTTTTCGATGAGGACTTTTGTGTTGGCATTCTGGCGATGGCGTTATGTGCAATGACATGTTTCTTTACATCTGTTCGAGGTTGTTTTGTTGCGTGAACTACATTTCGGAGGGACAAAAAATTGCGTGGCTGGCTAGAAAACATCTAGAAACGGAACCACAACATCTAGAAATATCGAGACCTTGTAGGCGAACATCTGGTTAGGAAAGTGACCGCAGCTTCCATCAAGGATGAACTGCATGGTTTGTAGAGGAATTTTGTATGGCATTCTGGCGACGACATTATGTACAGTTAATTGTTTTACACCTGTCCGAGGTTGTTTTGTTGTGTGAACTGCATTTCGGAGGAAAAATTGCGTGGCTGGCTAGAAAACATCTAGAAACGAAAAAAAAACACCATCTAGAAACATCGAGACTGTGTAAGTGAACATCTGGTTGGGAAAGTGACTGCCAATTCCATCAAGGATGAATTGTATGTTTCGGGAAGGACTTTTGTGGTTACATTCTAGCAGCGGCATTATGCACAATGTGCCTGAGCGGGCCGTTGATTGTAGAGTCTCCTGTCTTTTCTACTTTTTACATGGGGCAGTGGGGACCATTTTATGTGATAGTCACTGGCACGGGAACGGAGCATAATGGGAACGACCCTTTGCTGTGATGTTTGAACCGCGACTAACGAGTAACGACTAACATTGATGTTTGTCACAGTACACATGTTAATGTTTGTTACAATAGACACTTTAATGTTTGTTACAGTAGACGCCTTGATGTGTGTTACGGTAGACACTTTAATGTTTGTTACAGTAGACACTTTAATGTTTGTTACAGTAGGCACGTTAATGTTTGTTACAATAGACACTTTAATGTTTATTACAGTAGATACGTTAATGTTTGCTACAGTAGACAAGTTAATGTTTGTTACAGTAGACACGTTAATGTTTGTTACAGTAGACACGTTAATGTTTGTTACAATAGACACTTTAATGTTTGTTACAGTAGACACGTTAATGTTTGTCACAGTACACACGTTAATGTTTGTTACAATAGACACTTTAATGTTTGTTACAGTAGACACGTTAATATTTGTTACAATAGACACTTTAATGTTTGTTACAGTAGACACGTTAATGTTTGTTACAATAGACGCTTTGATGTGTGTTACAGTAGACACGTTATTGTTTGTTACAGTAGACACTTTAATGTTTGTTACAGTAGACACTTTAATGTTTGTTACAGTAGATACGTTAATGTTTGCTACAGTAGACAAGTTAATGTTTGTTACAGTAGACATTTTAATGTTTGTTACACTAGACACTTTAATGTTTGTTACAGTAGACACTTTAATGTTTGTTACAGTAGACACTATAATGTTTGTTACAGTAGACACTTTAATGTTTGTTAAAGTAGACACTATAATGTTTGTTACAGTAGACACTTTAATGTTTGTTACAATAGACACTTTAATGTTTGTTACAGTAGACACTTTAATGTTTGTTACAGTAGACACTATAATGTTTGTTACATTAGACACTTTAATGTTTGTTACAATAGACACTTTAAAGTTTGTTACAGTAGACACTTTAATGTTTGTTACAATAGACACTTTAATGTTTGTTACAGTAGACACTTTAATGTTTGTTACAGTAGACACTATAATGTTTGTTACAGTAGACACTTTAATGTTTGTTACAGTAGACACTATAATGTTTGTTAATGTAGACACTTTAATGTTTGTTACAGTAGACACGTTATTGTTTGTTACAGTAGACACTTTAATGTTTGTTACAGTAGACACGTTAATGTTTGTTACAATAGACACTTTACTGTTTGTTACAGTAGACACGTTAATGATTGTTACAATAGACACTTTAATGTTTGTTACAGTAGACACGTTAATGTTTGTTACAATAGACGCCTTGATGTTTGTTACAGTAGACACGTTATTGTTTGTTACAGTAGACACTTTGATGTTTGTTACAGTTGTCACATTAATGTTTCTTACAGCAAACAGTACAGTAGGAAATGTATTCATTGTGTGGAGATGGGTGGTGTAAGTCTGATTGAGTTAAATTCATAAACGATTCATAGCTAGGAGAACTCCTTTCTAAATTAACCCATCAAACAACTGCACGCAGGCAACTGTTGAGATCAATTATCGTTTTGACAGACGTTTTATAGTTATTGTTCCATTTGTAATACCAGCATACTTTATTATGTCACCTTTCGCCCGCTCCGTGGCGAAGAGGTTAATGACGCAGGTCGTAATTCTAATACCCGCATTCGCCACACAGCTGCGGGAGATTTGGCAGCATACCGCCTTGCGTTGTTTTTTTTTTTACGAAATGGTATGGGTGCCGGTCGTTCAGAAAGCAATGGCAAACTACTGAACGTAAACTTGCCAAGAGATCACAGCAGCAAAAAATGCTGATGTTGACTGCGACGTGGTGTAAGGGATCTGCAACTACCTTTTAACCATTTTATTGTTGACTTGTGTGGTTGTGTGAACATTTAAGTTAAAGCAGTGCTGTTTGCATCGATATGATTTTCTCGGTTCATAATCAAACAACAATAAAGAAAAAACACACTCACGCACACACGCGTGCAGGCGCGCATGCACATACGCTTTCTCGCTCGCTTAAACACACGCACTCACTCTCTCACTCACTCACTCACTCAAACACACACATACACACATATATACTCACACCCACACATTTGCCTCACTAATGTTTGTGCGTATATGAAAAGAAGAGGTTTGTTTGCTACAGAAATAGAACAGCGGGGTAAACCAGAAAAAAAGATGTTTACCTGGATAAAACAGAATAATCAACACACCTCCTTGAAAAAACAAACAAACAAACAAACAAACAATGAATGTTTAGAAAACTCAGCCACCAACTATTCATTTCTGTCTAAAACGAGCAACTAAGAAGAGGCACAAGAGACGGGACAGCCGCTGACATACTGAAACGGTATCTTTCACTGCATGACACTTGTACACAGGCAAAGCGGGAGATGAAGGTAGCCATCAATACTGCCATATGTTTGATCAACTGACGACTGATCTTGCGTCCATAGACTCACCACCAGTTATGCCACCCTTCCCTATTATTTTGTAATCAAGGCGTTTCCAGCTATGAGACTGTCATGTTACAGGACCAGCCCACTGTATACGAATGAGTGCACGGAGAAATAGGTGGTCAATCTTTCCCTCAATTAGCAGACGACGAGCCTAGTCATGAAACCCATATTGGACCGTGCTCATGACATCAGTGCAGTTCACGATCAACTTCGCTAACGCGCCCGCTAGACTGAAAACCACACAATGGTATGTAGTCTTGCTGCAATCCTCTATTGTATCATTCATTATACAAGTATACGACTGCATGTCTAGATTAAGACATGTCAAATTAAAGCGCTTGTAACTAATTAAGACAGTGACCAGATAAAGTTAGGTAAATGGAATTTCAACGCGGAGCAAGCACGACAGTAGACTTCCGAACATTAGAAGATGTTTCGCTATGCTGATTAATCTGTTCTCAACACACGCACAAATGTTATCAAGGCACACACAACTGTTCTCAAGGCACATACACTCTTCTCAGGGCACACACAACTGTTCTCAAGGCACACACATTTTTTTGTCTCAGGGTACAGACAGTCGTTCTCAAGGTACACACAACTGTTTTTCAAGCACACACATTTGTTCACAAAGCACACACGCCTGTTCTCAAGGCACATAAACATGGTATTAAGGCACATACAGATGTTCATAAGGCACACACAACTTTCCTTAAGGCACACACGATTGTTCTCAAGGCACACACAATTGTTCCCAAGGGCAACACTGTTGTTCTTAAGGCACACATAGTTGTTCTCATCGCACACATAGTTATTCCCATGGCACACACATTTGTTCTCAAGGAACATACAACTATTTTCAAGGCACACATAATTGAACTCAAGGCACTCATTACAGTTCTCAAGGCACACATTGTTGCTCTCAAGGCACAGACAGTTGTTTTAAAGGCACATACAACTGTTCTCAAAGCATACATAATTGTTTTCAAGGCATACATTTGTTCTCAGGGGACACATTTGTTCTCAAGGCACACATTTGTTCTCAAGGCACATACAACTGTTCTCAAGGCACACATTGTTGCTCTCAAGGCACACATCGCTGCTCTCAAGGCACACTCAATTGTTCTCACGGCACACCACATTATTGCTCTCAAAGCACACATAAATGTTCTCAAGATACACGTTGTTGCTCTCAAGGCATACATTGTTGCTCTCAAGGCACACATAATTGTTCTCACGACACACATTACAGTTTTCAAGGCACACATTGCTGCTCTCAAGGCACACACAGATGTTTTAAAGGCACATACAACTGTTCTCAAGGCATGCATAATTGTTCTCAAGGCATACATTGGCAGATTGGTTGGCTCTGCAGAACTTGGTGGAGTATTGATACATGACAAGGCAGACGTGGTTGCGGCCTTGTGGGAGCACGTGTACACTTCGGAGGAGCAAATGGATTACCATGGTCTGGCAAGAATGAGACAGAGAGGAGTGACGAAAGGATCTGGCCGACGCTCAACGCTTAGAGGAAAGGCGAAACGGACATATAATCAGATTGCTACTGGTACTAATGGTGTTGGAACTCTTCGCTGGCTGCTGAGGATGGGGACGGAGCGCTTATGGGAATGCCCCGAATGCTGTGATGTCTATTCCTAAATCAATCAATCAAGGCATACATTTGTTCTCAAGGCACACATTTGTTCTCAAGGTACATACAACTGTTCTCAAGGTAAACATTGTTGCTCTCAAGGCACACATTGTTGCTCTCAAGGTGTATATAATTGTTCTCACGGCACACATTACAGTTCTCAAGGCACACATTGTTGCTCTCAAGACACACACAGTTGTTTTAAAGGCACATACAACTGTTCTCAGGGCATGCATAGTTGTTCTCAAGGCATACATTTGTTCACAAGGCACACATTTGTTCTCAAGGCACATACAACTGATCTGAAGGTAAACATTGTTGCTATCAAGGCACACATTGTTGCTCTCAAGGCACACATAATTGTTCTCACGGCTCATCACATTGATGCTCTCAAGGCACACATAATTGTTCTCAAGATACACGTTGTTGCTCTCAAGGCACACATAGTTGCTCTCAAGGCACACATAATTGTTCTCACGGCACACATTACAGTTCTCAAGGCACACATTGTTGCTCTCAAGGCACACACAATTGTTTTAAAGGCACATACGACTGTTCTCAAGGCATGCATAGTTGTTCTCAAGGCATACATTTGTTCTCAAGGCACACATTTGTTCTCAAAGTACATACAACTGTTCTCAAGGCACATAAAACAGTTCTTAAGGCACACATGTGTTCTCAAGGCAAACATTTGTTCTCAAGGCACATAGCTGATCTCAGTGCAGACACATTTGTTCTCAAGGCACACTGTTGTTCTCAAGGCACTCATTGTTGCTCTCAAGGCACAATTTGATGCTCTCAAAGCACACACAGTTGTTTTAAAGGGACATATAACTGTTCTCAAAGCATACATAGTTGTGTTCAAGGCATACATTGTTGTTCTCAAGGCACACACAGCTCTAGCGACGACCCACAGGAGTCTCCGAAAAATTTCACTCGTGAACCGAAGAACGCGGCCCGGAATCGAACCTACAACCTTCAGAGCCCGAGTCAAAAGGCTTGACAACTTCGCCACAGAGACTCCCAGTATGAATATGTGTATGTCAAGGTATACGTGTGTCTTTGTTTTGAAAGTGTCATGAGTCTACTCGGAGGGGAAATAGACTGATAACAAGTGAGGAAATAGTTGGTATTAGTGACGACTATTCACAATAAATTGGGAGAAAGAAAGCTAAGAAATAGGTGGTTAAATTGAAGAAACCAATCAGATAGCGAGCTCAGGCCACGTGATGTGTTGGGCAAGCGCGGACAGGGCGGACAGGAGTTTAATCTGCTGGGAACTGCCGTCAAGTCAACATCGCAGAAATGGCAAGCCAGAGTTATAATATGAATATGAAGACAGAGATTTGCAAGTTAATATGAAACCAACGATCGACCATCGGGGAAATTGTTAACTAGCCGGCGAGATCGTTGATACAGCAAGAAGAGGGACATTATACACGCCGCCGCAACCATACCTTTGAGTACGCTACAGCACAGCAAGCGAGTCCAGCTGTGCCACTTGAGTGTGCCGCCAGCCCTGTGATGACCCAGTACAGAAGGTTGTAAGTAGGTTGTTAGCAATATTGTGTAAAAGAATTACATTGCAACTTGCCTTGACAAGAGGTCATGGAGTATAGCCAAGTCTGACTAGTGGGTACGTGATGCGACGGAATATGTCGACGTAGCTAGCTGACTTGTTCTTTAAAGAACTAAAGACATTTGTTTTGTATGCCCCATGCATGTGACGCAGATTCTTGTCATTGTGTTCTTGAGCGCATTCAAGCATAACTGTCAGTGTAGCTACAACATACCCCTGGAAGCACATTGACAAATGTAATGTGACAATATTTGACAGAACCGTGCATAAACACAGACATAACGTTAACACAGACATAATATCCACACATAAATACCATAGACACATGTGTAACATAAACTCATACATAACGTACACACATACATACCGTTTATAGACATATCATAACCACATAAATATCATAAACAAATACGACAATCTTTTTGGAAAGAACTTTATTTAAAGTTGACACTGTGGAGACAGCTATTGGATGTAGAGTTTTTGTTAAAACCTCCAAGGTTGTCGTGAAAATAACTCGTGGTTGGTCATGTCGGTGATGCTGCCATCTTTAGTTGCCGCACGGAGAAACGTAGTCGTTTGGGGCGTTTATCAGCGGGTACCTGTTGAGTGAATTGCACATGATATACTTCTGCATGACATAGACAGTAATAGACTTATATATAATTATGTGTCTTTTACATGATAAAATGGAAGTATCAATAAGCATATAGCAACAATTACAACTACTACTACAAAAGGTAATATTACTACTACTACTACTACTACTACTACTACTACTACTACTACTACTACTACTACTACTACTAATACTACTTCTTCTTCTTCTACTACTAATACTACTACTGCTGCTACTGATGCTGCTTAACAACATATATAATAGTATATGGTTAACCAGGTTAATACTTTTAAATACCCAAGAACAATCATAACATTAAATGACACATAGTTTGACATTGACTAAGAGTGTGCTTTTGTCAAGCATTCGGAAAATGAAACATGTCTCAGCAATAAATAACCACAGTTTCAAGTCAGAAAGAGAGAACTGAAATGTTGCATGGAACTTGTTTTATCGCAAGTGAGTCAATCATGGAATCTCTTTCGCCACATGTCAGTGAATCATGGCAAATTATGAACATCTTGGAATTAACGGAGATGTGGTTACTGTGACGAATGTTGCGAATATCTTAGACTGCTAGAGTAATTAATAACGAATGCCTGAAGGATGCTAAAGATGGAAGGGTATTATATACAGCTATAAAAAAGCTACCGATATTAGAACATACTATACGACTAAAAGGAAGAGATAGTCGTTAGTAGAACAATAAATGTGTCTATGAGAAAGAGACTGCAGATAGTAGAAAATTATATATGACTATACGAAAGAGACTAACGGTAGTAGAACATTATATATGACTATACAACAGAGACTGACAATAGTTGAACATTGTATATAATTACCCGATAGATACTTAACGATAACAGAACATTGTATATGATAGAGACTAACAATAGTTGTACATTATATATGACTACACGATAGAGACTACCGATCTAACGATAGTAGACCGTTATATACGGCAATGAATGAATCACACACACACACACACACACACACACACACACACACACACACACACACATACACACACACATACACACACAGACACCAGATAAGTAGTTTGTGAGCTTTACTACAACTCAGTTACAAGAACGAAAATTGACGTTGCGGTTAAGACCTTCGTCAGCACCGAACAAACACACTCAAACAGACACACACCTACATGTAAAACATTACATGAAAAATTAAGGTTACTTATATGTATCCTTGCTTGGCTGAATGTGTCCTGAGCGACCGACGCCTTTGACGACTATTAGTGGATGGTATGAACCGGATGTGTGGTCAATGGACCAAAGGTCAATACCATCAGAAGCTCAGGGATTTGCTAATCCACCCGGCGGGAGAACATCCATTGGGGGAGGGGAGACGCCCTTGTGAGCGATAGGTAAAGTTGGGATTAATGCTCTGTGCCGAAGGTGTCATGACGCAGTTCGCAATTCTACATCCAGTGCTCAAAACACAGCTGCGAGCGATTTGGATACAGACCGCCCTGCCTTGATTTTTATAGAATGATATGAGTGTCGGTCGCTCAGAAACCAATGACAAACTACTGGACTCAAACTTTCCAAGAAATCCCAAACAGCAAAAATAATGCTGGGGTTGACTGCTACATCCTATAAATGATATGCATCTAACTTTTTAGTGGACTATACAATTGCGAATATGGGAGGGGTGGAAGTTGGGCGGGGGCAGTTGGAAGTTAAATGAAACTGTGTTGGACAGTGAGGCCGTCAGGGGAGAGCGAACGCAACATGAAGATGAGACGGTTTTCCAATGTTTTACGGTCCCGTTCGTGAGATGCGCACGATGTGATCGCCGTGACTTTATGTCGGCCAAGCCTCAGTGGTCAGGACATTATATTTGACTACAAGAAGGAGACTAACGAGTGGAATTAACGACAATAAGAGTGAGCTAAACATTAGCACAACAGTAAATGCGGCTATAAGAAAGAGACTAATCAAAAAAGAACATTTTATACGCTTTAAGAAAGATACTAACGATAGTAGAATATTATATACGTCTATAAGAAAGAGCCGATCTCCCTGGCTAAGGGGTTAACAACATTGTTCGTAATCCCGTACATCCACGCTGGGAAAACAGCAGCTGCGAGATTTGGCAGCCGCGCTGGTAAAGTACGGGGTATCTGAGCCGGTCGTTCAGAAAGCAATGGCAAACTACTGAACGTAAAACTTGCCTAGTACATCAACAGCAGCTTAAAAATGCTGGTCTTGACTTCAACGTCCTGTAAGGGATATGCAACATTTAAAAAAAAAAGATAGAGAGAGAGACTGGCGCTAGTGGAACATCATGTTTGAAACTAAGAAAGAGACTAAGAGACTAACAATAGTAGAACAGTATAAACGACCATAAATAACATAAAAACATACATAACATTTGAACATATGATGAGAAGAGAGTTAGTGAACAACATTGCAACGACTGAAGAATTCGGTGGGAGAAGAGACAGAGGTAACAGAGAGAAGCGATACGACATGGGCTGAGACGGTGGCTAGGAGGAATATCATCAATGGAGGCGTTCAGGGACAGCAACGACCGATAAATGCGGGAGACCAAAACGCTACGCCAGTTGGCATGGCACACGATGATGATGAAGATGGGGATGCTGATAACGATGATTATTCTCAGTAACAGTTTTGTCATTTGACTGATCAGATTATCTATCGTTGTTATGCATATTCTAAAGTTGTATGCTTTCTGTGAACACTCGATTGAACATTATAGAAAAAATACAAATATCCTATTTTGATGACAGCATGAGACATGGAGGTCTAATACAGAAACAATGTGGAGGATACTATTCAGGGCACATAACAAGATGCCATGCCGGGATAACCACGTCATACAAACTTATGTAGATGCTGGGGCACATAAGAATGCCGATCTGAAGAGTTTCCGAGATGAAGCTCTGGTCATTTTCAGCACATGCCATGCCGGTATGTGTGGGCGGTCATGTCTCGCCATCTCACTCGATCACCAGAGTCGTGGATCAGCCCAGTGTTCTTGTCTCCACCATGCAACGTGGTAAAACCATCCTGGTATTTACTTCTCTGCCTTCCACTTGTTCGTTTAACCTCAGTCTTGCTAGTTGTCACCGTGTTCTCCAATTTATTTCTTCTCATAACGTGACTAAAAAATTTTGACTGCCTAAAATGTTGAAGGTCTGTTAATCGTGTGAATCAGCAAACCATGGCTGCCCACGCTTATCGGCATGGCTCATGCTGCTGATGAGGATGAGAATGTGAAACAATAGAACAACATAATCAGGCAACTTCAATATCCGACTTGGGACTGATTGATATAATTATGAATAAATCAATCTTTCAGCCAATCATTAAAAACTGTCATTTACTGCCAATATAGTACCTTGCGGTCTTTGAGCCTGAGGAATTAAGGCCGCCTGGCTAGTGCAGTCGCCGCGAACTGTGCAGGTTCGGATTTTCTTTTTGCCCCCGACAGAAAACAAAATCCCACACCTTACCGAGAGATCGAACACGGGTCTCCCGAAGGGGAGTCCTGCGTTGTTGCCACTCGGCCAACCGCTCCTCTCAATCATTAAGTGAATGACTGCACGCCAGCTAATCTGCTAGATGTATGGGTATTACTTACTTCTTGCTTGTGAGTTTTAATTCGTATGGGTCAATAGTTGATGGTTGGCCTGTGTACAATGATGCCGAGAAACTTAGAGAATCACACGTGAACATTACGGTAAATCTGGGATGTTCCTGTAAAATATGAGCGTTAATTGACTTTTAAAGAACCAAGAGTGAGTATTTGGTGCAGGTTTACGAAAATAGTCTGTAGACATGTAACATGTGTTTCATTGTCGCCCTGGTTATAACGGACACTTGCTTACTTTATTATGAGTAATTACTTCAATGTATTTTTCGTAAGTAATGCGTGGGCAAAGCAAACTCACACTTCAACTATATACGGACATTGGTTTAGCAGTTAGAGTGGTGCACTGACAAGTTCATCTGTGCAGTCAGACTAGAATTCGCTGCATTGGCTCACAGCTGGCTAAGTGAGGGAAAAAACCCATTCCCTCCGTCCACACAGATCCTCCACAGCAGATTCCTGGCACGGCACTTCACACACACACACACACACACACACACACACACACACACACACACACACACACACACGCACACGCACACACACACACTAACTAACTAACTAACTAAGTGTACTAAGTGATTCTATGAGCATGATTCAGAAGGTCGAAGCTGGATCTGTACGTCGACAGTGGACTGACTCGCTACGGAAGTCTGTTGTCCATAAAGTCACCTTCATCTTCGTTCCGGGACATGCGGGAGTCGAGGGAATTGAACGAGCTGACAAACTGGCTGGCTCTGCACCCCCTGTAGATGGTCACCCTATGGATCGTGCCGATGTTATTAAAGTTCTCAACGATATGGCGAGAACAGAGGTTTTTGACGTCAGTGAATACACATCGCTGTCCAGGATGAAAGACTTGGGAGTAAGAATCGGCACGGCCAGACGCGAGAGTACATCGGGAAACCAAGGCACCTCGTCAACCAACACAGAACTGGCACTATTAGCCACCGGACGCTGATGCATATGCTGGGGGGGGGGGGGGGGAGGATCTGAGCACCTATGGACATGTCCGGAGTGCAATGAATATACCCCAACTGATAACTGATAACTGATAACAGGACCTGAGGTTTGCGTGAGTATCCATTGTCCCATGTCTGGTTTATTGGTGTGCAGACTGGTGGTTCCTCGCCGTAAAGGCAGACACTCTCCGACTTCGGAGGAATCGGCGATCATATTGACTTTAGCCAGGACCCCCAAGGGACCTGTTGCCCAGGACTCTCGACGAGGACGCGTCAATAGGTCTTGGCCAGTATATAACCCGGCCCTGGTGCCTTGGAAACACATCTGCGTCCCAATTCGTTTAGGTGAATTTTTGTTTTTTTTTTCTTCTTTAGTTATAGTCATTACCTCTGCTTTGCTTGTGCTAATTTTCATGTTATGTTCCCCACACACATCAAACGAAAATTAATGTTCAACGCCTGATTCGGAATCCACGTTTAATTACAGCTCAACAACAACATCAAGTATCAGGCACCACCAGCAAATCAACTGTTTTCGTGTTCCGTAACTGTCTACTTGCATCCAAATTCATATCAACATATCTAGATGTCTTCCCGTTAGGGTGAACCATATCATTCTCTCAATTGTCTACACAACATCTTCTTCTTCAGCATTCCGAGCCATTGAGGTTCTTTGCTGCAAATACAATCTGTCTCCATTCGTCTCTCTGGTGGACCTTCTCTTGCCAGTCGTTGATTCCAAGTGCTTGTAGGTCTGTATGTATATTATCTCTCCACCGCCTACTTGGTCTACCTCGGGGTCTACGGTCATTTATTTCCTGAGTGTAAGCGAGTTTTGTTTCCCTATTATCTTCCATTCTTTCTATATGCCCCAGCCATTGTAGTCTATTAGCCTTCATGATACCAGTGATTAGCGGGGACTTAAACAAATCATAAATGTCTTTGTTACTTCTTCTTTTCCACTCTCCACTTTGTGTATCCCTAATGGGTCCAAAGATGCGTCTTAAAATTTTGTTCTCAAAGGTTTGTAACAAGGCTTCGTCTCCTTTCGTTGTACTCCAGGTTTCAGAGCCATACAGCACAACTGGTCTGATCAGTGTTTTGTATATTGTGATTTTGGTGTTACAAGATAGCGCCTTTGATTTTAGTAGATGTTGTAGTGCATAGTATATCTTATTTCCAGAGTTGATTCTAGTTTGTATTTCTTCCCTTATGATGTTGGAGCAGTTGAAGATTGTACCCAGGTATTTGTATGTTTCCGTTCTTTTAATGGTCATATTATCTATTTGTATGTGGCCAGAGTATTTAGCCATTCCGTCTCTTCAAATTACCATATATTCTGTCTTATCTTGGTTGATAACCAGCCCCATCTGTTGGGCTTTTTCCTTTAAGTGAGTCAATATTTCTAATGTCTTTTGTTCACTTTGCCCCATAATATCTATATCATCTGCATAACCAAGCAGCTTGGATGTTCCTCCAATATCACATTCCTCCTTTACCTTCCTTACAACTTTCTCTAGAGCCAGATTGAAGAGTAGCTGCGATAGTGCATCACCCTGTTTCAAGCCAGATGTTATTTGGAAGGGGTCTGATTTCCTGCCTTTATATGTTACTATATTATAAGTATCTTCCATGCATAGTTTGGTCATGTTAATTAACTTCCTTGGTATTCCAAATTCCTGCATAACATTCCATAGACTATTCCTATGGACACTATCATAAGCCTTTTTAAAATCCACAAAAATGTTATGGAGATCTCTTTTATATTCCCAATGTTTCTCGGCTATTTGTCGTAAGATAAATATCTGATCTATTGTCTACACAACATGCAGGAACTAAAGTAGTCACTACTTACAGGTTGTGAACACCGAACACTGAACACATACCCACCCGTCATATAACAGGTTACACACTGGACCGACTCTGTCGACTGGTTGTCAAGCCTTTCAGTCCCAGTCTGGATCGAAACATTGTTAGTAGACTTGAACGATCCATCTTACTTTAGTTTTCAATCGTTAGTTCGTAGTCTGCACATATATTTCTCTTTCTACAAATGGATGCTGTAGCAAGGTGTCGAAGCTTGCTTATTTTCTCGGCAGAATAATCTCTCCAGCCGTGTTTGTATCGAAGTCGACTTTGTCACGTGATCATATTTAACCGGTGACTTATTAATAATCATGCTACTTCGTTCTCTCTACCAAGTTGTCTTTCCAGTCACTACATTCATTATTTTCTCGTTTGTTCTGTGCGGTCTTTTCTTATCACCGTCGTACCTTTCCGTCAACACTTTTCAGAGCTTCTTCGGAATATGGCAAGTATCTCTCCAGATAATAACCTCTACTTCTCTTATCGCAAAGAAAAAGAGCTCTAACTAAGTTTTGAACCTCTCTTATAATATTGTCCACTGAAATAAACATTTTATTACTAAATGTACACTAAACTCAACCAATAAAGGACACATTTAATCCACAAAATGAAATCACACCCTTTTAATAGAGTTTCATTTTGTTGACTGTCACATTAAATCCGAAATCTAGATACAACTTGCATCAGCCTATCCAAATTTTCCTAATTTAAATACGCTTATGTTTATTGCGCTTACGTGACAAAATTTCACCAACACTTCCCTGGGACTGGCTTCCGGCCACAATTTCATCAGATCGCGTGCATCAGCTTCGTGCATGTGTTTAATTGTGGAGGCGAGTTCTATTTTTAGCCGTTGTTTTGGTGCGTTAAGAGAATGGGGGGGGGGGGGGGGGGGGGTGACTGAGGCATTAATAATGTCACAGAAGGTGTTGATGGATAAACAGACAAGAGGACTGGTCTCATTACAACGGGTTGTAACCCAGTTGACTTGGTATCTTTCAACAGAACAGCCAGGACAAAAGGGCCGCACAAAGCACGAAATCCCCAGCTTCAGCGACGAACTACGGGAGTCACAAACTGCACTCGTAATTGAATGACAGCCGTAATCGAACCCGCAACCTTCACATCGCGAGGCAGACTGCTTACCCAAATTGCCACAGAGACGTCGCAAAGAAGGAGACTAACGTTTTCGAAATTATACCATCTGGAATGTAAAGACTGACCTTGTTTACTGTTTTTAAACATTGCGGAAAGTTCCCAAACACGAATCCCTCCCTTGAAACACCGAAAGACGCATTGCAGTCTTTGGCTCCGTGCAGGTCTCCACACGAGATGTTGGACAGATTCTCAACTTGGTATTCTCCTGGCCTGTAGAGATGTATGCAATTATTGTACATTGTGTGTGTAGGTGTGTGTGAGTGTTACTTCATTCAGATTATTTCGCAATGTAAAGCTGTGATATCACATTAGTATACCAGTAAATAGTCTTCTGTATCGTTCTGAGATGCATAGTTTATAGTAGAAAACATAGGTAATTATTATCCAGTGATTATTGTTTTGATGGCGATAGTGCTGGTTATATTATGCACAGATTGTCTGTTCAAAGATCTTCTCATACATCATTCTTTGTCTTCCTCTGCTTCTCATAATGTGTAGTTGACCACATACTGCTGATGTGTTATGTTCGCCCTCATTCTGTTCATGTGGAAACTAATTGCCATTGTCGCTGTAGGACTATATAGTTGTGCCGCTGTGGTGGCACCTGGCAGCACCGCTGGTGACTGTATAGTCCAATGCGAGAATGACAATCTCTGTCACAGTTTCCGAATTTGTAAGACTAGGCTGGTTCCGCATTAAATGACTGCATTTTATGCCTGTGCCGCCTATCTTCAGTTTGTTGGATCAGATTACGCTCAAAGAGCATCAGTCAGTTTCGTACATCTCATCTGCGGAACATCTGTCTGTTGCAACTCTTTCCCGCGTGTCTGGATCTATTCCAAGGGTTTTCGTGTCTTGTTTACACACATCCCTATATCGCATATGATGGTCTTCCGGTTGGCCTATTCATGTGGCTAGTTCACCGTATAGGAGATCTTTAGGAATACGTTCATCCTACATTCGAGATACATGGCCCAGCCACCAGAGGCATCTCTGCTTGAGGAGGGAGTGCACTGTTGTAAAATCGGCTCTTTCAAGTACACGTTTGTTTGTTGTGAAGTCTTTCCACGATATGTCCAGGATACGTCTCATAATCTCATATGGAAGGAATTCAAATTTCTTTCCTGTCGTGAGTACAAAGTCCAGGATTCAGACCCATAGAGTAGTGTGCTACAAAACAAGATTTATATACTTGATCTTTTGTGCGCTCTGTTAGTCTATTATCTCCCAAACTCTCTTAGTTAGAGTGGAGAGTGTTATGACTGCCTTTCCAATGCGTCTGTCAATTTATGTCTCTAAGGAAAGTTTATCTGATATTGTCGACTCCAAATATGCAAACTCATGGACAACCTTCAATTCGTAATTAGATATTTTGATTGATGGACACGCACCAGCATCTTGTTCCATCACCTGTGTTTTATTTAGGCTGATAGTGAGGCCAAAGTCTTTGCAGGCGGCTGCAAAAATATCTATGAGCCGCTGGAGATTTTCTGCTGCATGAGTAATCAATGTTGCACCATCTACAAAAATTAGTTCTCGTATGCATCTTGATTTTATTTTGGTCTTTGCCTTGAGTCTTGATGAGTTAAAAAGATTGCCATCAGATGTTGTATGGAGATACACGCCTTCCGTGGCAGTCCCAAATTCCTGCCTTTAGAGAACGGCGAAGAAAATAGGAGTGTAGGAGCAAACAGGTAGCCATGGTTTACTCCACTTCTGATGGTGAATGACTGGGATGTTGAACCATTGAATAAAATGGTCCCCTGCATATTTCTTGTTGTGAAATGATTTCACGAGACTTAGCAGGGTGGGTGGACATCCTATCCTATCCTATATATCCTATATATATATATATATATATATATATATATATATATATATATAGACACACGCACACACACACACACACACACACAACCATATTAGCATGATGAGATATTAAGTGTACACATTTACGCTAATGTGGAGTACAGTAATTTAAACATACAACGACATTTAAATAACTATTTTAAGCTGAAGAAATACATTAGAGAAACATGAAACACCTTGGTGTAAGATATACACTAAATAGAAAATAATTGCAGAAAGCAGAAGACACTGGAGGGACATGATGAATCTGTGTCAACGCCAGTCTTCCGACTAATGATTCTGATGAAGATTATGAAAAGGACGACGACCTCGATGAACGTTTACTTAAGCAGTTTGATTAATGTGTCCTGTTGTAATGTGTCCTTTCATTGATAATACAGTATGTTTAATTTTCTGACAAAGTGTTGTTTTATTACCATGTGTATATCGTTATGTCGACGACCACTCCCAAACACATTATAACATATGAACAGACATTCTACTAACTTGTAATTTGTATAGTCAGTGAAGTTATAAAGAATCTCAGTAACGGTATCCTCGATGCCATCTTTAATCACAGCTACAACGAAGACTCTGATAGTTCCATTGACTGCTTCTTCGATAAAAAGAACTGGGTCCTACATAATAAAAAGAATATACATTATATAAAACTATCATACACTTGTGATGTGTACAAAACGTGTTCTCTACATCGCTACCTCTAACATTACATATTTAGTAGATGGACAGTTCTGAGATTTGACAAGATGTACTACTAAAGATGGACTGTTAGTTTGATTTCTTTTACTATTTGAGAACTACGAATTTACGAATGTTGTGGGATTTTGAGAATCACTGTACTCGTTTCATCTTAACGGATACAATTTTTTGTTTGTTCACATATCCTTTACAGGACATCGCTGTCAACACCAGCATCTTTCAGCTGATTGTTGATGTCTTGGCAAGATTATGCTCAGTAGTTTGCCATTGCTTCCTGAGATACCGGCTCACATACCCCGTAAGTTACCGACCCGGAGAGAACCGCTACCGATTCTCGCGCAACGTCACGTTACTTACGAGAATATACGATATTACGGGAAAAGTAGTGTAACTTCTACCCCAGGGAGACCGGCAACGGATTAAAATATTACCGAGAAAAATGAAAACCGCTCGAGATGTGAAACAAATGAAGGAGCGCGAGTTGAGGATTAGATCAAATCAATCAGAAAGCCACCAAACCTTACTCAAGACGACTACCACGTTATGGACAGACCAGAACAGGTCATTCTTCTGCGCCTCAGAACAGGACACAATAGATTACGCAACCACTTGTATACAAAATTCAAGATTGGTGACTCAGCCATGTGCACATGTGGTTTGGCGTCGCAGACAGCAGAGCACATACTCCAGGATTGCCCAAACTACAACATATCCAGGCGAACCTTCTGGCCTAGAGAGACAACAGTGGAAGATAAACTCTATGGACCGCTGAATGAACTAAAAAAAGACTGTTAGATTCATACAAGAGACGACATTGCAGTTGTAGACATGTTTCAGGCGAACGAAAGAAGAAGAAGAAGGATTAGATTAACGCAAGTTGACGAGCTACGATTTTTAATTCTGATACCGTACTTCTTTGTCCTCACACCTACCGTAATATGTTGGCTGTTTTGAATGCTAAATGTCGCGTGGGACTGATGTAGAATGCCACATAGTCAGCTGTATTTTAATGTCACTCTCGCCACGACCAAGTCTCCTAGTATAGTAATTATGGAGTCATAAATAAACCGCCCGGGTCGTGTGTTGTTTCACTATGGAGTGTTGGAATAACAACATGTGGGAACGGACCAACACTAGCACCACGTCACAAGCTAAGGATATTCTCATGACCGGGCGGAGAATAGTAGAGAATATACGTAGCTTTCTCAGACAAGGGCGACTAAACAGATAGTCCCGTGTGGGCTCTGGGCTTGTTGAAGATTCCTCAGCAGACGTCAATCATAGAGGGGAGAGAGCTAGCGGTCACTGACTGTAAACATGTTAGGCATTAGGGAAAGTTCTCCACAAGTTATACTGGATATTGTTGCATCTGTGTATAGAAATATACTAGACCAGGGATTGATACATTGCGACAGAGAATGGGAGTTGTGGTGAAGTGCAGTCTTATACAACGACTTAATGATGATGATGATGATTCTGATAACATATATGATTCTGCCATAATTCAAGATCTGAACATAAAAGAACACTTGCACAAAAGACGCATCTCGTCTGAGAAACTGAAGTACTTTGGCCATATTAAACCTGAGAGTGACATGACAATACCAGTAATGGGAGTTGAGGTGACTCGGGTTGACTTTGGTCACATGATATTGAAGACACTCCAGGTGTGATAATGAAATGAGGAATGGAACATGATGATAGTGACGTTCTAAATTGGACCCGATGTTGTTGATGTATAAACGTTACATATTTAACATAAACTTCATCTTAAAGCTGAATTAATACATCTGTATTTGATTCTCAAAAGCTATAACTACGAATGTTCTTATCATTAGTTATGACTTGCTGTCAGCTAATAAGATAAAACAAGTGGTCTCTTTTATGTTCGTTGTATGGTTTAAGCATCTATGCTATATTTTACCTAAACCGTCACAGTTTTCCAGGAACTCGTGTCTCAAGTGTGCCGTTTGGATGACCGTATAAGGAGGTGTACAGGCGTGCGATGTAAATACACCAAGGGTCAACATATTTGGCACACGCTTTTGTCTTAAGCGAGATCAATGATTGGATGATTAGTGCGAGGTAGCTTAAATTCCAACCAGGTTCCGGCTGGGGCCCTGCGAATCAATAGCCTGGCACTTGAAAATGTAGTCGTCACCAAGTCAAGTCGGTTCCTAGTTTAGGGGAGTTTTTTTCCGCAAAATTGTGCTCTCTTTTGCAAGATGTAAGCTTATGAATTCATTATATATGTTATGACCTTGCCTCTGAAGTAAAATGGTACAGGTACAGGGACGAATGGAGACGGATTGTATCTGCAGCAAAGAACCTCAATGGCTCGGAACGCTGAAGAAGAAGAAGAGAAGAACGCTTCATTAAAAAAAACACACACACAAAAATATAGCCTGAGTATTCGCTGTCTATCCCTCTGATGTTTCTGCTATGTTTACACTTTCATCTGCTATGAATAACTTACTATTTGCTGTAAAACAGTTCTAAGTGCATATCGTGAAACCTTTTTTTGCTATATTGTAGAAATGTTACCATCAACGCATATAACGGATATGCTTTGCATGCTTGGGAAATTGTTTTGCTGCACTGTATATTGAACTATCGTGCACTTACGGGTGAATCTCCGTGTTCACATCTTTTGTAAATATACAGAATGTATGAGTGTCATGTAATCGTTTTCACGAATATGCAATAGAAGTGAATTCCATGATTTTATGAGTTATAATTTCATACGGGAAGAAAGATAGACGCATCACATATCCATACGTCTTGCAGGACGTGCACCCCACGCTAGCATTATACAAATGTTGTTGATGATTTGGCGAATATTGTATGTTCAGTGATTTGCTGACTGCGTTCTTAATGACTGTCATAATGCAATTCATTCCTGAAGTGGGCGCTTACCAGGCTTGCAATAACGGGTAGATTTTTGAAATGCGTTCTCAAACCCCCTGCTGGGAACGGACAATATATTCTTGTGTTCGAGATTTTGTTGATGTTGGATGCATATCTAATGGGTGGCTCTCCTGAATTATTCTATGAAATGATTATGTGTTTTATTATTTGTGTTGGTGTCACATGTGAATGGGTTTATTAATTATTACCCGACTGTGCTGGAGTCAACGTTCGAATAGATCCCAGTAAGAAAAGGCAAACGAATGAATACATGCATGAAAGGAGGAAATGGTATAATGATGGTTTTGTCAAAACATGGTGCTGTCATCTCAACATGCTGACAGTGTATCATAATGCTTTCATCTCGCCATGTTATCTCATCATGGTATTACAGCACCACTAGAGAAAAGGTGTTGATCTCCTGGCAGATACCACACATACTCCATCAAAGTTGGATTAAACTCCACTCCCAGAGAAGAGGGAGTGGTGAATTGGAAACACTCACTCTTCTCCTCCACTTATTTTATTTTCTTTTTATGTGTTGATATTTTTGTTACAATTATATTTGGTTCTTTTTTTTTTTCTTCAAATGAATATCGATTGTTTTTTTCCTTTATATTTTGTAGCACCAGAGAGATGGGATGTGGATATTGGCCTTACAGTCAGGATACCCCTGAATTTCTACCTGATGGTTATTAAGAAGTTACGATCGTTTTAAACCTTAACTAAGGGAGTTCATTATTGTTCTCATTGGTTAAAATGAAGTCAGATATTGCCTTCTGAATAGGCTGGAGAGGAATGCTTTTTATCAGAAGGACCACTGCCTCAACGTCACCAAGATTATGTTCAGGGACAGGAAACTTGGTAACAGCTCCTGTCTACACTCTACAACAGATTATGTTCGCAGAGTTCAAGTGTCTACTGCCACACTAACTGGTTGGCTTTATCAGCGGATAACTTTAGGTCACAGAGTGATGTGACTGAATGTTGTGGATAAGTTCTGACTTATGTCTGGGAACTACAGGACGGTATTCCTTACTAACATGTCGACCATGACACGAGCATTTACCTTTTCTACAGAGCAAAGAGTGATAGCCCCTTTAGGGATTACCCTATCATAGAATCAATGACGTTCTCGGTCGTAACTACGGTCTAAGGCATAGGTAAGTGAATGCATTCGCATAATAGGCACTTGCACAATAAGTACTTTGAAGATAATGCTTTTAATGTATAGAATACGCATACTACAAGAGAAGTGAAGCAGGTCCTTGTATCTAACATGTTTTCCCTGCTAGTTGTCCTGTAAGCTACAGTCATCTACTGTCGTAGGATGTACTGGGCTGTATTTGGCTGTATTGGGTTATCTTGGGTCTGTGACACATGGGAGAAAAAATTTAGTAATGTACACACAGCAGAGATGTCTCAAGATGAGACCCGCCTGGCTTCTCTTCAACCAGCAGTTTCAAGAAGCTTATAGACAGCACAGATTTCATAAGCATACAGCAGTATGGGTAATACAACTGCTTTGTGGACTTTCGGCTGTGTTAGCAAGCGCATCCCACTTCTGTCCCAGGAATGTGCGGGCAGGTTCAATACAAAATCCGAGTTACAATCACCAGATATCTCACTGGAGAACACTTTGTAACAACATCAGATTGATTGCATCACTGAAGAACTATCTAACCCAGCACATCAGCGACTGTGAATTAGTGAAGAAGTGTTTTCATATCAGAGACTGGTAGGTATATCCTCTTATGCCAGTTGGCAGTGGACATGGATACCATTTTGTTAGAATACAAGTGTGTGAAATTCCACTTTCCTCCGAGTACAGGGATTACCTTCCATATGTTTATAGAAGAGAACATATCATTATCAACAGATATTTTGGTTGAATTTAATGAGAAAAACCTTAGTGACATTATTAATGAAAAATTGGGGCTTATCTGTTTAATAGTGTGGAATTATTATTTTTTTGTGGGGGAGGGGGGGGGGGAGCCATTTATTGTTTTTTTTAATTTCATTGATTTTGGAATTCACATGTTTACTATATGTGGTTGTATACATAATATAACACTACATATCACAGAGATTTTCCCAAAACCAAATTCGTCCCAATATAGTGTGTACGTTTAACCAATGTTTGGTGTTAATTCATTGTAAACGTTTTGTTCTAAAGTTGTTGTTTATTGCAATTGATATCAATCAATCAATCAATCAATCATGTGCCATGCCAGAAAGCGTGGGCGGTCATGACTCGCCAATTCACTCGATGACCAGAGTGGTGGCATAGCTCAGTGTTCCTGTCTCGACCTAGACATGTGGTCAAGTCATCCAGGTATTTGATTCTCGGTCTTCCTCTTGGTATGTTCTCTTCGATCTTGCCAGTTGCAGTTGTCACTAAGTTCCCCAATCCATTTCTTCTCATAACATGTCCAAAAAATGTTGACTATCTACGTCTAATTTCTCTAATCAATTTAAGGTTTTCATTTGTCTCCTGTAGTACTTGGTCATTGGTTATTCTGTATGTCCATAGTATTCTTTGCATTTCCCTCAGAAACCACATTTCTGAAGCCATAAGATGTTTTTCAGCTTGCCTGCTCATTGTCCAAGTTTCACTTTCATACAAAAGAACAGGCTCTATGTAGCGCCTCAACACTCTTTTTCTCGTTTCAATTGACATCTTTTTATTGGTCAGTATGGTTTTCATCTTGCTAAAGGCTACTTTCGCCATGCCGATTCTTGTTCTAATCTCTTAAAGGCATCTCCCATCAGATGTTATGACTTTTCCGAGATAATTGTACCGATTCAGTTGTTGAAGAATATTCAAATTTACTTGTATATTACATTGTAGTACTTCGTTCTTCCTAGTGAAGACCATAATCTGTGTCTTTTTACAATTTAATAAGAAGGACAATCTCGATGTTCATTATGTTGCAAGGCCCTCCTTCCCATCTCCAAACACAGAAATCAGGGAGGTTTACAGGACTGGCACTGGAACTCTAATATCTGGTTGGCCGTATTAGGAAATGATAACGTTATGATATATGTCACTGGTTATAAATTTAGTGTATATTAGAGTGAGGCTGGACGACAACACATAAACAACTTTTCCTTATAGAGTGAGCAGTCTCCTCTGCTATATGTAGTTAATTGCCAGGATCTCCAAGCTTTCTACAGGAAGCTATTCTTCTATCTTTGTTTTGGAGTGGTACCTATTTATTGCTAGTTCAATATATGTGGGGGTTCGGAGCCATTTCAGGGTTTCCTTAAGAAGGCTGATTTAGTATGATAACCCATTCCCTCCGGGATACCTGTCACAGCCTCACATTAATAGACATTAGCCAAAGGGCTACAACTCCCGCCCAAGGGAAAGAAGTAAGTCACTCGAAGGCCAGAGTAATCCAGAGCCTTCTCGAAGGACTGGTCAGTGAGTCCACTGTCCCGTGGACACTGATGTGGCCCGCCTATTGCGGGGTCCACGAGGAACTCGGACAGAGTTACCACCCGTGTCGGATTGCGACACGTGTGAACCGGCAGAGACAGACGGGACATCGGAGAGGCAACAGGGCCTGCCTTAGAGGGACTTAATAGTTTATTAATATAAGACCCATGTCTAATGAGGGTCATAGACATATGCTAGCTAGTTTGCTAGATAGTTTGATTAGAATGTTTGTTACAATCATTGTGTGATGTTAAACCTCTGTGATATGCAACGCCAGTGCGAGCTTGTTAAACCCACTGCGCCAACGCACTGTATATTAATGTTCATTAAAGTTGCTATATTATGTTTAACGGAGTTATTGTTGCCTGTTTGAGCCCGAGCTCAGATACCTAGACATCCAACACGCTGACAGGCTTTTTGGGGGCCAAGCTCCGGTTTTGGCATAAGCTTTACGTTCAGACGGCTGTTGATTGCCAAGTAAAATTCAAGAGATAATATCAAATTTATTTCTAAACAAATTTAATTGTTTTCAACAAAATGTAACTGTTTGCAGCTATCTAGCGTAATAAACTAGTAGTAATAGTAGTCCCTCTGCAGCTAGTCTCTCGATGATGTTATTACTATAAACTATTTTGACATGACTGTGACATTTTTTGACTGTTACTAATGTTTTCTCATTCTACGAGCAGATTGTTCCGTGAAGTGTGGTGCTTGTAACCTATGTAATCTATCCAACAGTGGCGAGAGAGCAAGACAACATTCGCAAGTTCATGGAATAGAAGATAAGTTTCATATCATGCCCATTGCAACCCTAAGCGGTACTTATCACCATCCATCCATGTAACATTTTTCTTTTGCATTGATTTATGTGTATATTCATAACCTTGTAACCAACATAACTTTGCATTTGTATTTGCGCATGTAAACATTAAGGGAGGTAACTAAATTTTCTACTCCCCAACATTTTTCTAAGGGATTTAACTTAAGTAAAATTACCAACAACTACAAGACAAGATGTCTACTTTAGAAAAATGTATAGAGTTAGGTATGAAATTAGGTAATAAAGAAGAGAAACTATCAGAGTGGGCACAGAAGACACACGCAGAGAACATTGCCCGTGAAGAAAAAGCGCACGCAGAGAACATTGCCCGTGAGGAAGAGCGATGGAACGGGAAGAAAAACAAAGGCAAGTGCAGGCAGAAGAAAAGAAGATACAATGCAAATTGAGGCAGAAGAGAGGAAAATGCAATTGCAGGCACAAGCGAAACAAATACAGCTTGAGGCAGCGGCCAAACAAGCCCAATTGAATGCCGATACACAAATAAAACTAAAGCAGATGGAGATTGAGTCCAACGTAGAAATATCTGTAAATAAACTGAGAAGCAAGGAGGAGGAACAAAAATATAACAAGCATAAAGACCTCGTGAAGGCATTTTGCTCAGGAGATTCTATTAGTGCATACCTGGAAAATTTTGGAGTGTCTAATGTCCTACCATAAGATCAGTAAAATCAGATTGGGCATTTATTTTAATGAGAAACTTAGCTCTGGAACCACTGAAAGTAATAGAAACAGTTCCACAGGAGATGAGAAAAGACTATGATTACTTAAAACAACGCATTCTCCAACATTTCTCATTAGATACAGCAGGTTACCAACAACAGTTCGCAAAATTATCCCCACAACCAAATCAAACCTTCATAGACTACGTGTCTACAGTTCAGGATGTTTGCACAAAGTGGATTAACTCAGCTAAAACTAACAACAGCCATGACAAACTTAAAGAACTTATTATTATTGACAAAATAGTTAGTACAATCCCTACACCTTTTGCTACGTTTTTGAAACAAATGGACTGTAAAAGTATTCAGGAAGTAGAGACCAAGGGGAACGCATTTTTCACAGCGAACAGAGATATTTTTCAATTAAACTTAAGTCAAAACGAGACAGCAGCAGCAGTTGTAAACACGAGGTACTCGAAACCAACTGAAAGTAAGTTTAAACCACGCTCGAATGTCAGGAAGCCAGTGAAAGTGCCAGTATTGTCATTCTGACGCATGAAGGAGTACGCGATGTGCGATAAATCGCCCAATTATCCGCATCATCTCCAGATGATCGTGGAGAAGCAGAAAGAACAAGAGAAATGCGTACCAAAGAGCAGTTAAATGCTATTTTTGCAGTAGCTTTGGTCACTATAGTCGCTTTTGTGAAGGGCGTAAAAGACTGAAACAGGCCTAATGCGGCACTAGTTGAAAGTTCCTCAGATGAGGATATTGAACTATTGAATGAGTGTGATAATCAGAATGAATGTTTGAGTGAACTAGGAAATGCAGTGCATATTATTGACACCATTACAGACAGTAAGTGTAACACCTGTACGAAGTTCCAACTTGACACAACATTACTATGTGGCCACACTATCCCTATTTCGAATGAAACGGCCAACGCTGCCTTATCATCTACTGGCAAGCTAAACTTCTCAACAGGGTTTGTAAACAACAAAAAGTGCACATTAATTCGTGATTCCGGCGCAACTGCTCTGTGGAATTAAGAAAACATTAATCAACGACAGAGACTACACACACAAACACGTGACTTGTCGCACATTCTCAGGCACCATAGAAAAGTACCCCCTTGCTCTTGTCGAAATTCGAACACCGTTCATATCAGGACTAGTATTGTGCGCTGCGCTAGAAAATCCTGTCGCTGATATTATATTGGGGAATCTGCCCAACATTCGATCATGCTCTGACAAGGAAATCAAAGAGTGGGAGCAGAGAAACGATATCCAGAACCCATACAGCGAGGCTAAAGAGAAACACCATACATGCTTGTCTCAAACTGCCAAAAGCTCAAGGGAGACAACCAATGAAGTAAATCAAAAAGAATTTACCGAGGTGCATAATGCAGGGGCGGCTGAATCTATCAGTGATTCAACCAACTTAAAACCTCGAATTGAGGAAGCCAACGAACCACACAGTACCAAGTCTGAAGATGTGCCACAACAAACACAACACACGAATGCCATAACACGATAGACAACTCACAAAACTCACACCGACCAACTGCAAGAGTCACTAGAAATAGTATCACCAAACACTACCAGCACTAATTTTGGAGAAGAACAGAAATCAGATCCTACACTTGCACCATATTTTAGATTAGTAGGCCTCAAACCAAAATTAACCAAAAATGCATCGTGAACATTTAAATTACATAATAATATTTTGACTAGATTGTACACCACAGAGCACACCACGATACAACAAGTAGTTCTACCACAATCACATCGTGAAAAAGTACTAAAGATAGCCCATGACTCACCTTTCGGAGGTCATATGGGGTACGAAAAGACGAGATCCAGGGTCCTAACCCAATTTTACTGGCCGAAATTTTGCCAAGACATAAAAACCTATTGTAGATCATGTGATATATGTCAGAGACTGGTTAAAAAGGGGAAAAACCCTACGGCCGAAATTCAATCAACCACAACTGCCTCGAGGCCATTTCAAATCGTGGCAGTTGATCTAGTAGGTCCGTTAAACCACATCTCAAGCAAAGGGAATAGATATATTTTTCACTCTTATTGATCTATGTACGAGATGGCCAGAAATGATTCCGTTAAAATCTATCTCCTCTAAGGATGTGACGGACATATTTTTAAATATATTCTCCCGTTTTGGCTTCCCGGAGAAAATTATTTCAGATAGAGGAACCCAGTTCATATCCAATGCCACTCAATCGCTAACTAAGTTACTAGGCATAAAGCAATGTTTCACCAGTCCATATCGACCGGCCGCAAATGGTATCTGCGAGAAACTAAATGGGGACCTGAAACATATGCTATCCAAAGTGACAGCTGAAAATCCAGCCGATTGGGATATACTTCTCCCAACGGTGCTGTTCGCATATAGAGAAGTCCCACAATCAAGCACAGGGTTCTCTCCCTTCGAATTGATGTATGGAGCGAACCCAAGAGGACCTCTCACTATTTACAAAGATATCATATCACAACCTGTAAATATCCAACTTCCAATTTCCACCTATGATTTAGTCACTGACACCAGAGACAAAATCATACGATCATGTATACTGGCCAGAACATCACTACAGGAGAAAGGTTTTAGGTACAGGCAGTACGCCAACAAAGGTGCAAAAACAATTGTATTGAAACCAGATCAGGATATTTTACTATTGCTACCTGACAAGAGAGATTTACTATCAACCTCTTGGCAGGGACCATTTAAAATTGTTAGAAGAATTTCTGAAGTGGATTATGAAATTTCTTTAAATGGAAAGTTGAAAATATTCCATGTAAATATGTTAAAACCATACTATGCTAGAGAGGACAGTGACACGAGTAAGCAGACGCAGCTAACTGATGACAGAAACGAAACGACAATTACCCAACTGAATGACACCTCGACAAACGAAGCATCGTTAACGACGCACTGTTACGACAACAAAGACGACGAAGACATATTTACATTACCGACAATATGGGACAACGACAACGACGAACCAATTTGACAACATATTGACGACGATTAATCTTCGACGAACGACGACAATGACATTGAGGACAATTTACAAACAGTAGCATCTGTAATAAATCAGACAGACGTAGACAATACTGAAATTCCAGTACCAACTATGAATGACGACGGTAGTATAAAGGACATACAAATCTCTGACACTTTGACACAACAACAGCGACAAGACATTTTGTGTCTCATTAATGAGTATAAATCCATCTTCTCTAACAAACCTGGACGGACTGACAAAATAACACATTCAATTGTGTTGACAGATCTGACACCGGTCAAATGTAGACCATATTCTATTCCTCTGCATTATAGAGCAAATTTAGACAAAGAAATTTTGGATCTAGAGAAAAATAGAATAATTCAGAAATCTATGTCTCAATATTCTTCACCGATAGTCCTGGTGAAACAGAAGGACCAAACGATTCGTTTGTGCATCGATTATAGAAGGTTAAATACAATAACCACAACAGATGCAGAGCCAATGAATAGCTGTGAAGACCTCATATTGAATATGTCTCAATCATCCATATTTTCCAAGGTTGATTTAGCGAAAGGTTATTGGCAAGTACCACTAGACCCTGCTTCTAGACATATAACTAGCATTCGCAACACCTCTTGGTTTATACGAATTGAGATATCTTCCATTTGGCCTTAAGAACGCTCCCGCCACATTTGTTAGGTTAACTAGATTGTTATTACACAGCATCAGGGATGTGAAATCTTATATTGATGATATATGCATTCATTCTTCTAGTATGACGTCTCACCTACTTACACTCCGACAAGTCTTCAACCAAATCTTTCTTTTTGGACTTACTATCAAACCTTCCAAGGTTGAAATAGGCTATAAACAAATAGACTTCCTTGGTCATAGAATTTCTGAAGGCAAATTGTTGACAGATGAGAAAATTGTTTCTAAAATCCTCAATCTAGAAGTTCCTACTACAAAGAAGCAAGTTCGTAGTTTATTAGGTCTTATAAACTATTATGCTAAGTTTATACCCAACTGGGCAGAACTTACATCAGTTTTTTCTAATATGTTGACAAAAGATCATCCAGATCGATTTTGTAAAAGTACCCGCTTAGAGGATGCAATATGCAGATTGAAATCCATTTTTTCTAATCCACCGGTATTATTGTTACCAAACATAAATTTACCATTTATTTTGACCACAGATTCGAGTGCTATCGCAATAGGAGGCTGTTTAATGCAAGAAGTGGATGGAGTCAGACACCCAATTCTCTACGTAAGCCGTAAGCTAAAGAAAGCAGAGACCCGTTATTCTACAGTGGAATTGGAGGCATTAAGTCTATTGTTTTGTATGCTTAGATTATCTAAGTTCCTCTTAGGTTCCCACTTCGTTGTTCTCACCGATAATTCGCCATTGTTGGTGCTAAAGCAAGGTGTTCCGAAAAACCATCGTTTACAAAGATGGTGTCTTCTTCTCCAAGATTTCGACTTCGAAATCCGCCATATCAGAGGCACTGATAACATTATAGCCGACATTTTATCACGGCAGACGAATGCGCCAACAGAATAACATTAGGCACATTGCCCATTCGCCATACTAGAAACTGTGATATTTTTTATTCTGTGGCATAGAACAGTGTAACTCTACACCTGCTAGAGAACTTTCATTTAAAAGTAATAACACCTCAGTGAATAGGTTACTTATGACACCCACGAACAGGAAACTTTGAGAGCTATACTACCAATTACCCAAGCTCTAGAACGATCCGAGCGAGAGACATTAACTGTGAAATGATTTCAACCAGTGAACTGACTCTGAAAGCTTTAAGAACACGTTATACTCGACATTGAGAACATTCCATACTTGCTGTTGCTACGAGACTTTGCAAACAGCCGAAACAGAACTACGTCAACTACAACACTCAATAGACAGCCATACTAACTGTTAACATTCATGGCACGACACGCTAACAACAGGAGGACAACGCGCACATCATCGTTGGATTTAGTTACTTAGTTAGTTAATTAATTTAGTATTGAATATGTATTATATTTCTATTGAGTTATGTATATAAAATATGTTAACATGTAATTTGTACATTTTCTACCATAATATTACATGTATTTCTAGTCATAGGCTAAATAATCTTCCTATGCAAGTTTCTCTATGTAAATTATAAACCATTTTTGAGTCATCGTACAAAAAGTACGTATTTTCTTAAAGGGAAAATATCGCCTATTCCATTTTTTCTAAGGGCAATAACACTTACCTCAACTTTACTTATATATTTTAACCAAATACTATTTTGAATGAAAGATGTGTGAATGACAGAGTGAATGAATTAAATGAGAGAACGATATACTGAGCGGACAAATTGTACGCAAAACGTATTTATTTTAATTTGTCTGCGTCTTTCATGTAATTTGTATTACTTGTCTAATTGTGGATACATGTTTAGTACTTAGGATACTACATCTACAGGTTTAGTACTTAGGATACTACATCTGAGCACCACTGCTTGGAATTCCTGATCATGCATTACACACTTTGAGGTAATTCATGATTAAGGGTATCCCAACTCGTGACGCTTGGAGATAAGCCACACATTCAGCACACACTTTACACAAAACTTAAAACTGAACACTATCAATTAAAATACAGTCACTTTATTAGTAACATCAACTTATTAGTCAACACACTAACAAGCCAACAGGGACACATGTAGTTAGACGGGATAAAATAACAGCGTGACTACATATTCAGCATTATACAACATACGAGAGTAAAAGTGTATTGAAATGCACACACAGAACACGATTTGAAGGTGTACTTAATTGGCCAAGACGTTTGTCTTGTTAATCCTCTCTAATACAGAGGTTAATTATCTTGGTATCAATAGGATACTTTGAGAAGGACGGGTTGTAGAAACAACTAGTAAACGTCACGTAACTTCGGTCAGATAAGCATTTTTAAGGACACAGGAGAGAGAGACCTCTTCAGCAAATCAGAGAAGTGGTGTATGGGAGAATACATGAGTGTTGATGCCAATATGTGGGCTAGCAAGTTATTGTCCACCAAACTACAAACACCATATTTATGTGATTCTGTGACAGAATTAGTACAGAACTAATTACCTTATAACAACCAATCAAATTGGGGGAGAAGGGGGACTCCTGTCACCGCCTCACATTAATAGATATTAGTCAAGGGCTATAACTCCCGCCCAAGGGAAAGAAGTAAGTCACTCGAAGGCCAGAGTAATCCAGAGCCTTCTCGAAGGACTGGTCAGTGAGTCCACTGTCCCGTGGACACTGATGTGGCCCGCCTATTGCGGGGTCCACGAGGAACTCGGACAGAGTTACCACCCGTGTCGAATTGCGACACGGGTAAACTGGGAGAGACAGACGGGACATCGGAGAGGCAACAGGGCCTGCCTTAGAGGGACTTAATAGTTTATTGAGGGTCATAGACATATGCTAGATAGTTTGCTAGATAGTTTGATTAGAATGTTTGTTACAATCATGTGTGATGTTAAACCTCTGTGATATGCAACGCCAGTGCGAGCTTGTTAAACCCACTGCGCCAACGCACTGTATATTAATGTTCATTAAAGTTGCTATATTATGTTTAACGGAGTTATTGTTGCCTGTTTGAGCCCGAGCTCAGATACCTAGACATCCAACACGCTGACAATACCCCTAGGCAAATCACCAATTATTTATCTTTATAACCTCACAGCATCATCTCGAAGACTCATCTGTACATGTTAAGTTATAAACATTGGCGTCCAGGTAATCTGAGCCATAAACAGGGCTTTCATCTGTCGGAGACAGGTTGGTGTAGATATGTTTCTCCGGTGCCATACAGAAGGACAATCTCCACGGGCATTATGTTGCAAGGCTCCCATTCCCATCTTCAAACACAGAAATCTGCGAGGTTTACAAGACTGGCATTGGGACTTCACATCTGGTAGGCCATACTAGGAAATGATAACGCCATGACCCAGCATGGCGTATACGGATTGGCTGAGAGCATGCCCTGGTTGATGACGTATCCTCTCCACAGTTGTAGGTATTTCATCGTCAGCAGACTCCAACCACAGCCCGGAAGGGAGCCACTTCTGTGAATATCTTTTTCATGCCACTGCAAATAATGCCACACAAAAGCTTCACTTGACAACATTTCCTAAAAACATAATGACATGTGACACATTTCAGTAATATCAGTTCTCAAACGTCATTTGTAGCGGTTAAGTGTACATAGGGTTGTTGACATATAAAACGACAAACGTACATATATATATATATATAGGCCCGCCTAGTTCACTCCAGAGGAAAGGTAACACCCCTACATCTGGAACAAGACAAGCTGCAGAAGCTGCCAGATCAGCAAAGCAATGCTCTAACTGTCCGCCTGTCGGAGCTTCGATCCTAGACCAGTCGCCAACCAAGGCTTAGGGCCTGGTCTGCCCTGCCATGACAATTTTGTCTTTAGCTTGCATTTCCTCGCACCAGGGTAAGGCTTGTACCCTCCCAATTGCGCTCTTCCGCCCGAAGCCGTTGGCACAATGTGGGGTGTCGGGTTTGGTAAGCGCCGCCCAACGTTCGGCGCTAACAGAGACCAGGTAGTACTGTCTACTGTTATACGGTAGCTCAGTCATATCTGACTAAGACCTGACAGACATATATATATATATATATATATATATATATATATCTATATATATATATATATATATATATATATATCCACAATGTAATATACAAGTAAATGGAAATATTCTTCAACAAGTGAATCGGTACAATTATCTTGGAACAGTTATAAAATCTGATGGGAGATGCCTTGAAGAGATTAGAACAAGAATCGCCATGGCGAAAGTAGCCTTTAGCAAGATGAAAAACATTCTGACCAATAAGAAGATGTCAATTGAAACGAGAAAAAGAGTGTTGAGGGGATACATAGAGCCTATTCTTTTGTATGGATGTGAAACTTGGACAATGAGCAGTCAAGCTGAAAAGCATCTGATGGCTGCAGAAATGTGGTTTCTGAGGAAAATGCAAAGAATACCATGGACAGACAGAAAAACCAATGACCAAGTACTACAGGAGACAAATGAACATCGTAAACTGATTAGAGAAATTAGACGTAGACAGTCAAAATCTTTTGGACATGTTATGAGAAGAAATGGATTGGAGAACTTAGTGACAACTGGCAAGATCGAGGGGAACAGACCAAGAGGAAGACCGAGAGGAAAATACCTGGATGGCTTGGCCACATGGCATGGACGAGACAGGAACACTGAGCTTATCCACGACACTGGTGATCGAGTGAAATGGCGAGTCATGACCGCCCACGCTTTCCGGCATGGCACATGATATATATATATATATATATATATATATATATATATATATATATATATATATATATATATATATATATATATATATATATATATATCACTCCTATACACACAGACACCACACAACAAATACACACACACATACACACACACACACATACACACACACATACACACATACACAGACACAAACACAGTCAAGTACATTCATGTCCAGTTATCCTCCACATGCCCTCATGCTGCATGCAGACCTTCGTCTAGTCTCTCTCTTGATGTTGTTAAACCACGTGCAACATTCACACCGACATATTCTAGTCCCTCTCTTGATGTTGTTCAACTACGTGTAACATTGTCTTTCCATTCACTGCTGCTCTTCACAAAACCCTTTACAAAATGTCTGGTCACATTATATTGCCGACATGTCTTAATCACCTGACATTGTCAGAGAAAGAAACAGATAGATACGCTTAGCCCAAGAGGCTGTTATTCACATGACCAAGATATCTTTGTGTAAATAACATGCTAGTCATCTGTCTTACAAATACCGAGGTAGACAGTGTAACTTACTGTGCGTATGTGTGTGTTCTACATTTCTGCTTGACGGATTAATCGTTTTGCTGTAGCTTCTGCAGTATTAACCTTAGGGGCTGCAGAGGAATATACCAGGAAATAAATTGTGCAATATATTTTATGTTCTTTATTATTAAAACATAAAGATATAGACAGAACAAGGTACACAGGATAACAAACAAAGACAATCATGACCACTTGCCGGTCTCAAACACGGTATGTCCACAGGTATAACCCTGACTTGGCTCAAGGGATGGTCATCTCCGGCTTTCTGTATCTGTTCTTTGTTGTCGTAGTTACCGACCACATAGCTTACAAAGTCCAATACCTTCTCCGACGGTCCTGTTTTAGAATAGAGATACTTAACACACGGAGTGTACTTGTTTTCATATATTTAACCAAGCCCTAGGATGTCAACATTATTATATACATAATAAAAAGCACAATAATAGAGCCTATACTGAATCAAGATTCAGCAATAACAAATAAACAGAGAAACTGCCAACGTCTAATGTTAGTTGAAATGATGTTTCTGTAGAAAATGCAAAGAATATCATTTACACTCGTAAATTGATTATAGGAAGTCACCATCAACTTATATGCCATTGTCAGCATATGTAGATGTTCATATCTTTCCGCAAATCTGAGTCCTAGGTCCTGGATCAACTATGCTTATTATATCCATCCATGCTACCGTCCATCCAGCAACATTCCTCTTAGTCTGTCTCTGCTTCCTTCCCAGTGATCTGAGTTGAGCTGAGTTCAGTTCAGTTAAGAACCGACTTCATTGCACTCAGGACATTCCTATATTTCAATTTGAATATTTCCTAATGCCCCTCTTCTCATCACGAGCCCAAAGGTTGTTGTTTGTATCTTTCGTTTTAGTTTATCTAATGTACTAGTTTCAATATCATCTTTCAGGCAATCCGTGTTATTTACTCTCGTAATCGAAGGAAATAGCAGCATTCGTCTCAGGAACTACATCTCCGTTGCTTCGATGCTTTTCCTAATTTGTTCATTAACGTTATAACATTCGCTGCCATAGAGTAAGACAGGTTTTATATACAATTTCAGTGCTTGCTTTCTTACATTCAGTGATAGTGAGGTAATGCTAGAGGTGTTATAATTAGAAAGTCGACACTATGGCTTGTGGGAGTGTTCATAGAAATGAGTATGAAAATATAGTGACTTCTGGGAAACTTGTTTGAGAAAGAGGAAGACGAAGACTATCGATACATTGACTATTACACATCTGTGTACTATTGCAGATCGAGAAACAAAAACCCACACCTGATTTGAGCTTCTTGTTTGTGTGTGACATATGCTTGGGTCATTGACAGTAAGGTGAGTGACCTGGCTACGAGAAAAACAATCAACCCTGAAAAATAATGGGGCGGGTGTGAGTGGAAGACCCCAGGGTGGATGGGGAGAAAGACAGTTTTAGGCTGGGGTGTAATGTTGTTGGGAGCCCAGGGAGGGGCTACACAGGAGGGTTAAAAGACAGTGGAAAACTTTGACTTGGGAGTGGAAGCTGAGACCGACTGAGGTTGGGTTCGTGTGAAGTCAAGGGACTTCAGGCAGTTGATGTTTTGGCGCCGAACGGATCGGTTGTCGAGAACGTGGGAGTGTTAGACTGACTGGGGGTCAGTTCTTGTGTTGTGTTGTTCTCCCAGTGGTGAATAGAGGCTTGAAACCCAGTGGGGGTTGGATAGTTAATGGAGGCCTGAACCCAGAGTGGGTTTATAGTTAGTGGAGACTAGACCCATGTGTGGGGGTGTATTGTGTGGGGTCCAGCTGTGGATAGGAGCTGGATTACTTGTCTTGTGAATTTGAGATTCAGCAGGCCGTGAGAAGACAGTGATGTGTGCTGGTTAAGTTGTGAGGAGGATATTTATATTCTATGGATTATATTGTTTCTGGATATATAAGGATGTTCCGTTTGTCCGTGTTCTTTCTGTATTAAAGGATTATGTGCGCCAACTCAATCTTGTTTAATGACTGATGGATGTGTATTACTGGGGTGAGTTGCATTGTGAGACAGTTAGATAGCTCAACTGACACACCAGGAGCATCGTTACCTAGACAACGACCATCTCCCGCACTTATCGTAAGAACTTCGTGAGAGTGTGAGACGGCCAAACATAACTGTCCAAGCTTAACGACATGACATGATGATGCTAACCTACTATAGAAGATAGTTGCAAGGACAATGATTGTACACCTGGAAATTGAAGGCATACTGTCCGACATCTTGGTAATTTACAGGCAAATACAAAAGACCTGCGGAAAAGCTGGATCTTGGGCAGAAAACGACACTGTAGTAGTGGATCTGGAGGATACTTGCAGCAGTGTGCACTTTACAACAAGTATCTCTCTCTCTCTCTCTCTCTCTCTCTCTCTCTCTCTCTCTCTCTCTCTCTCTCTCTCTCTCTCTCTCTCTCTCTCTCTCCTCTCATATCTTTTACATTTCTAAAAATATTTTCACAGTGTAGGTTAAAAAGATCTGGAGACATTTCACATCCCTGTGGCACACGTCTCTTGATTAGCTGGTATTCACCTACTTCATTATGAATCTTTAGGACAGCTTGTTGTGACCAATAAATGTATTTTACAAGTCTAGGGTCTTTCCCAACAATTTGTAGATCTGCAAGCATCTTCATAATACATTATCGAAAGCCTACGTGTATTTAATAAAACAAAGATGTGTTTCTCTGTTTAGCATCTATTGAATGCTCAATTAACGTTCTTAGCAAATACACATCATTTACTGTTCCTGTGACTTCTACGAACCCATATTTTTCTTCTCCTATTGTGGGTTGTATTTTCTTCTACATCTTTGCATGATGATTCTTAGCAAAATCTTCGTGACGTGGATCATTATAATAATTATTCGACATTTCTTCACATTCGAGGCTCCTGATTCCTTCGGTAACCTGACAGCCGGGAGTCACTTGATGCAGATGGCTACCCCTTGGGCGAAGCTGTTCATATGGCGCAGCCGTTTAAGCCGTTTCTCTGATTCTCTTTTGCACAGAACTTAACTGTCTCGGCATTTCTAAAGAAGGTATGTCGCCATTGCTTTCCTTATTACCAGAGACTAAACTGGTCGATGACTGTAGCCATTTTCTCCGACACAAAGAGAGGCTCTGTCTACCGTAGGGAAGTTTGAGACCATAACTTACAAATATATACCAGCTGCTCTTCAACTTGAACCACCAAATACACCCATGGCTTAGCGTAACCCTGATGTTTGGATTGATAATCCTATACTCACCGGAGGCTCTGAGTACTGCAACGAAAGCCAGACATATGCACAATCTGAGAGGCTGCATGTTGTCAAGTTTTCTCGCCGAATGAGACACTCAGTAACGAGAGATAGATAATATATAGATGAGTCAGCCAGACACAATTGTGTATGCATGAATTATGTTCATTGCAATTGTGTATAAAATGACTGTATGACATCTTATTGTCATCATATAACCATCAGTTGGAAATAAGAAACAACATAACAGCTCGAACGAAAATGCCGTGTCTCCTTAATCAACATTACATAATTGGATACATATGTAGTATAATAATAAGGCTATACGTGTTGTAAGAACCGCACTCTCTATGTATATATTGAACAGCTTTAGTCGCAGCAGGAATGTATTCAGATACACTTTCACGTGAAATGTTGAAACGGCGCCAAAGTGGGCACACTACAGGACATGGGATGTTTACTTATTATTGTCTGCATTCATGGCTGTTACATATATGACGGTAATAATTAGGTTACAGGTATCTGTCTGTTAGATGTGTCATTGATGTATGTATCAGATATCGCTAGATATAATACATTAGTTATACCAGCTGGTCAAGTTCTCGCCATTCTGCAATGGCTGCTCCATAATTACAGTAAAGTACTGGCGGCATAAATTAGATTCAGCCACGTGATGTCGGTCTGTTACCGTTTGTTACAGTAGACACGTTAATGTTTGTTACCGTAGACACGTTAATGTTTGTTAAAGTAGACAAGTTAATGTTTGTTATAGAAGTCATGTTAATGTTTGTTATAGTAGTCATGTTAATGTTTGTTACAGTAGACACTTTAATGGTTGTTACAGTAGACACGTTAATGTTTGTTACAGTAGACACGTTAATGTTTGTTAAATTAGACACTTTAATGTTTGTTTCAGTAGACACTTTAATGTTTGTTACAGTAGACACTTTAATGGTTGTTACAGTAGACACTTTAATGTTTGTTACAGTAGTCACTTTAATGTTTGTTTCAGTAGACAAACTAATGTTTGTTACAGTAGACACGTTAATGTGTGTTACAATAGACACGTTAATGGTTGTTACAGTATACACGTTAATGTGTGTTACAATAGACACGTTAATGTTTGTTACAGTAGACACTTTAATGTTTGTTACAGTAGACAAGTTAATGTTTGTTATAGAAGTCATGTTAATGTTTGTTATAGTAGTCATGTTAATGTTTGTTACAGTAGACACGTTAATGTTTGTTACAGTAGACACTTTAATGTTTGTTTCAGTAGACACTTTAATGTTTGTTACAGTAGACACTTTAATGGTTGTTACAGTAGATACTCTAATGTTTGTTACAGTAGTCACTTTAATGTTTGTTTCAGTAGACAAACTAATGTTTGTTACAGTAGACATGTTAATGTGTGTTACAATAGACACGTTAATGTTTGTTACAGTATACACGTTAATGTGTGTTACAGTAGACACGTTAATGTGTGTTACAGTAGACACGTTAATGTTTGTTACAGTAGATACGTTAATGTTTATTACAGTAGACACATTAATGTTTGTTACAACATGACTAACCGGCTTGGCACTGACTACAACATCACCCACCGAGAGATGGCTATTTTATGCAAGTATGGGTCCTGCACCATGTGCCAAATGTAAGGTGTATACACGCGACCTTTGTGGTACTTTATCGTATTGTACTGTACTATACTGACTCCACGACTATGATTGTGGTTTTATGGTAGGCATTCTACTGTTCGTTGCTCTACGACTAAGGGTGTGTTTTACTGTAGGCATGTTACTGCAAGTTACTCTATACAACTAAGAGTCTGTATTGGCTGTAGGCGTTTTACTGTTCGGTACTCCGCGGCTAAGAATTATCTGCTGTTATAGAATGTTAGGGCAAGCATGTATGCCCAATTCTCATCTCTTTGAAAATAAAGTTCGTTCTTTCGAACCCTTGAGGCCACTAAGACAGCACGTACTCAGGGCATGCGTGGAAGTGCACTATTCCTGCAGTAAAACGCTGTCGTGTTTTGGAGGTGGCAAGTTCGAATTATGATATGGTAACCATTCGCGGACTAGCCAGAGGCGCCATTTTGTCGGATGGCCTGTGGGCCTTGCGGGCCCCGAATGAAGCGAGCCTCTCTAACATTATACACTATGCTAAACATGTTAACAACCTCTTAGTTATTTTCTTTCCCGCATATCATATTACACGACATCGCTGTCAACACCACTGTGGTTGATTTCATGGCAAGATTACGCTTAGTAGTTTGCCATGGTTTCTGAGCGACCAGCTCACATACCCCGTAAATAAACAACGTGACGCGATCCGCTACCGAATCTCTCACAGTTGCGTTACCCTATGTGGATATACGGGATTACGGAGAAAGTCGTTAACCCCAAAGAGGGGGACCGGCCTTCTTAGTTATATCAAACAATAGTTAAGCCTCAGTCCGCTCCCTATGGTAACTAACACTTTTAAGTGTCTCTAGTGTTTGGTTGTAGGAAATTTGTGTAATAATAGGTCATTGGTGGTTGCAGCCGCTGATATAATATGTTATGTTGCCGACTGATTAATGATTGACTGATTGATTTAAGAACCGAAATCACAGCATTCGGGGCATTCCCATAATCGCTCCGTCCCCATCCTCAGCAGCCAGCGAAGAGTTCCAATACCAATAGTGCCAGTAGCAATCTGATTATATGTAAGTCTCGTCTTTCCTCTAAGCGTCGAGCGTCGGTCAGAACCCCTCGTCACTCCTCGTTGTCTCATTCTTGCCAGACCATGGTAATCCATTTGCTCCTCCGAGGTGTACACGTGCTCCCACAAGGTCGCAACCACGTCTGCCTTGTCATGTATCAATACTCCACCACGTTCTGCAGAACCAGCCAATCTGTTCACCTATTCATTCACCAGCACACCGGCATGCCCCGGAGAAAAGATCCAGATGATGCTTGCCAACCGTGTCCTCTGAAGCGAGGTAAACCTGGCTGAATATTGGTTTGTAAATGAATCTCCATACTCACTAAACGTACATAATCTCTCTCTCTCTCTCTCTCTATATATATATATATTATATATATATATATATATATATATATATATATATATATATATATATATATATATATATATATATATATATATAAATTCTCCTTTCTTTCCATCCTTTGCTTTTATCCTGCTACAACACGACATCATAAAGGCTGCTACTGTACTACTGTATGTGTATATCTTTCGTTTTCTTTCGAGTTCATGTTTCAGAGCCATATAGTGCTGTGGCCAATATTTTGCTTAGGGAGTATTGGCTCCCCAAGTTCAAGCGTGGTTTCCTCGATATTAATGTTACCATTGTGGGGTTGTTTAGCAATAGCCTTTGCATAATAACACTCACCCAGATGTCTAATACTGGACTGAGGATCCTAGGTGGCGCAGTGGCTAACAATATCGCCTGCCGACCTGGTGTTCTATTCTCCATAGTGACGGATTTTTAAAATGGACCTGGTCGTCCGTGTTTACCAGAATGAAATTGGCATCAGTGCATATCATGGGAAGTGAAGGGAGCCGGTGTGAGATACTGAAAACATGACACATGACGTGCTCAAGTGGTGTAGCCAATATATGGACTAGGACCGTACAGCTAATAACCAGAAACAAATGAAATATATAGTTTAACATAGAGCATAACGAGATACTGGGACAAATACAGTGACATTAAAATACAGGGAAACATACCGTGGCATGAGGACATGCAGAAATACATATAATAACATCAGAATATACAGGGCATAAGGATATACAGGGATAAATACAGTGACATAAAGAAATACAGGGTTAAATACAGTGGCATAATGACATACAGGGATAAATACAGTGACGACACACAGGGTTACATAGATTGACATAAGGACATAAATAGATACTCACAGTGACATAAGGAAATATAGGGATAAATACAGTGACATAAGGGCATTTAGGGATAAAAAGTGACATTATTACATATACCGATAAATACAGTGACATAAGGAAATACGGGAATAAAAAGAGTGACAAGGATAAACAAAGTGATATCAGGAAAAACTGAGATAAATACAACGGCGTAAGGAAATACAGGGATCAATATATATATATATATATAAGGAAATACAGAGATAATACAGTTGTATAAGAAAATACAAGGATAATGACAATGACATAAGGACATACGGGGATAAATACAGGCATATAAGAAAGTAGAGAAATAAATACTAAAGGATCACTATCACTCCATAAGGATATGGAGTGATAAATCCAATCCTCTAAGGGCATTTAGGGATAAATGCATATACATAAGAAAATACAGAGATAACTACAGTAACATAAATCAAAACAGGGATAAATACAATGATATACGGATATACAGAGATACATATGCTGTTATAGAATATACAGAGAGATAGAGTAAGATAGATAGATAGATAGAGCGAGAGAGAGAGAGAGAGAGAGAGAGAGAGAGAGAGAGAGAGAGAGAGAGAGAGAGAGAGAGAGAGAGAGAGAGAGAGAGAGAGAGAACGAACGAACGAATTTTATTTTTAAAAAGGGTTAAGAATTGGGCACGCAGGCCGGTCTTACATTCTGCCCTTCTATCACTCACTTTCATACATTATTTCATTCACACATCATTCAAGGCTAACAGAGAACAGCAACAATATAAATGACATGCATTATAAAGGCGTGGGCAAAATGCGAAAATCAGTACTACACGACTCAGTAATATTAGATAATAGTGTGACACTTGTTATTAGCCATGTGGAATATACTGGTCTACGAAAAGTAGACTGGCTGTTATACTAGGGTTTTGTTATTATTATTTTATATTGTTATTAGAGAGAGAGAGAGAGAGAGAGAGAGAGAGAGAGAGAGAGAGAGAGAGAGAGAAACAGAGAGAGAGAAACAGAGAGGGGAGAGAGAGAGAGAGAGAGAGAGAGAGAGAGAGAGAGAGAGAGAGAGAGAGAGAGAGAGATAGAGAGAGAAAGATTAAGACAGAGGAAAAAAGGGTGGGGTCGTGCGAGTCAGAGAGCTAAAGTAAAACCATTAGAAAGTCATGTAAAGACAGAGAAATGTAGAGACAAAGAGAAATATATGTATACATGAACTACACAAGCAATGAGAATACGCATGAACAAGTATACCACCTGTGAAACATCACTGGCATAGGCAAGTCAGGTATAAATGCTCACGTTCAACAACAGTCAAATGAGCCTGCGATTCATCGCAGAATATTTGCCGAATCAGGCCGAATTATACTGCGTCATAAACAAACCATTACACTGACAGGTGAGAAATGGTGCCTGTCTTACCCTAATTGGTTTTAACTTTCTAGCCTGTATAGCATTAGGTTAGTGTGTCTACACAACTAAATGCCTACATTAGCAATCACAGAAAATATAACCCACCCAACTAAGTAATTAACGACAATACAAATACAGTGGTGCCTCGGGTTACGAACTGAATTCGCTACAGAACTCGGTTCGTAAACCGAAACGTTCGTAGCCCGGAACATTAAAATCAATGAAATAGAGACATTTCGTTTCAAGGTGAAAGAATCGTTCATTTTTATTAAAATCCGATCGTTTACCTGACAAAACGCAACGAATACGTGTACTTGACGCATTAAATAAAGAAAAATAAAACAACCAAATAAATTAAATGTAAAATTTAAAAAAAAATAGATTAAAATAAAACAAATTTAGTCTATCTTTCTTACCAAGAACACGATCATGTAACATTTGTCACTTTCTTTGCTATTCTGAATCATTAGTTTCAGGAGTTTATTGTCGTTGTTTCTTGGCAGCCGAGAGTGAATATTTCTGCACAAAGAAACTATCAAGGGAAATTGTCGCTTCTTTTTCTTGAGAATCTTTCTGAAATGGCCATCTCGTTATCATTCATCAGCTTCACCTTTTAACATGAGTCTCCGTGGCGAAGTGGTCAAGCCGTTTGACTCGGGCTCCGAAGGTTGTGAGATCGATTCCGGGCAACGTCGTTCGGTTCACTAGTGAATTTTGTCAGAGACTCATGTGGGTCGTCGCTGGAGCTAAGGAGTTCGTGCTTTGTGTAACGCTTTCCGCGCTGCGGAAAGAGACCGATCCATATGAGATAAAACCCGGTGCAATGAAGTCGACTGAGTCGACTTTTAAGCGACTTTTTTTTAAAACAAATTATTTCCTCACTAACACTGTCTCCTACAAGTTGCATTTCATTGTTCCAGATCAAGAGAAGATTGTCAACTTTTCTCTACAATTTGAGGTCTTCGCTTCTGTAGCTTAGTTACGCCTTTAGCCACATCGACTGATTTGGGTAACTTTGTTCTTTATTATGGTGGAGACAGTTGATTTTTCCATGCTGTACTCATTAGCGATGTCACACACATGTTTCAAAATTACTTGCTTCTTTACCTCCACTGTTATACGTTTTTGCTTCCAAGCAGTACCACTACCGTTCTACGATCTCATAATTGATGGGGTTAACAAGGAAAACAACGAAAGATATAAACAGAACACAGTGCCACTGCTAAAAAATCTTTTACTGCCGGTGTCCTGAGAAATGAACAGGCGGACAGATTGGCTGGTTCTGCAGAACTTGCTGGAGCATTGATACATGACAAGGCACACGTGGTTGCGACCTTGTGGGAGCACCTGTACACCTCGGAGGAGCAAATGGATTACCATGGTCTGGCAAGAATGAGAAAGCGAGGAGTGACGAGGGGATCTGGCCGACGCTGAATGCTCAGAGAAAAGGCGAGACGGACATATAATCAGATTGCTACTGGTACTATTGGTGTTAGAACTCTTCGCTGGCTGCTGAGGATGAGGACGGAACGCTTCTGGGAATGCCCCGAATGCTATGATGTCGATTCCTAAACCAATCAATCAAATCAATCAGTCTTTTACTGCTTGGTAGTAAGGCCAATGAAAGTGAGGCTGGGCAAGCGTTCAAAACTAGGCTACAGGCTAGCGCTAAGCGATGTTAGAACTGCGTGGCTTTCGTTTGTACTGTACGCGATCGTTTGTCTCCAACGTTAAACCTTGTTCTCTCTCTCTCTGTCTCTCTCTGTCTCTCTCTGTCTCTCTCTGTCTCTCTCTCTCTCTCTCTCTCTCTCTCTCTCTCTCTCTCTCTCTCTCTCTCTCTCCCTCTCTCTCCTCGTGACCCGAGACACTGTTCGTTAGCCGAGACCAAAATTTTCGAAGTTGTCTTTCGTAACCCGAATTGTTTGTGACCTGACGCGTTCGTAACCCGAGGTACCATTGTACTACGTAAATATTAAAGGTTCAGATATGGGGACGAACAAATGGGGCGGTCACTTTATCAAGCAAACATCACCAATAGCAGCTTGCCAGATACTTTTGGTGTTTTAGCACCCATTGAGGCATACGCCGTCAATGAGCTACCTACATGACTTCTTATTTCCTTTTGAATTCCACAGTTTCTTTTTCTGTAAAACCTCATGTTGCCGTTTATTGTCTTACTTTAATATCTTTCTCCACTAGCATTATTGCTGCATTACTATCTAAACAGGTGAATGGCAGAACTTTCTATAAGTCCGGTGTGTGATCTAGAGACCATCAATCGTGAAAGAGAGTGGGCGAGTCTTGAAAAAGGAGAGCCTGGCATATGAGACTACGACACCCTACGATGGAGGTGGAGGCAGTAGCAGCAGCATTCCGGTTGCTAGAGGAGACTACTGCAACACACGTTGTGTTTATTACGGATTCAAAGGATATGCTTAGCAAGTGGGAGAAAGGAATGTTTCATGTGGAATGACTCTCGCCGCTTCAGAGGTTGTGAGAATTGTATGGATATTTTGCCCTGGCCATGCCTGTGTACGGGGGAATGAACAGGCTGATAGGCTAGCAGGGAATGCACCTCTTGGTGGTATCTTGCCTATGGGCAAGGAGGAGGTGGTCGTGAGCTTGTGGGACCAGGTGGAGAAGGCGGAGGAACAGATTGAGAACCCACATGTGGAAAGAATGAGATTGCGGGGGATTGGCAAGGGTTCTGGAAGAATGTCACAACTGAGAGGGAAGACCAGGAGAATATTTAATCAGATATCGGTGGAAACGATTAGTTGTATGACTCTTCGCTGGCTGTTGAACGAGGGGACTGAGCACGTATGGGAATGTCCTGAGTGCACTGATGTCGGTTATTGACTCAACTCAACTCAACGGGTGAATGATTACTCCTCTTGGAGTGATGTCTTAGAATGGGAGATAGGATTATCATTTATTTGGTTTATTCTCATTATCTTTGTATTTCCTCTAACCATTTTATACTTATTCTAGTAATCAACCAGTTGTAATTATACAGATCTTTTCTGGAATCATCTTCGACCCGCAATCAAATCCAAACGACGTGGATTTCTGAGTAAAGGTGTCCACTTGCAACACGACAAAGCAAGACTACCATACTACACATTCAACGGTAAAAGCCATCGAAGACCTCTTCTTTCAGTGTGTACCACATCTCCCGTACTCACCAGATCTAGCCCCAAGTGATGTCCACCTGTTTGGACAACTCAAAGAATCATTGGGAGGAAAGAGTTCTCGGTTCGATGAAGAAGTGCAACAGGTGGTGCATGAGTGGTTAAATATGCGAGTAAGAGCATGGTTTTTCTTCAGGCATCAAAGCAGTTTATCTGCGCTGGAGGACTTGTATTGAACGCAGTTGTGACTAAATCGAAAAATGATACATTTGTTCTGTACTTTTTCAGAATATATTCACACACAAACACACGCACACACACGCACACACACACGGACATACACACGGACATACACACACACATACACATTCATGTTTTCATTTGAAGCTCCCGCGTAGATAGCGTCCAGTTACCGTTGTGAGCACTCTCAATCAATCAATCAATCAATCAATCAATCATGTACAATGCCGGAGAGCGTGGGCGGTCATAACTCGCTATTTCAATCTATCACCTGAGTGGTGGATCAGCTCAGTGACCCTGTCTCAACCAGGCTATGTGGCCAAGCCATCCAGGTAATTACTTCTCAGTCTTCCCCTCGATCTTGCCAGTTCTCACTACATTCTCGAATCCATTTCTTCTCATAACATGTCCAAAACATTTTGACTGTCTACGTCTAATTTATCTAATCAATTTTCGATTTTCATTTGTCTCCTGTAGTACTTGGTCATTAGTTGTTCTGTCTGTCATTGTCCACGTTTCACATCCACACAAAAGAACAGGCTCTATGTAGCACCTCAACACTCTTTTTCTCGTTTTGAATTGACTATTTTTATTGGTCAGTATGTTTTTCATCTTGCTAAAGGCTTCTTTCGCCATGGCGATTCTTGTTCTAATCTCTTCAAAGCATCTCCCAACAGATGTAATGACTGTTCAGAGATAATTGAACAGATTCACTTGCTGGAGAATATTCCCATCTACTTGTATATTACATTGTGGTGCTTCGTTCTTCCCAGTGACGACCATAATCTGTGTCTTTTTACAATTTAATTCTAATCCCAGTTGTTCACTGTGTGCAACACCCGCATCAACTAATTGTTGCAGATCCTGCTCATTGTCTGAAATGAATACTGTACTATCTGCATATCTAATGTTATTGATGTTTCGTCCTCCAATGCTGATTCCATTTATATCTTCTACTTTTCTGAAAATATTGTCGCTGTATAGGGAAACATGATCTAGAGACATAACACGTTCTTGCCTAACACCTCTCTTAATAGGCTGATTTGTCCCACTTCATTATCAATCCTTATGGCAGCTTGTTGGTTCCAATATATATTTTTATAAGTCTAATGTCTTTCCCATCAATTTGTAGATCTACAAGCATATCTACCATGGTGACATGTCTTACTCTATCGACAGCCTTTGTGTGTACTCTAGCCCTGCCATAGTAACTAGAGTAACATTCTAGTTAACATCCAGTTATCGTTGTGTGCACCGTGCCATAGTGACTAGAACCGTTCTAGTTAGCGTCAAGCTATCGCTGTGCGCACACTGGTCCGTGCCATAGACTAGAGTAACATTCCATTTAGCGTCTGGTTATCATAGCGCGCTCATTGGTCCGTTTTAACATCAATAGAGCAACATTCTTGTTAAAGTCCAATGATCGTTGCGTGTACAGTAGGCCATGCATTAGTGACTTGAGTACCAGTCACTGTTTGATGCGCCATTTCTAGGGTTTCTTTACTATGTATGAGGAAGGTAGAAGATGGCCAACAATTATTTCCATTGTTGTTTGTTGACCAATAATTAAGATTGATCAGAATCTGCCAGACATGTGGGAAACCTGAAATAATGAACTAGATGGGAAAGGATATTATGATATAAACTGCCGTAATAACTTTAGCAAACAAAAGAGAGAGAGAGAGAGAGAGAGAGAGAGAGAGAGAGAGAGAGGAGAGAGAGAGAGAGAGAGAGAGAGAGAGAGAGAGAGAGAGAAGGACATAACTGAAACTAAAACACTTCTGAAAGAAATTAATGCCATAGTGGTTTTCTTGAATGGTTCGAATATAGCCTAACAAGCGATTTGAAGATAACAAAGTGTAATCAAATTATGCTTTGTTTTTATTTCTCCATGCGGCAGTACATAGACTGAGCCTAGGACGCTAAACAAGTTAACACGTCTGTTGTCATCTTGTCTGTTTTGGAAAGTTAGTCTCCTTTAGGGTCATAGGTCACCTATTCTGTCTCTATCAATCACTTGAGATATCTCATGTGATTCCCTCACATTTGTGTCATCTCCTTTGTCACCCCCAGTCGCTTGTGTCATTTCCATTGTCACCCTCAGTTGCTTGTTTCATCTCCTTTGTCACCCCCAGTCGCTTGTGTCATCTCCTCTTTCACTCTTAGTCGCTTGTGGTGTCACAGGTACATACATAGTTGCCAGGAGCATTCTCTAGTTGGAACCTGTAACAAAAATGACACACGTTACGGATCAATTTCAGCTTTCTATAGTAGGTAATTCCCTTCTCCCTGGCGAAGGCGTTAAGTACTCTGTTCGTAATCCCATATATCCACGTACGAAACACATTTGCGCGAGATTCGGCACCTGATCGCGTCGCTTTGGTTACTTACGGGAATGTATGTGAACCTGTCGTTCAGAAAGCAATGGCAAACTACTGAACGTAAAACTCGCGAAGACATCAACAGCAGCTGAAAAATGCTGGTGTTGACTGCAATGTCCTGTAAATAGGATAGGCAAAGGAAAAAAAAATTGGTAATAAACATCTCATCTATACCGTGTAGAATGTACATAATATGTAACTCATCCACATACAGCAGTAGCTGAAAATAATATACCACTCATCTATACACCGTGATGAATGTAGATAATATACCACTAATCTAAATATCTATGCTCTGATGTGAGAGAACGATAGGTCGATCCTTCGCCACAGCAATGCCTTCATTCTTAACAATGGCATTTCCCTGGCCATCGTGCCAAGTTCCTTACAGAGCGGACGCACAGCACAGCTCTGCTCACCGTTTGCTGGCTAGCATACATTCTACTATGTCTTGCAACCATAGGCTGACTTGTTATCACGTGTAGTGGTAACAACAATGACTCACGGTAATTCTAGCATCAACTACACACGTGTAATCCAAGTCCCTAGTGATACTTTCGATAGCATTGGGCGCGAGTCTTCTTTCCTTCTGTCACAGCCATAACGCTGACTAATTTGAATACCATTTGTTATACAGCAAATGTCAATAATACTCTGTTCAATCATTCATAGTTTATTCGCTGAGAAGTAGGTTCGTTAACAAAATGGTAAATTTATAACTAAATCCCAGGGCTTAAAAGTCCCATATGGCGGATAAAGGGACGATTTTGTAAGGCGTTTAAGTGTTGTTTGCTTCTGGCATATGCAATTTCCTCACTTGGAATTGCAGAGTATCATTTCGTTGCCCACCTAATCAGTTGAGAGTGCTAGATGTGACACAATAAACTATGGATTTCATGTGAAATGCTTTTTCGTCTGCCCGAAGTGGTTTGTGTTAGGAACTGTATGTTAAAAAAATATCAGGTGGCTGGTTGCTGAACTAGCTTTTCTGCATTATGCAGTAAAGCGTGTGCAACTGCTGGTTTTCTAGTGACTGCTGTTTCCATCGACGATGAACTGTAATTCTAGGGGCAGTCTGTTGTGCTGTATCGTACAACGTTCGCCTAAGATGTGTATAAAATCTGCAGATACTACAACTGCGGGAAATAACACAAACAGGAAATACGCTACCCATAATACTAGCAAAACAAAACATTCACCCTGGTGTATCATAACACTTGCAAACTTCCCATTTAATAGCATGTCCTTTGCAAAACCTTACTTCCATAACAAATTTCGGAAAACTTCTTGGTCATAAGCAAGATGCTATTCGTCAGATACCTCCATCTGAAGATCACCTAAAACATCATGCACCCATCTTCTCTTTGGCCTTCCTCTTCCTCTCTTACCGGGCGTTTACCCCGCATTATTATTTCCACCGAACTTTCATGACGTTTTAAGTGACCACAGTATTTTAGTTTTCATCACGATTATCAGTACTAGCCCCTGGTTCACGCTTGTCCCCAGTGTTATCCTAACCTGTGGGTCTCTCAACCAGATATCTTTCTCACAAGCTAATGTCTGATCTATCAACTGTGCTTTTGCTTGCCACTTCAGCAGTCTCACGTGTCTACCTGACAGTTTGTCCTGAAACAGTAGTCCTGCTACTTCTCTCAGCAGACTCAAGTACACCTGAAAGATTGTCGTGAAACATACGCCACCCGTTATACTTCACTTCACCAGATTCACGTGTCTACCTGCAAGATTAATGTGAAAAATACGCCACCAGTTATCCTTCACTTCACCAGACTCACGTGACTACCTGCAAGATTGTCGGGAAACATACGCCACCCGTTATACTTCACTTCACCAGATTCACGTGTCTACCTGCAAGATTGTTGTGAAAAATACGCCACCAGTTATCCTTCATTTCACCAGACTCACGTGTCTACCTGCAAGATTGTCGTGAAACATACGCCACCCGTTATCCTTCACTTCACCAGACTCACGTGTCTACCTGCAAGATTGTCGGGAAACATACGCCACTGTAACAGTATTGGGTATTATTAGGATCTAGTGGGAAACACAGATACAGCACGATTGAGCATTGAGACTAAAAGGGGGGGAGATGCTCAATCGTGACGTATTGGGTTGGTATGGGCAGTTACGATCCAACCTTGGATGTGAGTGGAATCGAACATGAACGCTTTGTCATCAATGAAAGAATAAACCATTTTTACTTGATCACTGGCTTATTAATCTCTGTTCACACTGTGACAGGATTATTTATGGTGCATGTGACCAGGATGAGAACCTGAAGATAATCACATGAGAAAAAACAAAACAATGCGAAGCCAGGACGAATAACATCGCGGAGAAGTTCAAGAACTAAACAAACAAAAAAATACTAGCGGCACGTTAGAGAACAATTACTGAACCTGATAACAGGCGCACCAAAGGATGGCCACTAAATTGTAAATGGTAGTTATATCTGAATACAGAGGCCAAAAGCTCGCCCAGGAGTGGTCCTTTGTAAGTCTTTTTTAAGACTTCAGATAACAATCAAAGTAGCGACAAGAAGTTTGTTATACCAGCCGTTTTGCAGAGTTCGCAGTGCAGGAAGTTTGTTATGGCCGCCGTTCTGCAGTTTGATCGTTAGCAACAGGCTTAACATGGACGGTGCCTGAATCTTTACGTTTCAAGAGCCATCAAAGCCGCTGCCTTACATCGTTCTGATTGACCAGGAGTGATCCTATCCTGAGAGTTTGGGCAAACCAGCAATTCAAGTTGAACATTGTAGCTCAGAAAAGAAAAAGTAAAAAAAAAAAAAATTTCTTCCAGCCTCAAAGTTAAAGAGCTAATCATGAGTTGTCAGGACAGCATGAAAAAGACTTCGTTAATTCGTTGATCGGGCCATAAGTTCTTGAAACAGTCAATTATCGCTGGGCCTCGGCTGATCCTGATAATTTTTTGGGGCCTCGTTATTACTAAGACCCTATCAAGACATCGATGATGTACCCCACCCGGGGTGAAGGCAAAGACTAACAAGCTGGTCGGGACCCAACCAGGGGTTGAAGATTTTCCGGCAGCCCATGAGAAGTGACCTGAGAGGAAGAGACAGGCTACCTAAACTCCGCTACCTAAACTCAGCTCAGCTACCTGAACTCTGCGACTGATTTTTAGCTGAAACGGGCTCCTGTTGGTCGAATGAAATCTGACGCCGAGTGGAAGAAGCTACAGGCTTGAGTCAGGAAACAAAAAAGAAACTAACTTTTCTAATAAGTGAGTGTATCCTTTAAATTAAAAAGTTAAAACTGAGTGATACTTAAAACTAGAAAATAACTATGGTTTTCTATAAAAAGTAGGTAATTTCTTTAAATTAAGAAATTGAAATTGTGTGGTTCTTTGCTTGCTTTGTTTCAGTATTTTTCAGCATGGCGGAACAAGACACCTTAGCACATCTTCTTTAAATTAAGAAATTGAAATTGTGTGGACACCTGAGCACAGGTTTAGCTCTGTTTAGGAATATTTTAGCAGAGCAGATTCATCACGACACAAGTGAGAATTATTTCGGCTGAGATAGCGTAAAGAGTAAAAATGTACTTGAGCAGAGACTTAGGACACGTGACTGCATGGTTAGGAGAATTAAAGGTGGCAGTCAGCGAGGTAGAATGTTTTGTACACTGGTTACAGAGCAATGTAAGAGGTAATGAGATAAAAAGGAACAACAAGAATAGCCGAGGACAGCCACTAGTTGATGAAAATAGAGGGCAGTATGGAAGCATTTATGTTAGTCCAAAGATGACTAGGGTTAGGAGCTGGTACAATGATCTGAGATACAGAAATGGGCATGAGAGAGATTATTCTAGGATTTGGCCATCCTATACTGTAAGCGCTAGGAAAAAACGTGACGAATGGTTTGAAAAAAGACAAAGACAATATCTAAACTCAGGTGTAAAAGACAGAGTTGAACCTGTAAATAAAATACAGACTAGTCCTAAAATGGTTGCGAATGTGACTAGTAGACAGGAAAAGAAGACGACGGTAGTAGTAAAGAAAAGAAATAGAGAGACACAGACGCAAGCAGATAATACAATAGAAAGTAGTACGCAGACTCAGGTACAACCAGTCAGCAAGATAACAAAGGGAACTCAAACTGACTTCATAGAGAATCGGTCAAAACCAACTCAATTGACTAAGAGAGACAAGGTTGAAGTTAGGAAAGATGGACAGACGAGGACCAAGAACGACAGAAAGATAAAGAGGAGAAGTATTGACGAAAGAAATAGTATGATAGTTAATAGGGGTACTACCATGTCAAATTCCTCAGCTATAGACAGGAAACTAATTCCCAAATGGTGTAGGAATATTAGCTGTCAGAGTTCAAGTTACGGAGAAGATATTCCTACAGCCGAATATGATAGTGATGCTGAAACAGATATAATTACTGAGGATTCGGAGAATGCGAGTGTTACACTACGGGCAGATCCTGAATTGAGGAGTGTTGTTCCCTCATACGGAATAGTGACTGGTGGACAGACGGACAGAGTTTTAGTTAGTGACTATGTAGGGAAAGTTAAGGGACGAAGACCGAGAAAGAGAAAGAAAGCCAGACATTTTAAAGATGACTATGGGAATAGGGCCGACGTGTTTGCAGTAAACTATAACGAGTCTGATGATGGAACTATTATTAGCGTGTCATCTGAAGACGAGATGGGAAGGTATAAACGTTACGTAAGATACACAGGAAACAGTGAGCAGACTGACGCAAATAAAGGAAATAGAAGGAACTCATTTAAGAAGAAGAATAGTGGTAGACAGTTAGCGGAAATTTATTCAACGACAGAAAGTGATTTAAGAAAAATAGAAGACCTTAGGACCTTAAGACCTGAGTACTTTAATAAGTTGACAACAGATAGTGAAGATGACATTATAACTGAAAGACGGGTGAATGTATTGAAAGACAGTGAAGTGTTTAATTTGGACACACTATATAACGGTTAAAATTCCTTGGGTGAAGAAGAAAAATGAAATAGTTTTGGCTTATGAGAAGAACTCCGGTTTGAGAGTATAGGTATATGAGCTGTCTAAAATAGACAGATTAATTTTTGGGGTAGCATGGTACAAGGTAGGTGATAGTGGTGTTGAGGATAAGGAAGTACGGCAAATGATATTCCACGTAGATTACGTAATACAGGATATCGTCTGTTTGGTTACGAGGTAGAGAGAGTATATTAAGTAAAATAGGGTAGATTCAGGACAGAATTAATAGAGGGTGAGAGATAAATTAAGTATGAATGTTCGTATTAGAAGTGGGTTAACTCAGAGCTATGATGTGTTGTCCGAGATAGTTTTGCTTGTTGGTTGGAGAAGAAAGAATAGTATTGTTGACAGGTGAACCGAGAGTGTCTGGTGAGGAGATATAGACTGAGGAGGCAATGAGTATCCTGTGTGTAAAATAGCCAGTTGAACGTGAGAAAAAAAAAGAGTAATAGAATGTAGAAGTGAATGCTTGAAAAATACGAGTTACGTCGTGCTTGCGGAGAAAGAAGAAAGTGGTTGTGTAGAGAAGTATAGAATGATAGTTACGAAGTTAGGGGTGGTTCACCAGAATGAGGGTTGTTTTGAAGAGATAGTAGATAGTACTGTGAAAGTAATTTCAGTTGCGAGAGGTAGTGTATAGGGTCTGACCTTCGTATAGGAGTGAGTGATTGAGTAAAGTAGAGATATAAGAAAGCAGTGAATTGAGAAAGTCCTCTGGAATAATTCGTTTGGTTGTGCGTTGTTAGTACGTGAGTATAACTGTACTCAGACAGGTGTTCGTCGTGATGAAGGAAGTAGGAAAGAGGTGTGATGACGTCGTCTAAGTGAAATACATAGATAAAATATAAGAGTGGCGTTAACATGTCTTGTGTCAATGTGTTTTGAGGAGATCAATACGTGTTGATATGTAGTGAATGATTGCTGGAATGTTGAGGTGGCGTCTAAAGTGCTTTTTGTAGTAATAGAAGGGACCTGTTTGATTGTCGTGATGCAAAAGTAGTCGTGAGATGAGAGCGAGGTTGTGTATCATTGTCCGTGTGAATATGAGAAGAGTGATTGATAAGTCCAGAGAATTGAATAGCCTTGTTACACCTGTTGTCAATATCAATTGTTGCGTTTTAGATTAGCTAAAGGGTTGTTGGTTGTTCTTCTTTAGTTATAGTCGTCGCCTCTGTTTTTTTGTTTGTGCTAAAGGGAGATATCTTTTGTTTAGAATGTGTGATCTTGGAAGGAAATTATAGAAGTCGTATGACAGGTTGACGGAAAGAGAGTTAATATTCTGACTGACGTTTCATAAAACATCTTTAGTATTCTTGACAGGAACATGTCAAAGCAGGAGTGCCTAATACGGAGAAACGAGAAAAATGAGGTCCGTTGTATATACTGACGTGAGTTGCTGTTCTGAAAGAATCCCGATAAATAGGAGTGAAAGATACGAAGGTAAACAAGAGGAGGTAAATGAATGTTAGAAAAGGTGTTCCGATAAAAGTGATTGGTTGGATTGTCGTCACGATGTGAAAAGGATAGGAGAGACTTGAGGTAATGGTGCTGAGATACAGAAAGTACTGATGCAAAAGAATGAAATATTAATTGCGTCGGGTAGACGAGAAGGTGGAAATAGAGTTAGTTGTTTTGGTGAGAGGTCTATAGTAAATAGACAAAGTTTTGTTGGTTGTAGGAGGGTGGAGATACTGTGGTTGACGGTAAGGATTGGGAAGTGGTGGTGATGGTTGGTACAAAGCCATGGGAGACAGTTGGTGTGCCGAGCCACAGGTTAATTGATAAGTAGATGGTGGCTGGTACATTGAGATGATATTGGAATAACTGTGCTTGCTTATGAGGATATTTTGGATGTTATGATGTATTAGGAGTTAGGATGGAAAAAGATAGAAAATTGTGAGGGGAGATAATCAATGTTTGACTTCCAGAAAAAGGAACGGTCACTTGTTGAGTAATGGTTTTGGTTGAGGGGAACAAGTATGGTTCCGCATTAAGATAATCTGTAGATAACAGAGGGATATTTGTATATATGTATATACGTATTTTGGCATTAATGCTTGACATTGAATGGTTTTGTTTTATAACAAAATAGGTATGAATTGTAGGAAGAAATATGTGTTACAGTGATTAATATGGGAGGCCAAGGTTGATGGGCCACTATACGTAGTGATTTGAAGGGAGTTGTATTTTTTTTGGACAACCTTCTCTTTAGCGAGAAGACAATTGTTTTAGTCCCTCATTATAAGTTTTTTTTTCTTGATTTGGTCTTGAAAAATGATTGTTGTTGTTTGATTAATTGATTTAGAGTAGGGTTATTGTGTTCTTAGACTTTTATGTGTAAACTACTGGTCCGTAAAAGAGACCAGTAGTAGTTGGTAAAAATAGATTAGGATGTATGTTGTATTATTTTAATCATCGTCACCATCATCATCACTATCATCATCATACTTTTAGTTGAATTGCGGGGAAACATAAATGGTTCTTAAAAAAAATTTGGGGGGGATTTGATGTCCTGTTGTGATTTTATTTCACTGTTTTGTGTGTTAAATAGTAGTTAATTAAGTTATGTTTAATTTACAAGGTTTTCGTAAAGACAATACAGGGGGCTTTAATTATGACCCTTCGTTCAGAAAAGAGTTAATAAAACTACGGAGAACTAATAGAGAGACACATTCTCTTTGTGAAGAAGAAGTTCATAGATATTTTGATGCTTTGATTATCAGCGTAGAAAGGTTAAAGTGGCTATGAACTGTAGACGGGGTTACTACACAAGTAAAATAGTTATGGGAAACTTTAGAGATACACTAAAGTAAGCATTCATTAGAAATATATGGGATTAGAAGCCACATGGGAGGAGAAAAGATTAATGAATATAGTAGTAAAAAAAAAAAAAAGAGGGGAAAGTTTTGAACATGGTTTCCGGGGGGCCATGATATACACGAGATTGCTGGGTTATAGAAGAATAAGAAAATTACCCCAGATGAAGAATAAACATGAATTGGATCCATGTTTGACTAGACACTGTGGATAACTGTATAATAGAAAAGGGTAAAGTGTGTAAATGAGAAATGAACATAAGGGGAGACATAGTGACATGGGGTGTTTGTGGGTCCATAATAAAGGGACTGGGATTAAAGTTGATTACAAGCAGTCACAGACATGAGTAGTTATTTTTGCTGCTGTAGATTACGGCATGAATTATGAATTGAGAGGTGGAAGAGTTTAGAGAGACATTGGGTTACATGGCCTAGGCAGGATGTAAATGTTTATAAGTGGGTCAGATTACAATGTTGTGTTTGATGGTTAATATTTAAGGGGAGATTTCAAGGTTACTAGGTTGCTGTTGATAACGGCATAAGTGGAGCATTTTAGTAGATATGCCCATAAGAAATGGACATTAAGAGAGAACCTGAGGTATTGGAGAAGGTTAGTTATACGAGGTGATGAGGTTATGTGAGGTGTTGTGTTGGAGGAGGTCTTAAGGGATAATAGCTTTTTAATTGTGTCTTCGGGATGTGTTTTGTGGTTTACATTACAATGTGAGGTTGAGGTAAGGTAGTGTCTGTTATATAGACACTTAGAAGTGAAGAATATTTTTGGATGATGGTTGGTATTTGATGCTGTAGATAGCAGCGTAAACTGTTACCATAATGAGTGGTACTGTGGGAGATATAATTGGTATAGACTTTATTACATAAAATCTCAAAGAACAAAGGGGTGTAAAGGGGTGTGTGATTTAGGTGAATGTTCTTTTTTTGAAAGAGTTCTATTTCTTCTTTTAAATTCCGGTGGCCACCGATTCTTTATCTTCCTATCGTATGAAAGTGATTTCAGGTTAGTTGAAAGTGGGGAATTAGTAGTATTGGTGATAAGAATAAGGAGTTGGTATCAGCGTTTGAAGTGGAAAGCGGATTGCTTATTGAAGTGGAGAAGGAGTATTTAAGAAGACGTGTTATGATGTTATGATGTATTATATAAAGTTGAATTTGAAATGTAATTAAAGATATGTAAATATGTTATGGTTGGTTGAAGGGCCAGAAACGAAGAAGAAGGGGGTTGACTATATAGCAGGGGGAAAAAGTTAAAGAAATTGAATATTCGTATAAGTTAGAGTTGGTTTTAGGGAAGATTAGAAGAACTATGAGAAGTAAGGAAAAAGAGGGAATAGAGTAAGGAGATTAGGAGTAAAGATTTTTCCTTTAAAAGGAAAATTCTTTAATTAACATGGGGAGGTGTAACAGTATTGGGTATTATTAGGATCTAGTGGGAAACACAGATACAGCACGATTGAGCATTGAGACTAAAAGGGGGGGAGATGCTCAATCGTGACGTATTGGGTTGGTATGGGCAGTTACGATCCAACCTTGGATGTGAGTGGAATCTAACATGAACGCTTTGTCATCAATGAAAGAATAAACCATTTTTACTTGATCACTGGCTTATTAATCTCTGTTCACACTGTGACACCACCCGTTATCCTTCACTTCACCAGACTCACGTGTCTACCTGCAAGATTGTCGGGAAACATACGCCACCAGTTATCCTTCACTTCACCAGACTCCACGTGTCCACCCGAAAGTGTGTCGTGAAGGGTGCGACACCCGTTATTCTTCTTTCAGCAGTAGACGCGGTCAAAATGATATGAGCGCCCTAATTCTTAAACTTCCGATGCGCAGATGACGATAGTGGGGTTAACCACCTCACATGTCAGTTGGCATTAAATGCTGACTTCTCATTCGGAAAGCGAAGGAAAATTAATTAATATATATTGCCTAGTGAATCAACCTCTTTTGACTTCGAAGTCTCACAAAGGACATACAATGTCTCATCTCATCTCTCTTCTCTTCATTTTCCTCTTGCAACTTGCGGTGTCGAGGTGAAGTATAAACAGCTTGAGAATGCCCGCTTATGGATTTCTTGTATTGATATTTCCATGAACTATGTTATTCCCTGCGTCCATCGTTTACGTGGTCGGCCTCTTCATCTGCTTCCCTCTGGTCTGTACATCATTACTTGTTCTCCCGTGTGTTGCCGGGGACCATTAGGGAAGCAAAGAATAGCAACACTGCAGCCTACCATGCATGTCGTAAGAGGCGACTAAGGAGGCTATGGTTCCGTCGCCCTGCTACTGAGTGAGTGCGTGGTGAGACACTGTGAGCTGTGTGTTTCGTGTGAAATGCTTTTGAATCTGCCCGAGGTTTTTTGGAACGTGACTGCATGTTAGGAGCGATGGCAGCTGGCTATGTCCAAGAGTTGACCGGTTTTTGCCTTATGCAGAAATGCGTGGCTGCTGGGCTTCTGGTTGACTGCCACTGCCATCGACGATGAACTGTATTTTCGTGGACTGTGTGGGTGAACATCTAGGAAATATCCAGATGGGAAAATTACTGCCGATTCCATCAGAGATAAACTGGATGTTTCATGGGGGACTATTGTGTTGACATTCTGGCAGCGGCATTATGCACAGTGTATCTGTGCGGGCTGTTGTTTGTCGAGACTCCTGTCTTTTCCACTTTTCACATTGGGCAGTGGGGGGCGTTTTATGTGATATTCACTGGCACAGGAACGGAGCATAATGGGGACTACCTATGCTATGAATTTGGAACCGGGACTAACTAACTAACTATCTATCATTATTTGTTGTGGTATAATGTTAGTTGGTGACCTACTTGCATGGCCAAACCATTTGACCTGCTAAAAATTAAAATTGTTTGCATTTCCTTTAAAGTACATTGCTGTCAACATCAGCATCTTTCAGCGGATTGTTGATGTCTTGGTAAGATTACGCTCAGTAGTTTGGCAGTGGTTTCTGAGCGGCCAGCTCACATACCTCTAAGTTACCGACGCGATTCGAAGCACAGCTGATTCTCACCGTCGAGAGTATACGAGGTTACGGAGAAATGTCGCTAACCTCTAGGCCAGGAAGCCGGCATTTGACTTGCTACCTTCTAATAAAATCTAGTGCATCTATAATCTCCACTTTAGTCCTGATTTCTTCATTTCTGATCCTATCTCTTCTTGATACATTGAGTATTCTTCTCAGGAATCTCATTTCTGTTGTTGTGATGTTTCTTTTCTCTTTTTCTATCATTGTCCAGGTTTGGCATTAGTAACATAGAATGGGTAGGAAGATTGTGCTGTAAAGTGCTTTCTTGGTAGCTATTGATACAATGGTTTTTCTTTAGTATTGGTGCCATTTGTCCAATGAGTTGGTTTGCCGTATTGCATCTTATTTCCATCTCGTCTTCTGATTTGCCATTTGATGAAATTGTACTTCCTGGGTACTTAAAACTCTTTACTTATTTCAAGGGATCTTCGTTTAAGTGAATAGTCGTCGCTTTTTCTTCTTTAGTTATAGTCAATACCTCTGTTTTACTTGAACTAATTTTCATGTTATATTCCCTACACATTTCGTTTAGACGATTCATGTGGTCTTGTAATTCAGCTTCTGATTTTGCTATTACTGCCTGGTCGTCCGCAAACAGGAGTTCTCTAATGGTTAGATTTGCAGATGGTTCTTCTTCTGTGTCCTCGTTATGCGGGGTTCTTGCGGACTCTGTTTGGCTGGTTGCTTTAATATGTTGTCTATATATGTTATAAACAAGAGAGGGGACAGGACAAAACCTTGTCGTACTCCGGATCTTATGGTGAAGTGTTCTGATTGTCCTCCAGCTGCTCTCACTACGCATTCACTCTTGTTGTATAAGCTTTTACATATGTTTGTCAGATGTGTACTCACAGCATATTGTTTAAAGATCCCCCACAGTCTGTTTCTATCTACTCTATCAGATGCCTTTCTTTGGTCGACAAAGGCTAAGTAGAGTGTTTCATTGAATTCGATTGATTTTTCTATAATTTGTCTAAGAGGAAAAATGGCATAAGTGCATCCTTTGTTTTCCTAAATCCAAGTTGTGTTTCGCGTAGCTGGGGTTCTATAATAGTTCGTAATCTTATCTCATGAATTTAGCAAAACTCAACCGTGAAATGCCTCTGTATTGTGTGCATTTTCTTTTGCTGCCTTTGTTTTTCCAAATTGGTATAATTATGGCGTTTCCCCAGTCTCGTGGTGTTTGTTGTTCTACCCAAACGTGGTTGAATAGTCTATGTAGCTATGCTGTTCCTACTTCTCTTGCTGCTTTAATTAGTTCATTTGGTATGTCCGAGTGATTTGTTCAATGGGGCTAATCTGATGGCTTCTATAATCTCTTCTTTCAGTATGTCTGGTTCTAGTTCTTCGGTGGCATATGTGTCGGTTTCTTGAATTCCCGTGACATCTGATGGAATGTTGAGAACTTTTTGGAAGAACTGTTTCCATCTTATTAGGATGTGTTTTTGTTCACTTATTGGATCTCCACTTTCGTTGTTAATTATTTCAGTTGGGTCAAAGGGTTCTCCTCTGGTTCTCGTTGCACTTAACTTTTTATAGAAGTTTCTAATTGCTTCCTTGTAATTTTTATTTAGAGTTTCTCCATACTCCACCTAGTCCTTTTGTTTTTCTCTCTTTACTATTTTATTCACGTGTCTTCTCGCTATTCTATATTCTATGTAATCGTATTTCTGTTTGCTCTTCGACAACTTTTTATATTTTTAATTTTTTTTGTCTTTTAAAGATTTCTGTACTTCTGCGTTCCACCAACTTCTTATTTTCTGTATCGGTGTTTTGCGTTTTTTCGTGGTTCCACATGTTATCTTTGCAGTATTTAAAATGCTTGATTTGAACATCTCCCATTCTTCTTCCAGTGTTCTTTTTCATAATTTTCCCCACTGCCTCTTCTTTGAGATTTTTTTTAAGTTTAGTGATTCGCATGCATGCATGGCATGCATTTTCCTGGTCTTTGCTTGCCTTCTACTGATGATTCTTATTGTGGCAACGACTGCTTTGTGGTCTGTGTTCTTAAGTTGGGCACTGCCCTTGCATCTAATATATTTCTCTTTCAGTTATTTCTTGTCAATATAAAATCAATTTGGCTTTTAGTATCTAGACCGTTCCATTTATACCAGGTGTATATTTGTGAGTCTTTGTGTTTATAGAATGTATTTGTTATATAGAGGTCGTGTTGGCTGCATAACTCTAACAGTGTACTTCCGTTATCATTTCTTTCATTATGTTGGTCACCAAATGCTCCAAGATGTTTTTTTATGCCCGCGCTGTTGCGTCCTACTCTTGCATTGAAGTCTCCCATAACTATGATGTTGTCCTGTTTATCTATTTTATTTATCACGTCATGGATGTCTTCGTAGAAGTCCTCGCATTTTTGCTCATTATTGTTTGTATAACATGGTGCGTATATGTGTACATATGTTGTAATTGTTTGTTCTTTTATTCTCACTGTTATGATTCTTTCTGATATATATTTTATTTCTAGTATTCCTCTTGCTAGCCGTGGTTTAATGACCATTCCCACAACGTGTCTTGCCTTTTCTTGCTGTTCCACTCCAGAGTAGACAAACGTGTAATGTTGGCGGATCTCCTTGCATCCTTGCCCCTTTATCATGGTGTCCGCTATTCCCATCAGTCCAATTTTCCTCTCTTTCATTGTTTCTAGGAGTTCTTCTTCTTTACTATTAAAACCGCATACGTTTATTGTACCTATTTTTTGAATCGCTGATCTATCTCGTAGTCCATTAACATTGCCGAGACTATATCCATTTGGGTCAGTCCGTTTATACTTGATCGTTTTGCTACGAGCAGTATGACGATCCCCTCCCGGCTTGCTAGGCCAGTCGCAGGTTTAGGACCCAAAAAAAAACATGTATTTTTCATTATTCCTCTTCCTACTGGAACTTTCCTTGTGAGTGCGTTTGTGGCTATCGATCTTATTGTTTACTTGTATTCTATTTATATTTGTATTTCACACCTTATATCTATATGTAGCTTAAAATTTCGCCATCTTTATTCTTAATAAAACTACTCCGGGCAATATGTCTGTCCACAAATTCCAGTCTCGTGTACTGACAATCATTTTTGATACTGATGTTACTAAATGTCATACTGCCCAGCATCGTCTCTCTTGTTCTGACCACGTAATAACCCCACCCCTCTTTTTTGTTGCATTAACAAACCCGGGTATATTGAGTTTGCATAGAAAGATCCAATTATTTGTTGTCTGCCATATTCTAAGATCTGTACACATGTATGTCTGTATTCATAGATGTACTTATTTATTGTCTGTCATATTCTATGACCTGTACCCACATTATTTTTTTTCCATATCCCTTACAGGACGTTGAAGTCAACATTAGCATTTTTCAGCTGCTGTCGATGTACTAGGCAAGATTACGCTCAGTAGTTTGCCATTGCTTTCTGTCTGCATTTATAGATCTACTTCCTAGCTATCCTCACTTACCAGTCTCTATAAGACCATCTGTCCCTTCATTAATAGCTGCCTAGCATGTGCCAATCTCTGTAATTTCATAAATATCTGCATTCATTCATTCATTCATTCATTCATTCATTCATTCATTCAGTTGTATGTACTTTGCAGAACCTCGCTCCCATAACAACCTTCCGGAAATCTCTCCATCATAAGCAAGATGTCCCGCGTCCGATACACCCATTTTTAGATCATCCGCCACATCCTATACCCATCTTCACTTTGCTCTTCCCCTTCCTCTCTTCCCAGGCACATACCCCTCCATTATTGTTCTCTCCAAACATTCGTGACGTTTCAAGTGATCAAAATATTTCAATTTTCTTCGTTTTATCGTCTTTAATAGCCAACATTCTTCAATATTTAGCTCTTGAAGTATGGCTGCAGTTGTTCTTTTCTTTATGCAAGATATTCTTATAATTCTTCAATACCATTTATATCCAATGGCTTTCATGCGTTGTTCAGCTTGTTTACTAAGTGTCCAGGTCTCGTATGTTGCAATATAAAAGATGCATGCTCTTAAAAATTTAATATTTGTAGTTATGTCTGTCCCTCTCCACAATTTATTCAATTGTTTTTGTCTTTGAAGAGCAACAGATATTCGTTTTTTAACTTCTTTCATTGTGTCACCAGCATTGATGCATTGACAAATAAATGTTTCTCTGTGTCTTTCCTCTTCCGTGCTCTTCTCTATTTGACTACGTATTATTATCTTTGGTTATTCATCGTGTCCTAGCATGTGGCAATCAATCTCTATTCTATGAATTTGAGATATCATGTTTTGTTCTGATACTCTATGACTTTGTTCTGATATACTTTCCGTGAATGTTATAAAATACTTTCTATGACTTTGCTCTGTATAATGTCCTTGACTTTGTTTTGATATACTTGTTATATTTCTATGAGGTTGTTCAGATATACATTCTTTGACTTTGATGTGAAATACTGCCTATGAATTTGTTCTGATATTTTGTCGATGACCTTGTTTTAATATACATTATTTGACTTTGCTCTGATATACTTTTTGTGACTTTGTTCAGATATAATTTCCTTAGCTGTGTTCTGAAATACATTGTATGGATTTGTTCCGATATACACTATTGCTTTTTTCGTTTACAATATGTTGAATTCATCTACAATACCTCTACCGATAGCAACAATTCTTTGCCGTACAACACAAATTCACGTGGACATGCAGTGTTGAAAAAGACAAACTCAGGGCCTACTTGAGTCCCTCCCGCTTGAATTTGTACGGTTCAAGTGTGGACTCCTCAAACACCCCTGCAGGGACGACGGAATCGAATGTGTTACAGTTGTGTGCTGAGACGTAGGATAGGCGTGTCTGCAATAAAGTGTCATAATGAGCTCTGTTTATCAACGTGCATTACTGATAACATGGACATGTGACATTCAATGACATGGCGAATCACACATAGCCGTCTGTATTCAACATACAAGAAATAACATTGACATGCATACTGGATTGCGGGATAGGGGTATTTCCTATCAATGGAGATGTGAGGTGAGTGCTTCCCTCCCCTTGCCTATAGGACACCCTTAGGCAATGTGCTGAACCCGTTTAGCCCCCCCCCCCCCCATCAGGATTAACTGAAGCCATAGGTGCATGTGGTGGATGGAGTTTAAGAGCAGCTGACAGATAGTTGTAGGTTATGCTCTCCAATTTCATGACGGTAGGCAACGGCTTTCTCATTTGTGGGGTGGGAGGGGTTGGGGGGGGGGGGGCAATGGCTAAGATCATCCACCTGTAGGGTCACTGCTAAGAAGGACAGCAATGCCAGACTACCTCCTCTGTATGTGCCTAGAAAATCATGTTTCGTCAATTCGCAGGTAATCAGAGAAACAGCGTAAATGGGTCCTCCATAGTTGCAGCCTCGCTTGGTAGGAGTTGTCATGTGCGTAAGATGACTCTAGACCGTCAGCAAGCGACAAGTGCAAAAGAGTTATCATTATCAAGTGCCATAGAGTAGGCGTTCTTGACTCTCAACAGATCTCGATCTTTGGTTTTCTGGATCAAATCCGTTGTTGATATTCTTCCATGCCATCGTTTCAATCCTTACATAATTATTTCTGTTGGTCTGCCTCTGTCTCTCTTCCCCTTGATCTTTCCAGTTGTCGCGATGTTCTTCAATGCATCGCTTCTCATCACATGACCAAAGAAAGCTGTTTGCCTTTGTCATGGTCTTATATGTGTAAGGAAGAATGTAAGTGCCGGTATGTAAGCGAGAGCCAGTGTAAGCATAGCTGAGGTAAAGGGCAGTAAGAGACACCACGGCTTGGCTAGGGGACGGTCAGGCAAGAAGCCCGTGAACAGAGCCACGTGATGTGGGAAGGTCAACGAGGAGAGTGGCAGTGTGTGTGAGGCAGCGAATAGAGACGGACGTGTGGAGATCTAGAGAACGCTAGAACGATAGAACGATAGTGGTTGTGACGGATAGATGGAGATGAACGTTGTGTATTGATATTCGAGGAATGTACTAACTGTGATATGTGCGGGATGATGTGAAGTTGTGATTGTGAATGATCATGCGGGCGACAGTGTAAAGATCGCCATTGTGAGTTAGCGCGTGGCTGTTGGTGGTGAACGATTGTTTGAGCGTGAACTGCGATCATGTTGTCAGCTTGTAATATATTGTAATAAATGATTGTTCAGGAGATAGCTCCTGCCAGTTTCCGATTGCATTCATGTGTTACTGATTGCCTGCCAAACAAAAAAATGGCCATACCCAAACAGAGATTCAAGGCAGAAAATTTGAACTAGAGGTATGCCACAATTTTGCTTGTAAAATGGTTATAATTGTAGCAGATCTATTGTATTGCATATCAAAGTAAAGAGGATTGCACAAGGAACATGACAGTGTTAATAATAAATTGATAGGTTACAAATATTAGGACAATAATGACAGGTTTAATAATAACAACTGAAATTAAAGAGGTAAAAATTATTTAAAAAATTGCACATATAAGTTCTTTTCTACATTCCTATACTACTAATCATGTTTAATTTACTGAATAATCAAACAAACACCACTTGTCTTCAAGAATATAAACAGTATTGCTCCATAAAATACACCAAAAGGAAATTTTGGTGCATAATCTGAACCATGTCTTTTTCACAACAAATGACAACAAATAATGGCCGCAACCTTCAAGTTAGGGTCTATCACAATAATGTTATGAAAATGGTTAACATTGTAGCAGAAATGTTGTATTATATATCAAAATAAAGGGGATTGCACAAGGAATGTGATGGTAATGGATTTATTGCTGTAGTTTAGAAATATAATAAAATAATAATATAATTTGTCAAATAATTTGACAAAAATAGGTAAAATTAATGTAAACATTGCACATATAAGTTCTTTTCTACATTCCTATACTACTAATCATGTTTAATTTACTGAATAATCAAACAAACACCACTTGTCTTCAAGAATATAAACAGTATTGCTCCATAAAATACACCAAAAGGAAATTTTGGTGCATAATCTGAACCATGTCTTTTTCACAACAAATGACAACAAATAATGGCCGCAACCTTCAAGTTAGGGTCTATCACAATAATGTTATGAAATGGTAGCAGAAATGTTGTATTATATATGAAAGTAAAGGGGATTGCATAAGGAACATGTTAGTGTTGTTTCTATTGCTGTAGTTTAGAAGTATAATAAAAATAATGTATAGATAAAAATTAATAAAAAAAATTGCACTCACCAAGGGGTTTAGTGTACTCCTCTGCAGCTAATCCTGTTGAATTTACTGAATTATTACACAAACACCACTTGTCCAACGTTAGGAACAGAATTATTCCTAACAAATATCCAAAAATAAGTTTTGTTGCAGATTCTGAAGCATGTCTTTTTAACACAAGATTTAGGAAATCAGGAAAACACTTGGCAGATTTTTTTGCACATAGATAAAAGATTACTATTTACAAATGTCAGTTTATTGTTATTTACAATATATGACAGTCTATTTGTGATAGGCTGCGAAGCAAACTTTGGGGCACAAGTGTGGTCTATTAGTGCAGCCAGAGCAAACATACGATGATCTGCGTCGTTTAGCTGGAATGCTGCACACAACACAGATTCTCTGAACACCAACAAACTCTATCAAATGCTTGGCTCCTGTAACTCTGTCAACAAAATTTCCTGCTGTAGATTTTTTTTTATTCTTGGGCATGCAGAGTGTGGCACTTTCAGGAATACTCTTCGCTGCTTCGCGGTGTGCACTTTCCAGTAAACTTTGCTTGAAATCCTTCAATGACAGTTTTTTGTCTCCATTCTCTGTTTGGCAAAGCCAAAAGCCTTTTGAAAGCCTACTCTGTTGACATTCAGTGTGCCTGTATAATTGAAATTGTTGGAATGCAGATAGTCAATCAGAGCTTTCGAAGTGTAGAATCTGTCAGCAAAGATGTGATGACCAGGTCCGAGAACATTCAGTAGTGTGGCAAACACTTTCACTGCATGAGCAGATGTGGGATCTAACTCCGGATTGTACGCGGTGTTTCTTCCATAGTATATTTTTAAATTCATCACATAGCCAGTCGCAGAATCACAAAGGCCAAATGTTTTGATGTGGTACTTGTGCGGCTTTTTTGCATTGTATTGTTTGTACTGAAATCTGCCCTGCCACCCAATAACCATTTCATCAATGGACACATTTTCAAATGGGTAATATGCTGCCTGGAATTTCTTGAGAATCATGTCCACAAGAGGTTCAATTTTAGTTGCACCCACTGCGTCTGGTTCACATACGTGAAACATGGTGTGATAAATAGATTCAAATCTATTTCTGGAAAACATTGTGGCATACCAAGGAGTATAGAAATGTGAAGCAGTACTCCAGTAGTCCTTGATCCATGGTCTTCGATCAAGTCCCATAGAAATAATGACAGACGTAAACTTCAACCATTCGTGCTTCGTGAGTGGGGTCCAGGAATGCAGACGAGAATGTTTTCTGTTAGGAGTGTTCTGCATCAGCATCTTTTCTGCATATTCATTTACATTTGTAATTATACAGTCTACTATGTGATCGTCAAAAAACACATTGAGAAAATCCATTGGTGTTTGAAGTTTATAAAGTTCAGGATTGACGTGAATCCTGCGAGGACGAATCTCAAACTTAGGTTTTGTTTTTCCTTCTGACACATCATGCCATGTGGATGCTGTTGAAGAAGATGGTAGAGCTGCTTCAATCTCTAAAGTGTCTGGTAAAATTAAAGAGCTTTTACCTCCAGATTTATTCATTTTTTGAACTGTTTGCATTTGTTTGCGCTTAGTAGTAATTCTGACTTGCTGATATTCATTGTGAGACCCATCAGCTGATGACAAACTTTCACTGTCGTAAGTTTCCCTATCACCATGTGCTAACACTTTACCTGATTCACTATAAGAACTACAACTATCAGAATCTTCATTCAAATCGGAATCACTATCGTCCAAAACTGTTTCAAATAACAATCTTGCTTGGTCTGATGTGTCTACGAGGCCGCAAACTAGAAGGAGGCGTTGCCATTTGTAAGAAAATTCAAAACAAAACTTTGAAAAAGTCCTTTCTAACAGTCTAACACAGAAAATGGATCCCAATATCACAATGCCGGAAGCGAAATCTTGCGCTGGGGAGATTAATTTAATGGGACACTAAAATAGTGGACTGGAATGGAGAAATGGTTCAGTTTAAACCACGATAATAACAAATCTTTAAAGTGGATTGCGGGCGTCGCACAAGGGTTACGGGGTCTATCAGACGGTCTCCGGCAGGCAATCAGTTAGTAGATGTGTCGTAGATGTTATAATATGCCTGCCATAGTCCAGTGGGCTAGACGGAGCCAGTAGTAGGACTCTGACAGCCTTTTTATTATTGTTGAATATAGTGTTCTAGTTTCATTAGCCTCTGTCAGGCAGTCATTGTTAGTTACTTTGGCAGTCCAAGGAATTCGCAACATTCGTGTCCGTAACCACATCTCTTTAGCTGCCAATCTACTCCTAATTTGTTTTTTCATTTACATTCCAAGATTCACAACAATACAGCACAACAGGCTATATATAGGATTTCAGCACCCTCCTTCTTACGTTAAATGATAGTGGCTTATTGCATAAGATAGTCTTCATTTTCTGAAATGCAGCATTTGTTTGCGCTATTATGCTCTTTATATATAATTTGAATCTTCCATTTGATGTTATAAATGCCCCCCCCCCCCTTTTTTTTTAAAATTCGCATATCCTTTACAGGACATCGCTGTCAACAGCAGCATCTTTCAGCTGTCTGTTGATCTCTTGGCAAGATTACGCTCAGTAGTTTGCCATTGCTTTCTGAGCGGCCGGCTCAGTTATCCCGCAAGTCACCAGCGGGGATCGAACCGCTCCCAGCTCTCGCCCTGCTACGAGACTCTGCGGGATAAACGGGATTACGGAGAAAGTGTTGTAACCCCTCAGCCAGAGAGACCGGCATAAATGCCCCTAGGCACTTAAAACTATCCACTTGGTGGATAATTTTCCCTTCTATCTCTATTTCACATAGGGTGTCATCATTTTTTTTTATTGATATCACCATTGTTACTGTTTTCTGGATATTCAAGGAGAGTCCTTTCTTTGCACTCCTTGTTACTACAGTGTCCAAAAATTGTAGTAGATCTTTTGCATTAAACGCCATCAACATTTAAAGTGGGAACATATACTGTTAGAACTATGAGTGGGAATTGCACATTTGACAATATTAAGAAGGAAATGAAAAGACTGAATGTTAACATCTTAGGTATATATGAACAAGGTGGATAGGGATGGGCATTTTAACATCTGAGGAATGTAACATAATCCATTCTGGTGGAAAGAAAAAACAGCGAGGGTAACATTTATAATTTATATGGAGAGTTCACAAGCTATCAAAGGATATTGGACTGTGTCAGACAGAATATTACTAGAAAACAATCAGGTCCTATAAGAAAAATTAGACGTAGACAGAGACATTTGTTGGACAAGTTATGAGAGGAAATAAACTGGAGAACTCGGTGACAGCTTGCAAGATTGAAGGGATATGAACAAGAGGAGTGCAGAGAATATGGATTGACCACGCGTTATAGTTGAGACAATAACACAGAGCCGATCCACGACTCTGGTGATCGTGTGAGATGGCTAAACATGACCGCCCACACTTAACGGTATGGCACATGGTGATGATGTCGATGGGTTTTTGTTATCACAAGCGACATTCCAATTGGGTATTCCTAGGCGGGTTCAGTCCTCCGATTCAGTAGCCAAAGTTTTTTCTATTCACTGTATCGCTATGTTCACTGTTCACTCCATTCAATAAAGTTCGTTCGATCGTAAGGTCCCATGAGGAGTTTGTTGTAATGTCTCCTCTCTTGACCTCAAAGACATCATTGACATACTTGGCCAGGCTTCACTCGCAATTCGTGTAGTCGTATTAGCATTAGAGACTCGTGGGCATCTATAGGATGGGTCTGTACTGAATTGACGATATGGACTAAAAAAAACACACGCGATGTTGCTTAATACACTAACAGCCCCATGCAGCGTTTTGTTTTTATTTGATGCCAAACATTTTAATCTCATTTTGCATAACTGGGACCTGCTAAATCAAAATATCACATTTATGTTACTGTACAAGCTCTAGTATTTTAGATACAGGCTTTTGTGCATTTACTAATATTATTACAGTATTCTCTCAAGGCTCTGAAGAAAAACAAAACACACTATTGCTAACTAGTCACTTACAAAATGAATCTGCTTGTGTACTTACTGAGAGGCCGAGAACCACTGTTATCACTTTTATATGTGTGTTGTAAATATTAAGGGTTTTAATGGAACAAATTTAAAAGAAAAAAAGATTTAGATTCTGCTATGCGATATGTTCCATACAGAAATGATATACCCATTCCAACTTTCAGTCAGGTTTCAGATTCCCTGCTAGAAAATGAGACGGCAGTGGTAAGTGGAACAACAAGTTACAGTGATAGCGATTTCGAAGATGATTTTTCAGCAGATCAACACTTCGACCAGCGTGGACTGAATGATCTAATCCGAGATCTATATCTCTCCAAGGATTCTTTATAACATTTGACTTCACGATTAACATAAAACAATATTACTGACTGCTGAAACAAAGGTTACATTTTATAGGAGCAGAAAGCAAGGTTTTCCTCCATTCTTTTGTAAAGAAAACAACATTGTGTTTTATACTATTGTAGGAGATCTTGTACACGAAAAGTGGCGACTTTTCATTGACAGCTTCAAAAGAAGTTTTAAAGTTAGTTAGTTAGTTAGTCGCAGTTCCAACTTCACAGCAACGGGTCGTCCCCATTATGCTCTGTTCATGTGAAAGTGAATATCACACAAAACGCTCCCCACTGCCCAATGTGAAAAGAGGAAAAGACAGGAGTCTCGACAAACAACAGCCCGCACAGATACACTGTGCATAATGCCGCCGCCAGAATGTCAACACAATAGTCCCCCACAAAACATCCAGTTCATTTCTGATGGAATCGGCAGTCATTTTCCCATCTGGATGTTTCCTAGATGTTCACCCGCACAGTCCACGAAATACAGTTCATCGTCGATGGTAGTGACAGTCAATCAGAAGCCCAGCAGCCACGCATTTCTGCATAAGGCAAAAACCGGTCGACTCTGGGACATAGCCATCTGCCATCGCTCCGAACATGCAGTCACGTTCCAAAAAACCTTGGGCAGATTCAAAAGCACTTCACACGAAACTCACAGCTCACAGTGTCGCGCCACGCACTCACTCAGTAGCAGGGCCACGGAACCATCAAGGTTTAAAGTGTTCTCTTACACAATATTAATAAATATGGCGTAATTCCGATTGCTCATTGTACCACAACGAGGAGGGATATGCTACAATAAGCACAGTTCTGTAAAACATGAAGACATTAGGAAGTACTGGATGGTTTGTGCAGATTTGAAAATGAGGAATTTCTTACTTTGGCAGCAAAGGGGATTCACAACATATCCACGCTTTATATGTGTGTGTGGTAGCAGGGCAAAGAATACGCACTGGACGAAGAAACAGTGGCCGTTGAGGGATGAAGTTATTGTCAACAAGCCTTTCATTGATAGAACAAGAGATCAACTGCCACCATTACATATAGAGCTTGACTTGATAAAGCAATTTGTTAATGCAATGAACGAAGATGGTACCTGTTTTAATTACTTATGCAGAACATTTGTGGAATTGAGCATAGGCAAACTTAAAGGTGCAATTTGTGATGGGACTCAAATTATAAATTTAATAAACGATCGGCATTTTATTAATTAGATGAACAAAACAGAGTCCACAGTCTGGCCATCATTTGTTTTAGTTGTTCACACGTTTCTAGGAAACTTTAAAGCAGGCAATTATTTGGAATTGTATGAAAACATCCTTTTGAGTTTTTGTAAGCTTGGATGCAACATGAGCAACACATAGCACTACCTCCATAACCATTTACATTTCTTTCCCGAGAATTTTGGTGACTTTAGTGTGGAGTAAGGTGAAAGATGTCACCAAGATATAAATCAATGGAATAGATATATCAGAGACTGTGTGATGCCCACATGATGGCAGTTTGCTTTTGGACCCTTATATTACAGTCGAAATTCCACTGATGGCACCTTACTCTAGGCTTGTACATAACACGTGTCCTACTAAGAAGGTGTTTCTTAGTTATTTCAAAATCTAGAGCTGATAGACAAACAATGCTGATTACATTTTTTAAATCAGCACCACAAAAGTACATAAGAAAATCTGTAGAATTTAAGGCACCAAAATGTGTGTAATCCAGTGTAACAGATACCGTGTGAGAAACTGAAGACAGACTGTTTGAACAGGAACCAGTGGACTAAGGACTGTCGTAAAGGATGGAAACAAAAGGGTTCTCAGAATGATGCCAGCAACTATGTAAAGTCACCACACACAAAAACACATTACACAAAAACGTAGTATTACACACTCTCATTTTTTTTTTGCATATCCCTTTCAGGACGTTGCAGTCATCATCAACATTTTCAGCTGCTGTTGATGTACTACGCAAGATTATACTCAGTAGTTTGCCATTGCTTTCTGAGCGACTGGCTCACATACCCCATAATTTACCAAGGCGGCGAAAACCGCTACCGATTCTCGCGCAGTTTACGTTACTCACGAGAATATACGAGATTATGGAGAAAGACGTTAACCACTAGGCCAGGGAGATCAGGTCACTCACAATTGACAAGAATAAATGAGTTAAGAGGATCTAGTAACGAAACTTGTAAGAATTACTGGGAGATGGTAGAAGCAAAATGTCAATATTTTGACGGGTGACCTAATTGAAAAGATACGGATAAAAAATAAAAAATCCGGCTTCGAAGAAAGTATGCGTAAATATGATCATAAAGATAAAGAACGAAACATAGAGTCATTGCTAACTTCTGCGGAGGAAATCTAAACGGATTGAGAGCAAGCTTGTTTCAACATAGGAGATTACAGACAGACATATTACGTCGACGACAGTAACCACACATTTCCAGTCAGTTCGTGTATGTCTCAGCGATTTGTTCTGGATATTTCAAATTTTAAACTGTTGAAGTTTTGAGTAAGAGTCTATTGTGATGACCATCTAACTTAATGGAGAACTCAGAAAGAAATCTCAAATCTCAACGACCGCCTCTGCTTCCATACCCATGCTGGATTTCGTATTGGAATATGCTTCAAGTTGTTCTGCGACGGCCTCTTCCGTTCACTTAGCTCTTATTCCGTATACCGAACTCTCATCTTGCTCCAATAATCAGTCGGTCGGTTACATAACTAACTCGTTTTCTGCAGTGATACTTTCTATCAGCTGCCTTCCTTTCATTTCCACTGCCCCATTGCAGCACATCGTGCATCCCTTGCCAAGTGGACACGATGACATGTTAAATACACATTAAGGTGTGTAGATATTTCCTTTAATATTTCAATTTCTATTATAAGTAAAAAGGTTAGGAACCTGTGTAACGACTTCATGCGCATTGGTATAGTAATTGAGAAATATTTGTTTACAACAATCGGCACAATCAGGTAGTGATATTAACAGTATGGCACCAGTCGTCATTACCTTCCGAGACATTTTCTGGTATACCTTTTAGGCGTTGTTGGCCTTGACATCGAACTCCTGTTAAAAAATTCTAAGCGAATTCCAACCATGGCCACTGGCGCGGCAGACCACTACCACGACTCCCATGTATACTACAGTATTGTGTGTCATCTTGTCTAGGGCCAAACCTGGTCGGGTGGGACTTGTTTTGTAGAATCATATTGATACAAAGCAGAGCTACGTTCGCACGGCTTTGGTGCATCCCAATTATATACGCTTTTTCTGTAAGATTGGTTATCACTGACTGACATTGCTACATTGAGAGCTGAGGTTTTCAGAGCTGCATACACTAGTATATCACTCATAAATCTCTAACGAAACATTGAATAGATAAGGTATCATCATCATCATCAAATACTTTGCCAACTGACGTGAGCACATTTAATTATCTCCAACGGCATGAATCGGTCCATGTACTATCTCATTTCCGTGCCATGGTACACGATTCAATCATTTTCTCTCGCTGCCTTTTCCTATATATCTCTTTCCACAATCTCTCCATTTGCCACAGCAATTCCCGTTATTGACTTCTCGTTATGTGGCCAAGAGATGAAGACTATCTCATTCTGATGTTTGTGATAAGTTGTGTCTGCGACTAAGTCTCTCTCAAAATGTCCATACTGCTCATCTGGGCTATCCAATAAATTTTCAGAACCATTCTCTAAAACCACATTCCCAAAGTCCCCATAGGTGTTTTCGCAGGTTTATTAATTGCCCTGGGTTTGCTGCCATGGTTAGAATTGTCTCTATGTAACATGGCAAGGTTTTATAGCATACAATGGTCTTCATTTATAATGGATTTTTTAGTGGAAAACAAAAACTCGCAAATACTGATATCAGCCTTGCGTGGAAATTGCTAGGCAAGAGAGATATACGTGGGCTTAGACATTTGAACAGTTAAAACTGACTCACCAGGGAATATATAATAATGTAATCATCGGAATTTCAGAAGACAGAGAATTGGAGAACTGTGATTACCGATGTATACTTCAGACAGGCACGTGCAGGAGAGCAATATGCCATGGAGCAGATCGAGTTAACATACCCACACCATAATCAATTACTGAAGGCATTAACTGGTGGACCATCAGATTTGAACACAGATCATTACCCCATTTACTGCGGCCTTTCTACATTCCTGCCAGTTTGCAAAGAAAATGAATGGTCCCATATGCTCAAAGAAGTCCGTACAGTCTGGTTGTCCTTGAAGATCGTCCAGGGTTAGAGACTTGATCTGGTTAGTGTCGAAGGTGCCAGGCCTGCGTGGAATATATATATCAGATGTTGTTTTAGCTTGCAATACTTACATATGTAAGTATGTTATACATGTTTATTGGACGTATGTTCTTTAAATATCAATTACATACACGCTGATAGCTGCCCACAATGCGAAATTAAATACGGATTGTGAGAACATGGCGGGCTGTTTGATGTAGCAATGTAGATGCCATGGAGTAAGTTAACTCCTATGTAGAGTTGGCTATTCGTATCATAAGAGAAAAGAAAACTTTCATTGGGTGTGTAATAAGAGAAGATAAAGTGAAGTAAGCTGGTAGTTGTAGGGGAAAGGATGGGCGACTAGGAAAAAAATGTGGGGCGTGCAAAGAGGGAAAAGGCTTGGCAGATAGCCAGCATGTAATGAAATAGCATCAGTGTTAGAAATGACGGGCAATATACAAGACAACATGTTTGTAGACAGAAATTGTGGGGCAATACAGAGACATAAGACTGTAAACAGAAATGATGGGGTAATGCACGAGCAATACACGAGACAGAAGTCTGTAGACAGAAATGGTGGGCAATACACGGGACATACGACTTTAGACCGAAATAGGAGCAATACACGAGACTGAATACTATAAACAGAAATGATAACATCATTTATTATGGAGGAGAAAATTGACAAAGGAGGGTAGCAATTATTTTGGACCGGCAAACCTCAAAATCTGTTCAAGGATATTGGGCCGTGTCAGACAGTTTTTGTGTGTGTCGTTGTTGCGTATCCCTTACGGGACGTTGCAGTCAACACCAGCATTTTTCAGCTGCTGTTGATGTACTAGGCAAGTGTTACGTTCAGTAGTTTGCCATTGCTTTCTGAACGACCGGCTCCCATACCAGCACGTTATAAAGCAACGCGAAACGGTCTGCTGCACAAATCGGTCGCAGTTTAGCTACGAAGGCATGGTACCCGGCTCACGAACCGCGTTCGCAAGCCTTTAGCCACGGAGCAACAGAGTTCTACTAGTTAAATTAAGCTGCAGACATTTGGCATACATGTTATTCAAGTATATGCCCCAACATGAGAATCCAGTGAAGATAGTGTAGAAGAATAGTATAATGACATAGGGTCTGATTTAAAGAAATATAAAAATTCAGAAATGAAAATCATAATAGGAGACGTCAAAGAAAACGTAGGATATCAAGGTGATAGATACACAGTACTAAACTATGGTTTAGAAGAGAGAAATGAAAGAGGATACAGACTCGTAGAGTGGGCAAAAGAGCAGGATTTTGATTGTAGGAATTACCTGGTTTAAGCAACTCCCAAGAAGATTATGGACATGGAGGAGTCCTTATAGCAGGACTAGCAACCAGATTGATTACATTTTGATTAGCAGAAGTTTTAGAAATGTGGTAACAATAGCAAAAACAGTTCACAGTGTTGATTGTTGTAGTGACCACAGATTACTTACAGGAACATTGAGGATAAAGTTAAAGACAGTCAAGTATAAAACAGGAAACACTAAATATGCTTTGTGAACATTGTGTAACAAAAAGGAAATACAAAACAAATTCAACATAGAAGTGCAGAACAGATTTGATATATTGTCTGATCTAGAGATCCGTTTCCAGGATGTGGATGATAAATGGGAAATGTTGAAGAATCCAATCAGTTTGACTGCAGAAACAATTATTCCACAAATAAAGAAGGTGAGTCGTAAGAAATGAATAACTGAAGAAATTTTACAACTAATGGAAACAAGAAGACTCAACAAAAATAATTCTGCCAAATATGACGAAATTCACAGACAATTCAGAATATTATGTAAGGAGGAAAAATAATCATGGCTTGAGGAAAAGAGCTTAGAAATTGAAAAACAACACAACAGTCAAAATACAAAATTAGTGCACACAAGAATTCAGGAACTTACTAATAAAAGAACAAGGGAATGAATGAATCACCAAAATACGAGCAGTGGATAATAAAAGAACAAGTACATCAGCGGGCTGTATAAAAACTAAAGATGGCAAAATCATAATAAAAAAAGATCAGATTCCACATGTATGGTCAGACTATGTGAAAAACCTTTATGATGATAACAGAGATGAACAGTATGATATTCGATTTAATAATGAAGGACCGCCAATTTTGAAGATAGAGCTTCGAAAAGTTCTTAAACATATCAAAGCTGGCAAGACCCCCGGTTCAGATAACATCACAACAGAAATGATTAAAGCTTTAGAAGAATATGCAATAGATCAAGTCACCAGGTTGCTGAACTCATTATATGATACTGGAGATATACCTTCTGAATTATGTAACTCTGTATTTATTGCAATCCCAAAGACATCAGGAGCCCTGGAATGTGATCAACATAGAACAATTAGTATAATGCGTCATTTAACAAAGATTTTGCGACGGCTTATCATGCAAAGAGTGAGGAAGAAAATACAAACTGAAATAGGGGAAGAACAATGTGGTTTTGTAGAAGGAAAGGACACAGTAAATGCTGTGAATATGCTGCGAACAGTTATTGAACGTGCTATAGAAGTAAAAAAAAGATATACATCTGTGCTTTATTGAATACACAAAGGATTTCGATAGAGTGAGACATGTCAACTGGTAGATATGCTTACAGATCTACAAATTGATGGGAATAGACTTATAAAATATATATAAGACTTATAACAAACATATATTGGAAACAACAAGCTGCCATAAGTATTGATAATGAAGTGGAACAATATCAGCCTATTAAGAGAGGTGTTTGGTGTATAATGTCTCCAGATCTTTTTCCCTATACCGTGAAAATATTTTAGAAATGTAGAAGATATAAATGGAATCAGCATTGGAGGACGAAATATCATTAACATTAGATATGCAGAAGATACAGTATTGATTGCAGACAATGAGCAGGATCTGCAACAATTAGTAGATGCAGTTGTTGCACACAGTGAACAACTGGAATTAGAATTAAATTGTAAAATGACACAGATTATGGTCGTCACTAGGAAGAACGAAATACAACAAGGTAATATACACGTAAATGGGAATAATCTTCATCAAGTGAATCGGTACAATTATCTCGGGACAGTCATGGCAACTGATGGGAGATGCGTTGTAGAGATTAGAACAAGAGTCGCCATGGCGAAAGTAGCCTTTAGCAAGATCACAAAGATTTTTACCAATAAAATGATGTCAATTGAAACGAGAAAAATAGTGTTGAGGGGATAAATATAGACTGTTCTTTTGTACGGATGTGAAACTTGGACAATGAGCAGTCAAGCTGAAAAACATCTGATGGCTGCAGAAATGTGGTTTCTGAGGAAAATGCAAAGAATACCATGGACAAACAAAATAACCAATGGCCGAGTACTACAGGAGACAAATGACAATCGTAAACTGATTAGAGAATTTAGATGTAGACAGTCAAAATCTTTTGGACATGTTATGAGAAGAAATGGATTAGAGAATTTAGTGACAATTGGCAAGATCGAAGGGAACAGACCAAGGGAAAGACCGAGAACATCAAAGACATTGTACAAACAAACGGAATAAGGCCATCAGGTGTCACCCATCGGGCGCTGGGGTGATACTTACTCGCGTTTGACCATAAAAGTGGAAGGTAATTGTATTGATGATGATGGATATACTGGAATTTAAAAGAAAACAGTTTTTACATCGAAAAGAGCAAAAATTTTGTTTACAAGAGAAATTGGTAACAGAACTGCATTCGTTAATGTTGCATTTAAAGAGATACATACTTGATATCCGTGTTTCTGGTGAAGTTGTATGGCTTCAAGTAGATAGTTCCATCGTCCCCTTGTGTAACAATTTCAATTAACGACTCCAATAGCACTCCGGCAGTAGACAACTCGAAATACACAATAGGCACCTACGGCAATAGTAGTAAGTGTGAATAAAATCGATAATTATGTTGACAGACAGACATACCAAACGATTGACCGGCCGGCTTACTGACAGACAAAGGGGCAGACACGCATACGAACAGACGGTGGTTACAACAAAAAGACATTGAGACTTATAGATAGAAAGACTCGAAGAAAGAGACTCAGCAAAAGAGTCAGGCAGCCATTACACACACAGACAATAACACATATAGTCATGCGCACAGAGATAGACAGACAGGCAGGCAGACAGGCAGGCTGACAGACAAATATACAGACAGACAGACAGACAGACAGACAACAGACCGACCGACCAACCGACAGACAGACAGACAGACAGACAGACAGGCAGACAGAGACAGACATGTATGTAGATAGACAGACAGACAGACAGACAGAACGAACGAACGAACGAACGAACGAACGAACAAACTTTATTTTCAAAGGGTTAAGAATTGGACACGCAGGCCCGTCTAACATTCTGCCCTTCTATCACTCTCTTTCATACATTAATTAATTCACACATCCTTCAAGGCTAACAGAGAACAGCAACAATATAAAAGATATGCATTATAAAGGCATGGGCAAAATGCGAACATCAAAACTACACGACTCAGTAATATTAGATAATGGTCTGACACTCGTTATTAGCCTACTGGCCTACAAAAAGGGGACTGGCTGTTATACTAGAGTATTGTTATTATTATTATTATCTCTATTATTAAGGGGGAAGAAAATCGATATTGAGATAGTGTTCGAATAATTTGCGTTTATATCAATAGGGATTGGTGATGTCTTTGATTTCTTGTGGAAGATTGTTCCACAGCTGAGCTGCAGAGTACGTTAAGTTTGTTTTGTATAAGTCAATCCTAGGCTTCGGAATGTGTAGTATATTTAAACGTTTACTGTGTCTAGCATTATATTTAAACAATGGCCAAAGGTAATTTGGGGCATTCCGATGCAGGATTTTGTGAATTAGTTTAGCTTTATTGAAAAGCAGGCGTTTGCGGAATGGTAGTAACTGAAGGCGTTTATACAGGCTAGGGCTAGGAATGTCAGATATATGTTTGCTATAAATTAGACTCATGGCTCGTTTCTGGAGTGAGTAAAGTCGCTTGGTGTTTGAATTAGAACAATCGTCCCAGATTGTAGAGCGAGTAGTCAAAGTGTGTCTGTATATGAGAAGTATAGAATAGTTTCCTTGTGTCCTCATCAAGGAAGTTTTTAATTTTGGCGATAGATAGATAGATATATAGATAGATAGATAGATAGATAGATAGATAGATAGATAGATAGATAGATAGATAGATAGATAGATATAGATAGATAGATAGATAGATAGATACATAGATAGATAGATACATAGATAGATACATAGATAGATAGATAGATAGATAGATAGATAGATAGATAGATAGATAGATAGATAGATAGATAGATAGATAGATAGGACAAACTTTATTTTCAAAGGGTTAAGAATTGGGCACGCAGGCCCGTCTAACATTCTGCCCTTCAATCACTCACTTTCATACATTATTTCATTCACACATCATTCAAGGCTAACAGAGAACAGAAACAATATAAAAGATATGCATTATAAAGGCATGGGCAAAATGCGAACATCAAAACTACACGACACAGTAATATTAGATAATGGTCTGACACTTGTTATTAGCCATGTGGAATATACTGGCCTATCAAAAGGGGACTGGCTGTTATACTATGGTTTTGTTATTATTATTATTATCTCTATTATTAAGGGGGAAGATAATCCGTACTGAGATAGTGTTCGAGTAATTTGCGATTATATGAATAGGGATTGGTGATGTCTTTGATTTCTTGTGGAAGATTGTTCCACAGCTGAGCTGCAGAGTACCTTAAGCTTGTTTTGTATAAGTCAATGCTAGGCTTCGGAATGTGTAATATATTTAAACGTTTACTGTGTCTAGCATTATATTTAAACAATGGCCAAAGGTAATTTGGGGCATTCCGATGCAGGATTTTGTGAATTAGTTTAGCTTTATTGAAAAGCAGGCGTTTGCGGAGTGGTAGTAACTGAAGTAACTGAAGGCGTTTATACAGGCTAGGATTGTCAGATAAATGTTTATTATAAATTAGACTCATGGCCCGTTTCTGGAGTGAGTAAAGTCGCTTGGTGTTTGAATATATAGATAGATAGATAGATAGATAGATATATAGATAGATAGATAGATAGATATATAGATAGATAGATAGATAGATAGATAGATAGATAGATAGATAGATAGATAGATAGATGGATAGATAGATAGATAGATAGATAGATAGATAGATAGATAGATAGATAGATAGATAGATTGATAGATAGATAGATAGATAGATACGCTTACCTGTGATAATGCAGGTGCAACAACAGGCTGAATTATTACATCCAAAGGTGTGCGACTGCAACTATCTTTCTCCACCTGGTCCCTGTCACTAAAGTTGCCGTTTAGTACACAGTAAAACTCTGCCATGTTCTGTGACAACTCTAGATTTAAGACATACACACATTTCAGAAAATCAAAACAGTGTTTTCCCCTAGTGAATTTGAATACCGAAGACACAAACCATAGATCGTACGATTTATTGCCTGGCAATATTTGCTGCAGCTGATCAGCTAAAAATGCCAAGCGATAAATTGTACAATCTGTGTTTGGTGTCTTCGTTATTCAAATAAATACAATTATTAATTGTCTTATGTGTTATGTATACTAAAATTATGTGTGTCAGTCGCTTGCTATATTTATTTCATGTTATTTTTTTCCGTTATTTATTTATTTATTGTTTTTTACTTTGTTTTTGTTTTTGTGGCAGTCGTATTTGGTTGTTTCCATACTTCTTTCAGTATGTATACTGCTATCTCAGAGTTTCACTATTGTTGTTTTTATCTCTGTGTGTATATCTCTACTTATCCATCTTCAAAATGCTTCAAGTAGAATTAGAAAGCAACCACTTGTGAACATACTTTCAGTGCAATGTTAATTCTTCCAGAATCACAGACTGCACAATTAACTCCCTGACGAGGGCATTGTGTGATCTTGATGAGAATACCACTTGCATTATGACACGAGTCTATCTATGAGTGCGCGTCTCTCTCTCTCTCTCTCTCTCTCTCTCTCTCTCTCTCTCTCTCTCTCTCTCTCTCTCTCTCTCTCTCTCTCTCTCTCTCTCTGTGTGTGTATGTGTGTGTGTGTCGTTTTTTTAAAGGTGAAAATATCGACATTATTGTTATTGCAACTGGTTATTCTCCATTTGGCTCGGTCTCCATACGCCAAGCAGTTTACCGAGAGATTCACACAAAACACCACCTCCGAAGTTACATATCCGGCAATGATTCATAAAGGGAGCCTCTGGAAAGAAAATTGTCTGCAAAACCACATTCTTTACCCGAACGTCTTACTGTTGCGATGTTATCCCAGTAATTATGACTAAAAGGTCTGATATCTTTTCAACATCTCATTTTGAACATTTTCTAATATATGACCTATATATATATATATATATATATATATATATATATATATATATATATATATATATATATATATATATATATATATATATATATATATATACACACACACATACACATATACACACACACAGACACAAACACACACACACAAACACACACACACATACACACATAGGCTGACACACAGTTGCCAAGTATTACTTGTAATCACATTGCAAGTCTACAATTGGCCTTTTTTGCTTGTCTCTCTTACTAACTACTATTATAAATTCATGTTTATTTACTCACCGTAGGCTTGGAGCACTGCAATGAAAGCCAGAAATGAGCACAATTTGAGAGGCTGCATGTTGTCCAGTTTTCTCTTCAAATGAGACAAACAGTATTGCGTGATAGATAATATATACATGCGCCAACCAGGTGGACATAATTCAGAAATTCATGAGATTACGTTCATCACAATGCTGTCAAACAGGCCTGTGTCACATCGAATTATCATTCTATAAACAATTGAAATTAGGAAACAAAATAACAGCCCAAACTGTCGTGCCCTGTATCCTTAATCATCATTATATAATCGGATGTCTGCTTAGTTTAATAACAAGGAGGTAAGTATCACACCATATGCGCTCTAAATGTATGCATGCACAAAGATTTGGTTGCAGCAGGAATCTGTACAGAAAAGCTTTCACGTGAAATATAGAAATGGCAAATAATTCGCTGCCCTACAGGAAATAAGCTGTTTACTTCATGTTGTCAGCATTCATGATTGATATATTTATTGACGTTATTCATTGGATGCATTGTTATCTGCTGGCTGAAATCTGTGTCATTGATGGTGTATACGATTTCACTAGATATAATAAATCAATTATAAACAATGTATGTCCCAAGTGAGTGTCAACACAGCAGTTACAAACAACATGCGCAACCTATTGTATAAGTGCATACATTAGATACATTCAGATGATGGCGACCTCCTGGCATTGGCTAAAGTAGACACGTGCATGTGTGTTACAGGAGACACGTGACAGTTTGTTACAGGGGACACGTGCATGTTTGTTACAGGAGACAAGTGACAGTTTGTTACAGGGGACACGCGACTGTTTGTGACAGGAGACACGTGACAGTTTGTTACAGGGGACACGTGAATGTTTGTTACAGGAGACACGTGACTGTTACTGCTTTAGTCACCGACTGGACACTGACCACATTTTACAGCAGTTCATAGTTATGATTTTCCTCAGCTGGAGTACACATTTTGTCTTTACCTTTGTATTTCAGCTTGAGCTTTTTTTCCCCTTCCCATTTATGCATATAACCTCAAACGGCTTCCTAAATGCCGTCCTATCTTTACTATCACATGCATGACCATCAATGCTATTCCCATATTATTCATTTCTGCCTCTATTTTCTTCTCTGTATCATTTTATGTCTTTCGTTTGCCCTGGGATCCAGACAAAAATTTTCAAGTTATTTTGTTCTCATGTTTTCACAATGTATGGCCTACCCAGCGCCATCGTCTTTTCCTTGCCTTCTGACTGACTTATATTTGGTTATTTCTCTCTGTGAGCTCATTATTAACGACGCTATCAAACCACTGCAGCCCGTATATTCTACCACTATAATCACACTGGTTTATAGAAATACTTAATAGGAGACCACACGGTCTCACGTCGTATAATCTGCTTTCTAAGATCATTAGTTCCTAACAATTCTGTCATTACACTGCGGTAATCTCTTGTCATTGCCAACTCACCCTGTTGATACGTCTTGTTGCTGTCACCAATCAAGTCTCCAATCCAGTGACGCTTTCAAGAGTATATCATGCACTATACCGTTCAGTTAATGCATGCAGCTGTTGAAGATTAAAGACACGACCAAAAACACTAAAGTTCCAGAAAGAGCGTCGATGCCCAGTATCCACACTATACTAATGAAAAATCAGATTCGCTGGGCTGGTCACTTAACTCGTATGCCAGAACACATGCTCCATAAGCAAATTATTTTATGGCGAGCTGCGTTGTGGTAATCGCTCCCAAGGCGGCCAAATGAAACGCTTTAGAGACACAGAAAATCTCACTGAAAGCTTTTGGAATTCAACTTGACACCTGGGCGACTGCTGCTAAAGACCGTAATTCGTGGCGTACATCATTACATAAGGGTGCAGTCACTTGTGAAGCAACCAGGACTGCAAGAGCTGTGAAGAAAAAGCTGGACAGAAAACCCACTGTAGGAGATCCTCCTCCTGGAACGTCAAGCATAGTTCGCCAAGAACTTCGGCCTTCATGCGCCTGACATAAACGTTTGACTGCTATCCTCAGTCTACTTGCAGAGCAGCAGGTTGTGTCTCGCTTAGTCTGGCCCCTATCCCATGAGCTGTCCGATATGTATGTTTCATCCATCGACATAGCACATGGGGTAAATGGGACACGCAAGCTCCTCCCACCACGGCAAGGAGGAGACACATCGGATACATACCCTAAGGCGCTCTGTTGAGGGTTGTGGCTGAACGCCTCTAAGCCATAAACCTTCAGATGTGAGAGCCGGGCCGATACCCAGGTACCGAAAAATGGAGGTGAGATTCTGAGCACGCTACATGCCCAGTTCAGATACTTGTCAGAAGGCTCTCAGGTGGGGGATATGAGGGATCCCCGGATGAGAGGGTCTGGCCGTTTCTGGCTCACTTCTGCACGGAGATAAGGTGCTGAGCCGGCAGCACATTTAGCCTACCTCGTGAGCGAGGACTAAAGGAAGAAAAGCGCCCCAGTCGCACGAAATAGTTACGAGAAATGTCTGTATCTATGCTCACATTGATTGTAGTCAAAGGTGGAAAAATGTCTCAACAACACGAAATGGACCACTTGGCTAGCGAATCAATTGCGTGGTCCGAAGTCCGAAGCGAAAGCTTACCTAGTGGATGTCGTCCGCAGACTGCCGTTCCTGGTTTGTGCATGAGCGACCAGTGGCAAGCGAAATGCCCAATACATGGAAGTGAGGAATCAAAGCAGCCATGAGCAGGACGTGGCAATTCCTCGGGTGAGCCCAGTCTCAGAGCAGTATGTGCCGGCTCTTCAATAATGGAAGCCGCTTTGGATAACAGTGAACGCCCATGGTCTGCCCCTGCCTTCCCTTAAGGGTTGACCTTGATGTTTCTGACCGTTCTATCTTGACCAGCTGAGATGTGGGCGACATCACACCAATAAGTCTAACGTGCCTCGAAACCCGAGGAAGGCTAACCTCATTAAAAATGAACGCCGAAGACGGAAGTGCCGTCCTACGGGTGGCAAAATTAAAAATTGGCACTATGCATTTACGTTCGAGTGAAATGTCTCGTCCGAATGTCTCTCGTGCTAGGAACAGCTCTGACTACTTAGTTTCCGAATGTCCGTCCGAACAGCTCTAACGGGCACAACGACAAGCACATGTCCGCATCGAATACTCGCTGAGTGGATACCGTCTGCAAACCTGTCTGGTTTGTGCGGGAACGGCCCCGGGGCGAACGAAACGCCCAATATATTGAAGTGAGGAATTAAAGCAGCAAAGAGCGGGACGTGACGATTCCTTAGGTGAGCTCAGCACCAGAACGCTATGTGTCGGCTCTGCAATTATGGAAGCCACCCAGGATGGCGGAAAATGCTAAGGACTGTCCCTGCCTTCCTTTGAGGGATGACCTTGAAGTCTTCGACTGTTCCAACTTGACCAGCTGGGAGGTGAACGGTACCAAAAAAAGTGAGAGTCTCCCAGGAATGCTAACCTGCTAAAAAATGCACGCTATAAGTCGGATGTGTTAGCCTAAGGGTTTCGACCCAAGGGTGTCTAACGAGACACACAGCAATCACATCTGAAAAAACACACCGGATGAACGCAAAGAAGAAGAAGATCATCATTCTTGACGGACATGCTGCATGCTAAAACATGACATGAACTCACAAACTACTTTTCGTAGCTAAAGCTTATTCGTAGCTTTTTCGTTGGTTAAAGGAACGGCGTACTTGTGGGGATGACCTGAGTGTAATGATCTTGATTTGTAATTACATGTTTCGTATTTCACTTTACCTGAATGATGTATAAGAGGCAATATATGTGTATATCTATATATGTGTGCGAAAAATAATGTAATGTGAAGATACGCAGAATTGCTGAAATGTATAATTATAATACGTGTAATGTGGATGATGAATGGCAAGTTTTATTCTTTGCAATTCGGTGCATGCAAGTGCAATTACACAAACACTAAATCGTAGCAAATTGTTTAATACATAAACACAATACATAGTTTCAGACATAAACAGAGCATATATTTTCAGAATTAAACACAAAACATAGTTTCAGAAGAAATGTATGAAAAAACAACACATTTGCAATCAGCGAAAGTTGTGTATAGTTTGTTGATTGATTCCTTCGTGTTGTCAGGATGATGGTTCCATGTTAGTCATGTCTGCGATGTTGTCATCTTTAGTTACAACACGAGCCACGTAAACTGTTGGTGGATTTATCATCTGGTACCTGTTGGAGGCATGATATATAATATGATGCCGCTTTCATAAAGAAAGAGGAGCAATGATTACACTACTACTACTACTACTACTACTACTACTACTACTACTACTACTACTACTACTACTACTACTACTACTACTACTACTACTACTACTACTACTACTACTACTACTACTACTACTACTACTACTACTACTACTACTACTACTACTGCTGCTGCTGCTGCTACTACTACTGATACTACTACTGCTGCTACTGCTACTACTAGCAGCACTTCTACTAATACTACTAGTACTACTACTACTACTACTACTACTACTACTACTACTACTACTGCTGCTACTACTGCTACTGCTGCTACTGCTGCTACTGCTGCTACTGCTACTACTAGTAGTACTTCTACTAATACTACTACTACTACTACTACTACTACTACTACTACTACTACTACTACTACTACTACTACAACTGCTGCTACAACTATGTCTGCTGCTTAAGAAATGTTAAAACTACTGCTGCTACAAAGGTGTCTAATATTATTATTACTGCTACTACTATTAAATCTGCAGCTGCTTCTTCTACTGCTATTAGTACTTATATTACTGATACAATTCCAGCTACTGCTGATACAACTACCATGACTACTGCTACTATATAGCTATTACTGTTATTACGACTAGTAACTCTACTACTGCTACTATGATACCACGTGTATCAGTAGTACTAATACTGATGCTTGTACTACTACTACTACTACTACTACTACTACTACTACTACTACTACTACTACTACTACTACTACTACTACTACTACTACTACTACTACTACTACTCCTACTGCTACTACGACGACTACTACTACTACTACTACTACTACTACTACTACTACTACTACTACTACTACTACTACTACTACTACTACTACCGCTACACCTACTATTTCTACTAGTATTAATGTTGTTACTTTTACTGCTCCCCATTAACCTCTCTGTGAGAAAATGGATCAACAAATGCAGATACCATATCTAAAAAATGCCATGAAATGTAGCAGAAGGTCCATTATCTTTGGCTATATATTAACCGTTGACGAAAGGAATTGAATAATTTTTCCCATTTGTCCGTATTGGCCTCATTTTGCAACGATCTCAAGTAATCGTATTTTATTTCCTCGAACCTTCTCAATTCACAATCTGGCTTCTCCAAGTTTATGAAACAGTCTTGCCGGGATAATGTCCAACGCCTAGAAGAGACCGTTTGTGCGTGACTGATGTAACACATGGCTCAGAAGTTACAATACAGCGAACACATCGATGCCCAATGAGAATGTCTGTAGTAGACAAATTACTCACACCACCAGTAATATAGCATTAGCAAACTTAAAATAATAATGTCCTTTTGTACACATGTTGAGGCATAATTGATATATGGATATAACCTAGTACTTTTAAAGAACAATCGGCAGTCGGTGATGTACCCAAAATGACATCTTGTAGATGTTGCAAAGTTCATGAAAAGTCCTGAACGCCTCTCCCATGCAAGGATGTTGGGACACATACGTCTAATGCTCTGAAGAGAGTTGCTGAGAGAGGGGACTGACATGATCAGAGGACTTCACAACCTGTCCTCGGATAGGCAGGTCTAATGGATGACAAGACACAACTAAGCTGTTAGATGTATGCGTGGTACTTACTTCTGCCATTTGAGCTTCAACTCGTAAGGTTCCATGGGTGGTATTTGCTGCGAATACATTGGCAACGTTAGAGTAAGGGAAGTGCACGTATGCATAGCTGTGAATCGTGGATGTTTCTGGACAATAAGTGCATCAAGTGTTAAACATCGGAGAGCCAGCTTTTGAAGCAACTAGTCGGAAAACAGAAAGTGTGACAAGCAGCTTGATAAACATTTGTTTCGTTTTTCCTCTAGTTATATTGTATACTACATTAGAATTAATAAAACAACGAAGGGTACTGAAACAGAAAGGAGGTGAATCCGATAACAGCAGGATGAAGTATAAATCTTTAACTCGAGAAATAAGAAAGAACACAAGAAAGGACAAAAATCAATATATACAAGATTGCTGTACCAGAATAGAGCAATATCATAAGACTGGAAGAGATTATGAAATGTTCAAAGAAATGAAGTTATTGACAAGAAATGTTCAACCTGAATTGAATGTTATCTGTGACAAAATGGGAAATACCTTAACAGAATCTAGACAAATTCTAGAAAGATGGCAGGAGTACTGCAGTGGAATGTATGATATGAGTGACAGTGAGGATATGAATGAGATACATGAGCCAACGACAGCAGAGACAGAACCTGAACCCTCATTAGGTGAAATTGCTTGGACTATAAAGAACCTGAAGAATGGCAAATCTCCTGGATGTGATGAGATACCAGATGAACTAATTAAAGCGGGAGGAGAAGATAGCATAACATATATCATGCATTATGTACAAAGATTTGGAAATATGGTATATGGCCAAAAGATTGGAAGAGAACTATCTTCATTCCAATACCAAAAAAGGGCAACCTGAAATTATGCACCAACTATAGAACTGTTGCCCTGATCAGTCATGCAAGTAAAATTATACTAAACGTCATAATGGGAAGACTTCGTAAGAAAATGGAAGAAGAGATTAACGTGGTTCAAGCTGGATTTTTGACAAGGAAGAGGAACAAGAGATCACATATTTAACATGCGTTTAATAATAGAGAAGTGCAGAGAATTTAATGTAATCCTATTCTCATATTTTCTGGATTATTCAAAAGCATTTGACTGTGTATAACATCAGAAACTTTGGGAAATCATGAGAATATGGGCTTTCCATCACATGTAATACAACTCATAAAAATGCTCTATCTAGACCAACAAGCAGCAGTTAGAATAGATGGCGAGGCATCAGCTTGGTTTGACATCAAGCAAGGAGTCCGTCAGGGCTGCGTGCTGTCACCCTATTTTTTTAACCTGTACGCCGAAAATATAATGAGAAATGTAAGAGATGATATAAACAGGGAGCTATATGATGCCCTAAATATCGGCGGTCATGACATACCGGAGATTCGATATGCTGATGATACAGTATTACTATCCACAACACAGAATGGCATAGAAAACCTAATAGCTTCAACCCAATTGAATAGTGAAAATCACAACTTATATCTTAACATAGCAAAAACAAAGATAATGCATACAGATAAAACTACTATGGAGAAAGAAATATACATTAATGGGGAAAAATTGGAGGTGGTGGAAAATTTTGAATATCTTGGGTCATTGATTACCAACAACAACGACAGAAATTAAACGGCGACTATCAATTGCTCTTCAAAGACTAAAACACCTGAATAAATTATGGAGTGGGACAGACAGAACTACAAAAATTAGATTTTTAAGAGCATGCATCTTTCCCATTGCAACATACGCCTCTGAGACATGGACACTTACTAAACAAGCTGAACAGCGCATAAACGCCTTTGAATATAAATGTTATAGACGGGTTCTAAGAATATCTTGGGTAAAGAAAAGAACAAATGCATCCATACTTCAAGAGTTGAATATTGAAGAAGACGATAAAACAAAGTAAATTGAAATATTTTGGTCACTTGAAACGTCACGAAAGCTTGGAGAGAACAATAATGGAGGGGTATATGCATGGGAAGAGAGGAAGAGGAAGGCCAAAGAGAAGATGGGTGCAGGATGTGGCGGATGATCTCCAGATGAGTGTATCAGACGCGGGACATCTTGCTTATGATCGAGAGGTTTTCCTGAAGGTTGTTATGGGAGTGAGGTTCTGCAAAGGACATGCTACTGAATGAATGAATGAATATTGTATACTTCATAAGTATCTTCTTCTTCCCATAGTCCTTGGCGTGTGGCGTTGGTGATCGTGTCTGTCCAAAGACGTCTGTATCCTGAGCTTCCATTAATTTCCGATACTGGCGTTCCTTCGTGCCATGATTTCAGATGGCTCAGCTTCATCTAACTTGGACTACATCTGCCTCTCTTCCCGTCCAACATTTCCCTTGTGACTCTGTGGCGAAGTGGTCAAGCCGTTTGACTCGTGCTCCGAAGGTTGTGGGTTCGATTCCGGGCCGCGTCCTTCGGTTTACGAGTTAATTGTTTCGGAAACTCCTGTGGGTCGTCGCTAAAAGCTACGAAGTTCGTCCTTTGTGCGACGCTTTCCGTGCTGCTGAAAGAGACCGAGCCATATGGAATAAATCCCGGTGCAATGAAGTCGACCCTGTCGACTTTTAAGCGACTTTATTTCCTTTGTGACGACATACTCTAGCTTCTCTTTTCTAATAAAATGTCTAACGAATGTGGACTGTCTTCTTATTGTGTGAGAAATATTTCTCTTTGTGGGTATTTCAAGATATCTTCATTGTTATTTCTGTCTGACTACAAAGTTCTTATTATGTATTTATAAAACCACATCACTGCAGCTTATAATTATGAATTACATAAAAATAGCTTTTACAATAACATCGTGGACATAACAAATGTTACACTGCAAACAATGTATGAACACTTACCGCTTCAAGCAAAATCCATTATCACACACTAGACAAAGACATGTTGTTAATGTTCGAGGATAAAACTGCGTGTCAGGCAAACACTACTTTCAGCAATACAGAAAAAAAGAATGTTACAAATATGACCAATACTAGCACATAACGGTCGCATTAAGATAATTTAGTGGATATATGGTACATTATTATATGACATTAATGTCACATTTATATATCAGACTAGCTGACCCGGCCCGGCTTCGCCCAGTCCTTGGTGGGGAGCATCTCATTTAATTCATATAAGTAGTCATATAAGTTCCCGTTCCCGTTACCGACTGTCTGTCTGTCTGTCTGTCTGTCTGTCTGTCTGTCTGTCTGTCTGTCTGACCCGGCCCGGCATTGCCCAGCTCCTGGTGTGGAGCATCTCATTTAATTCATATAAGTAGTCATATAAGTTCCCTTTCCCGACTGTCTATCTGTCTGTCTATCTGTTTGTCTATCTGTCTGCCTGACCCTGCCCGGTTTCGCCCAGTCCCTGGTGGGGAGCATCTCATTTAATTCATATAAGTAGTCATATAAGTTCCCGTTTCCGTTACCGACTGTCTGTCTGTCTGTCTGTCTGTCTGTCTGTCTGTCTGTCTGACCCGGCCCGGCATCGCCCAGCTCCTGGTGTGGAGCATCTCATTTAATTCATATAAGTAGTCATATAAGCTCACGTTCCCGTTCCCGACTATCTATCTGTCTGTCTGTCTGTCTATCTGTCTGTCTATCTGTCTGATCTGGCCCGGCTTCGCCCAGAACCTGACAAGCAATGCCAAGTTGAAAACATGAAATGGAAAACTGAATTATTGAATTCAAGAAATATTCACTATAGTTATATTGTCTGCTGTAGAGTCGAGAATCTTGCAGGATCGTTCACATAATGAGCATGATTTCGTGAAGTATGTACGGTCAGCCTAAAGTAATACAATAATGTAGTCCTCACTTGCCTGTGGCTGATTTCGTTTTAAATAAGACAATTTTAGAGGCAGTAATAGTGATTTATTTCTTCATTAGGTTAACATCAACAATGAGACTCTTGAGTCATTTGCACTCGTAATGACGTGCAGTTTTTATGTAACACTTGCTGAGGCTACTTTAAATAATTTGCAAATAGATAAACTAACTTTGTATTTGAGAAACTTGACATGAAGAATATCATACAAATGTGTTATTTTAAAGTAATAAACTCCTGGAACAGAAAGAGTTATTATTATAGCAGTTTGAAATACAGAAAGTGAAAGCAACAAATAAACTTGCAACTGATACCGGGCATTTGCTGTGAATATACGATGTTATGCACCTATTTTCTAAACACAACTGCACTTGATGTTGTTATTATTGTGCTGGCATGCTGGAAGTACCACATGGACCCCGGCACTTAAATCAACATCTTCTGACAATCATGTTTAGAGGATAATCAATGTTGGATCCAAGTGGTTCAGAGGCAGGAGTCTAAAGCAATAATCAAGGCAGAATGGGTTAAAGTTACACGAGGGCAGCTTTGTCAAATATACCCCAAAACTAAAGGTGTTAGATTACGACTATGACATAAAGCCAAAAATTTCCCCCAGGATCAAATGTGTTAAAGAAACACCAGAACATAATGCATTTAAAAAGCATGAAGACATTTGTACTGTTCTACTATTTCTCATTCTATTCTCCTCATCCTCCTTTTTTTTTTTTATCTTTCTCATCCTTTTCGCCTTCTTCTTCTCAACCTCTTTTTCTTCTTCCCCTCTTTTTCATCCCCAAATTCTACTTCTTCTCATATTCCCATCCTTCTTCTCTTCTTTGCCTCCTCTCCTGCTTGCCTGCCTGCCTGCCTGCCTGCATGCCTGCCTGTCTGTCTGTCTATCTAGAAGAGAAAAGTTTGCTTAATGCTAGGATTATTTTTTTTTAAATCTTGTATAAATTTCAAGTTATGGCCGAACACCAAATATGATGTCTAACGTAGTGCTTTTTGATAAACAATATTTTTTGTTTTTCTGTCTGGTGCGTAGACGAATAAATCCGAAGATTTTCCAACGCGTGAACAGGCCACATATAGCTGTCCGTGTGTGAAGCACGGATTTTCAAAATTTAGTCCACACACTTGTAGCGATTGTCCCTGTGCTTTGTTGATCGTCATGGCAAATGCAACTCGCACCGGAAACTGCAGGCGTTTGAATTCGAATGGCATGTCTGTTGGAATCATTGGGATGCGAGGCAACAGTACATCTTCTCCTTTAAATTTCCCATTCAAAATTGTAGCTTCGATGATATTGTTCATCATCTTTTTGACTGCAAGCCTGGTACCGTTGCAAAGTCGAGGTGGATTGATGTTTCGGAGAAGAATGATAGGCACACCAATTTTCAATGTTAAAACGTGCGGCGGTATGCCTGGCAAATCAATGGAATTCAAGAATTCAGTTGGATAATTGACAACTTCGTCTTGATTCATCATAGAATCGATGGACTTATACGTTGTCGCTTCGCCTGGTATTTCGTTTTGAATGGCGCAATTGATGGCATTGACATCGTTGTTTTTAGCTGCTAATATAGCACGTGCACTGAGCCATTGATGATTTTTGTGATTCCGTGCCATATTTGGGAAAACTTTGTCAATTAATTCGTCTATAGTTGCTGTGATGTTACAGAAGTTTGTTGGCAACGTGATACTATGTGTGGATTCATCGATTGGCATTTTTCCATTCCCAATATCCAACAATTGTTTTGCGAAAACTTCTGCGGATGCATCATGTTGTAGTTGTACACGCATGTTGGTCTTCAAAGTCAATTTCTGAACGTGTCGCCACAAAACTGATGATTTCAGACATGCATTAAGTTCATCAGCGGGTTTTGAACGTGGTATAACTGGTAGAGTTTGTCGAAAATCACCAGACAATAAAATAAGTGCGCCACCGAAGAGCTGTTCATTTCCTCTGAAATCTTGTAGTGTACGATGAAGCGCCTCCAATGCTTTTTTGTGTGCCATAGTACATTCGTCCCATACAATGAGTTGACATGATTGGAGTACTTTACCCATTCCAGAATTTTTTCGGATATTGCATGTTGGTGTCTCAGTGATGTGAATATTCAAGGGCAATTTTAGTGCTGAATGTGCTGTTCGGCCACCATCCAAAAGAGTTGCCGCAATTCCAGATGATGCGATAGCCAGCGCAATATTTTGTCGTGATCGTATGGTTGCCAATATAAGTGAAATGAGAAAAGTTTTCCCTGTGCCCCCGGGCGCATCTAGGAAATACAATCCGCCGGTTTGGCTTTTAATTGCATGCATAATTATGTCATACACTATACGTTGTTCTGGAACCAATTTCAGAAGATTCGTTTGAACAAATGCACACAATTCGTCGACATCAAAGAGTGATTCTCGTTGCAAATCACGATCGAAAAGATCGTTTGCAGATCGATCTGGCGCAGTCATTCCCAATTGTACCAGTGGTTTGTTAGCGATTGCCAAACATATGTCCTCCGTCGAAACCAATGCTTCATTATACACATTTTGTGTGAATTGAATGTCCGGATTTTGATTCATTGCACGCAAACGATGTAGGATGTCTTCACTCATACAGTCTTTGTATTTTTCCCAAAGATCTTTTGGATTGGATGGGAAGCAAGTTGTCAATATGATGGCAAATAATGTGCGTATTTGCTGTGGTTGAGCAGTATTTGATGCATCAGCGAGTGAAGTGTCCCAGTGTGCATCGTTTTCAAGAAGATGTAATTCTTGGCAAGTTTCACGATAAGTGGCACATACTTGACCGTTTACTGTTCTTAATTCTTGAAAGGATGTCGGTCCACGTACGTTGATTAACAGTAATCGCAAGTAAAAGCATTCTGCATTGTTTGGGTGAACAGTGTACAGACGGCCTAACGCGTCGGTCGAATATAAATTGGTATGTCCTTCAACTGCTTTACCTTGTTTGCGACGTTGAAACTTTTTCGCTGATGCATTCCATGTGTAGTATGTTGGCACTTCAGAGTAAAGTAGTGTCTTTGCAAACATATCATTCCCACACAATGAAAAAAATGCAGTTAACGTTGTTGGTGGTGGTGACAATGCTCGTTCACTTACATTTTCTGTTGTGAAGTACACGCGCTGTCCATTTTCAAGGTGCACTGCCAAATGAACAACTGTTGGATGACGTTCATGGATTGGAAATGATAAAATACGCCATACTGCTTCATTACTATTAATGTAGCGTCCCACTTGATATTGGTCTATTTCATCGATAGACGCAGTTGCATTTCCCACTCCAAAAACTGCCATATCGCTTCCTTTGTTGACATATTTGCAAATGTACTTGATCGATTTAACCGAATTGCAATACTCGACATTGATGTGTGCTTTGTACGTTTTCGAGAGTAACGGTGAATACGGTACAACCCAACGATTATCGACTTGAAGATCATTGTTTCGTACTTTTAAAGTGATAGATTTGCCGCCATCTTCAGTTGAGCGTCGACGATATAGTGGATATCCGTCATTGCCAGTGATTGTCTCTGCATGTAAATGTCTTGGGTACCGTTTTGTGCATTTTCCATCAGACATGCAAGGTGAATTGTTATTGAGGAAGCCACATGGACCATGAATCATGTTTTTGGTGACGACTTCAAGTAACTCTGGATCAATGTCGACATCTGGTATTTCTGCTGAGATGACTTGATCAATTTGATCTGGTGTGATTTTTTCCATCAACCAAATCAAAATGTGTGCATGTGGCAATCCTCTTTTTTGCCATTCGATGGAATACATCCAACAGCGTGTCTCTCCAAAAACGTGATGCTTGACAATTAAATCCATTAAAGATTTCAATTTTTGTTTGAACACACGTGCGGAAATATCAGGGCGATCTGATGATGATTGTCCAGTTAACAACAGTTCTGTTATTTCATCCCATGTAGGATTGCATGTGAAGGTAATAAACAAATCTGGGCGGCCATATGCGCGAACATATGTCATTGCATCTTGTGCGTATTCATGCATGTGCCGCTTGACCACCCATCTGACTGTGTTTGAATCAGTGTTTCTGATTCTGGTGTCTTGGTCCTCCTTCCTCTCACAAGTTTTTGTGTTCGTCTGTGGGTAGTCGTCGCTCTTCTTATTGGTAGTTTCATTGACTGTAGGTTCAGATACTTTATTACAGCTTGCATGCAGACTCTCCAAAGGCAGGTTCGTCTTCTTGATAGTCTGGTCGGTTTTCTCACTATGCATCTTGGAAGCTGCTTGTTTCTTTGTGCTATTACGACGTGCCATTTTCCCCCCGTATCAGACTGCTTGAAATGTGTAAGGCGTCTTGGCTTGATAGCGCTGAGAAGTGCTGTCAAGCGAATCGTGTCGATATGATGGCGGAAAACACTAAAGATGCGATGATATTGTTCAACATCTTTTAGATAACTTCTTAAGTATAGAAAGATGAGTTACAATGTTATGCATTATGCATTATTTTTATGTAAACTTTGAAAATGTCTAAAAGATTGTATCATTATTTATTATAACTCATATGCCGGTACATAACTATAGACAAAGAGTTTATAAATCATTGAAAACGATACAACAATATGACTATAAGTTATACAACAATGTTATTAAAAGTTATGCCCCTTGAAATAACTTTTTCTAGAGTTAAGTCCCTTAGCTAATGTGTAGTCACGTCATTTTCTTCCCATTCCCAAGCGTTTTGGTTCGGGGATTCTTTCATCATCATCATCATATATTTACGTACGTATTTTGGGAATGGGAGGAGGGAGGAGGAGGAAGAAGAAAAAAAAATACGACAGTTGACAGCTCTGGAATGAAAGGAAGGCGTGTAGAAAATTTCATCTCAATCGGATGGGCCGTTAGCGAAAAAATAAAGGACATACATATTTACATATTTACATATTTACATACATACACTTTGTTTTATAGATATAGATGACACAACACTGGCGTATTATTGTAACATTTAGAAAACATATGGCACAACACTAGCACGTTAATATCACATTTAGCGAACATATGGCACAACACTGGCACATTAATGTCACATTTAGAGAACATATGGCACAACGCTGACACAATAATGTCACATTTAGAGAACATATGGCACAACTCTGACACATTAATGTCACATTTAGAGAACATATGGCACAACGCTGACACATTAATGTCACATTTAGAGAACATATGATACAAAATTGACACACGGATGTCACATTTAGAGAACATATGGTACAACACTGGCACATTAATGTCACATTTAGAGAACATACGGCACAACGCTGACTCATTAATGTCACATTTAGAGAACATATGGTACAACACTGGCACATTAATGTCACATTTAGAGAACATATGGCACAACACTGACACATTAATGTCACATTTAGAGAACATATGGTACAACACTGACACACGGCTGTCACATTTAGAGAACATATGACACAACGCTGACACATTAATGTCACATTTAGAGAACATATGGCACAACGCTGACACATTAATGTCAAATTTAGAGAACATATGGCACAACGCTGACACACGGATGTCACATTTAGAGAACATATGGTACAACGCTGACACATTAATGTCAAATTTAGAGAACATATGGCACAACGCTGACACATTAATGTTACATTTAGAGAACATATGGTACAACACTGACACACGGATGTCACATTTAGAGAACATATTGTACACCACTGACACATTAATGTCACATTTAGAGAACATATGACACAACGCTGACACATTAATGTCGCATTTAGAGAACATATGACACAACGCTGACACACGGATGTCACATTTAGAGAACATATGGTACAACACTGACACATTTAGAGAACAAGATGAAAAAATTCTGACCAATAAAAATATGTCAATTGAAACGAGGAAAAGAGTGTTGAGGGGATACAAAGAGCCTGTTCTTTTGTATGGATGTGAAACTTGGACAATGTGCAGTCAAGCTGAAAAACATCTGATGGCCGCAGAAATGTGGTTTCTGTGGAAAATGCAAAGAATACCATTGACAGACAGAAAAACCAATGACCAAGTATTACAGGAGACAATTGAAACTCGTAAATTGATTAGAGAAATTAGACGTAGACAGTCACAATTTTTTGGACATGTTATGAGAAGAAATGGATTGGAGAACTTAGTGACAACTGGCAAGATCGAAGGGAACAGACGAAGAGAAAGACCAAGAGGAAAATACCTGGATGGCTTGGCCACATGGCATGGACGAGATAGGAACACTGAGCTGATGCACGACTCCGGTGATCAAGTGAAATGGCGAGACATGACCGCCCACGCTTTTCGGCATGGCACATGATATATATATATATATATATATATATATATATATATATATATATATATATATATATATATATATATATATATATCTCATCTCATCATATATATATATATACATACACACACACACAGAGGTGAGTTAGGTCGAGTTGAACTAAGAAATGACATCACTGCACTAAGGATATTCCCATACGCTTGTCGTCCCCTCGTTCACTAACCAGCGAAGAGTGTCACTACTAATCGTTCCCACCGCTATCTGATTGAAAGTTCACGTGGTCTGTCCTCTTAATTATGAGATTCTACCAGAATCCCTGCCAAGCGCCTGCAATCTCATCTTTGCACATACGGGTTCTCAGTCTGTTCCCACACCTTCTCCACCTGATACCACAGGCGCACGCCATTCTTTCCCTTGTCCATAGGCAATAAACCACCACGAGGCGCATTCCCTGCAAGCCTATCAGACTGTTCATTGCCCCGCACTCTCGCATGGCCTGGGCAAATAATCATTACAATTCTCACAATCTGTGATCTCTGAAGCGAGTTGAACCATTCCACACGAATCAATCCTTTCTGCTTCTTACCGAGCATACTTCTTGAGTACGTGATGAAGAAAATGTGTGTTGCACTGATCTCCTCTAAGCAACAGAAAGCCGCGGTCACTGCTTCCACCTTCATTCTCTTGTTGGAAGTCGTAGCCTCATATGATAGTCTCACCTTGTTTAAGAATCGTCCATTATCCATCGCAATGAAACCCCAACC